>QEPC01014402.1:3051619-3105301 GCA_003113815.1 Sphenodon punctatus | reverse complement strand
CCCCCCCCCCCCAATGTCTTCTAGCGCCCTATCTGGTAAGTAGCATCAGAGGAAAATGCACTGTCTGAGTCCCTGACGTCTTCTTCCCTTGCTAAGCTGCCCAGGAGCTGGGAGGGTGGTGTGGGAAGTCATGCTGCCCCTGCCTGGTGACTTTGAAGCTCCATCCATGGGCTGCCTGGATCCAGACAGAAGAACGCAGTAAAGCTGTGGAGGGAGAGAGGAACCAGGGGGGAAGGCTTTCAAATCCCACCGCAACTTTCCCAAGCCCCAGGGAGTTTCCCATCATGCTCAGCTGCCCAGACGTTAGGGGAGGAACGGTGAGGGGAGCCATAGGTCCTGGCCGAACCTGCCTCACAGCCTCATTTCCATGCTCTCAGCAAGACAGAATTTTTGGTCTCTGGTTCTTTGGGTTGTGAGCGGTGCCCACGCCTGATCTGTAACAAGCAACATGTTGCCAAGATGGACTTAATGGCTAGGTGTCTTCTGGCTTATACACCACTATTAAAATGACAACAGAAGTGGGAGAATCTGACTTTACTGACTCCATCCACCACTTGTGAACTTCTGTGTTGTCTGACGTCTCGCTGTTGGAAGGCCTGTGGGGGATAAGCTGCAAGGGCATGGTCCCCTTCAGGGAAGACGTGCCTGACATGGACAGCCTTGATTGGCTGTCTCAGACAGACCGACGGGCCCAGCTAGCACAGCGTTCCAGCTCGCTAGCGAGGCAGCTTGTGTGGGGGAGGACCTGACGCTACCCATAAGCAAGGACCCGTGGTCACTGTGTCTTCCCATTGGCAGCCATGGGGAAAATGCAGAAAACACAGGTCCCTTCCTATAAGCCTGTACAGTGGAGAAAACAATTGTCACTCTGGCATCACTCTGTCTGGGAAATGATTAAAGCTTCCTTTCACTTTAAATTTGGGCTCAGAGGCAGTATACATTGGCAATTCTTTTTCGGGGGGGGAGGGGGGGAATGAAGAGGGCAATTTAAAAAGATATTTTCTTCCAGATATGTGAGCAAGTGTAGCTTAGCGGATAAGGCACGTGAGACCACGGTTCAAATCCCATATGCACAAGCAGGGGGTCCTGCTTAACCATGAACTCAGTGGGTGGCCTTGGGCAAGTCACTGTCTCTCAGTCTCCATCCCCCATCTGTAGAATGGGAATATATGTATCCCTGTCTCTCCCTATGATTCCCCTCCCCATTGGCTCCCTCGATTGTAAGCTCCTTGGGGCAGGGACCTGTCTCTTATTACAACTGTTCCGTGCTGGTACTAAATAAATAATGAATGATGATAATATGTGGCTACGCAGGGTCAGGGCTGGGTGCCTGCACCCTGGCCCTCTAAGAGATGGCAGTGCGGGCCTGGAGAGCATAGCCACTGGGGCGGTGCAGGATGGCGCCTTGGAGGGGCCTCATCTGGACTATTCTCCGGAGCCTGGGCCTGAGAGAGAGAGAGAGAGAGATGGCTGTGGGTGAGGCAGGAACCAGGGAGGGCTCTGCCTCACTGACTGGCTTCAGGAGGGGCTGGGACTGGCTACCAGAGCCTTAGAGGGAGGCTACAAGGTGTAAGCGACTGAGTTGGTAGCCTGAGCCAGAAGATGGAGCAATGGGACAACAGGGCTTGATTCCTGGCCGGGAGGCATTGTGCCTAGCCAGGCGGGGCCTTAGGGGGAGGCATCTGGACACTGTGCAGGAGCACTTAGGGGCAGCAGATATGGGGGTGGGTGGGCTTCTGTTCCCAGGCCTGGTCATGGCGCCCCCACTGCCACTGCACTGCCTCACCCACACTGCCTGCAACCCTAGAGGCAGGGGACCACCCCCACCCCCCCGTCCACCCTCACCAAGAGAGGACCTGTTCCACCCCTCCTCCCCCTGCAAACGCGCTCTGCGGTGGTGCCAAGCACAGAGACTGTGCTTCTGTGCTGGGCGCTACCATTGTCTCCCTCCCTGGCTCAGACAGCAGCCCGCATGCTCCACAGAGCTCGGGGGGGGAATAAAATCCTAAGTCCGGCCCTGGGACTGTGGTGAAGGGCTGAACGCCTGTGAATAAAGAACACTTTTGAGAAGATGTTGCACAGGCCCGAGTCTTTGGGGTGCAGATCCTGAAAACTTACCCCAGGGCCACATGCCCTGTTGCAGTGGCCCAGGCTGTTTAAAGCTTCATGGGTCAAAACCAGCCCTTTGCATTGTATCCAGAAAGCTATTGAGAGTCAGTGCAGCCAAGGAAATATTTGTTCCTTTTTTCCTGAATTGAGGTTTTCCTGAAGCCTCCCCAAATTCAGGAGTAGGGTGTCCGATCACTAAAAAATTTCAAAATCATATCCATTTCTGGCAACCAAAACCTAGAAAGTTTCATTCAGCTGGGTGAAAAAAAAAAAAAATCATTTTAAGCAGTCTTCTTCCCTGGCTTGCTGAAACTTTTCAGTTGCTGACCGCTGAAACAAATTTGGTAGCTGGAAACTTGAGCAAATTCTGTTTTTGTCAAAATGGACATTTCCCACATATCTTTTCCTGATTATTTATATAGCTCCAGCAAAGTTCCTGGCACTGTACTTTACTGGTGGGCCCCATATGTTCGGGTGTGCGGGGGCGGGAATCTTGAATTGCTGTAAGTCCCCCCCATGGGCCCAGGCTCCTCCTGATTGAGGGTGTTTTAAATGAGACGCCACCCATCAGCCACCCGACTGCCCGTTTGAAGGAGGTGCATGGGGATGCATGCTCCCATGAGCCGTGCAGCACCCACTCAGTCAGAGCTGTTCGGCCGAGGGTGATTGTAGACTCTCTGTCACTGGAGGCTTTCAGAAAGGGATCGGACAGCCATCTGCTGGGAATGTTGTAGCTCTCATTACCCTGCATCCAAGCAGGGGGTTGGACTAGATGGCCCCTTGTTGTACCTTTCAGATTCTTTGAAGTTCACGTTGTCATTTCAAATTTACTTCTGAATCCCATGTTATTGGGGGCTCGTGGCGGGTGTGTGTGTGTGTGGCAAACCATGGAGCTCTGTGCAGTTCCACAGTCTGTTCTGGATCCAGCCCTGCTTGCTTGCTGCTTAACTGAAAAGACAGCTTTCCCATTTCTCTTGTCATGACACCCATCCTTAATAACTAATCCAGCTCTAGCAGCTCCTTCCAGCCAAGGTTCTTATGAGACACCCAGAAACTGGGGGAACAAAGGGGTGAGAGTAATGAAACTTACCAGCATGCATTTCAGTGCAGTTGTCACTGGGAATCCTCTTCTCATGACTCCTTTAGAACTGATTCTCTTCTTTCACCCAGATTTATCAAGGCTTATAAGAAGTTTGGACTTCCGCTCGAACGGTGAGTGCAAGCCGACTGCCCCTGAAAATAGTCACCAAGGCTAGTTGTATTTCTGTTTCTGTTGCCCCTGATTCGCTGCTCTATGGTCACAAGACACAAGGGTGAAGATCCTTAAAGAACTTGGTTTTTTTGTTTGCCAAACCACTAAACCCAAACAGATGTCATTAAGCACAGCCAGTCGCAAACTGCATTACAAAGGCCATGATCCACAAACAACCAAGGCTGGGTAGGTCTGTATTGGAGTCAATGATTTGTGGATTGCCGCCAAACTTCACAAATATAGCCAAATATTTGTTCATAAATGTGAACGTTTGTGAACCTTGTTTGAACATTCAGGTTAACTCCAATGTTTGTTTCACCTGTTGTTAATCTTCACCCACAAGGTGCTCAGGGCATTGTAAATGTATCCCAGATCCCAGCATCACTTTATCCCAAAAGGCATCCACTGCTGCCTTCCCAACTAGTCTTATTCTCTGCAGATAATACCCAGGCTTTTCTACCCACACTTTTGGGCACCAGGCCGGGTACTCAACAGGCTACCCAAATGTTGACCAATTATCCAAATAATCAGAACTTATCTGTACTGAGTTACCAGTTAGCGATTTGGTAAATCCGTACAGGAAAATAGCCAAAATCAGTATGGAAACTCAAGAAACTGGGATGGAAACTTGAAAAATCGGTACTGAAAATCAGTATTTTGGGACTGGAACTTGGAAAATTGGGACACTGGGTAACCTGTCGGGCAAAAATCGGGTACCAAAGGTTGCAGGTCGAGTACTAGGAATTGGATGGGTTTCACTGCTTCAGCTCAATTCCTGACTCCTGCTCGCTTTCTTTTTGGGTAGTAAACCCTCCCTCCTGCTCCCCAGATGGGGAGATCCTACAGCAGTGCAGCACCAAGCAGGCTGGGCACTGCGGCTCCAAGTAGCACCAACAGCCAGGCCTTGGGTGTGAAGCAGCAATACCTTTCTTCCCTGTTCCCAGGTTGGAGTGCATCGCCCGGGATGCCGAGCTGGTGGACAAGTCCTTAGCTGATCTGAAACGCTTGGGGGAGCTGATTCACAACAGCTGCGTGTCCGCAATGCAGGAGTATGAGGAGCAGCTGAAGGAGAACGCTAGTGAGGGTAAGCAAGGGAGCCGTGTGCTGATATTGCCAACCTCCAGCTGTCAAAGGTTGGGGCACCTTTTCCCTCCCATGGGTTACTTCAAAAATTGGCACGAGCTCCCATCGGGGCAGGGCTGGTGGTGGAGGCGGGACACTTCAGAGGGTGCTTTATAGATGGACGAAGAAAGGGGAGGCTCCAGATTATAGATCTATGCACGAGTCCATCCCATATCATGGAGCGCGTGCCCCCTCGTTTTGTCTCTGAGGGCATGCTTTCCGTGCTTAAGGGTAAGGATTGGATCCATAGGCCCGATCCAGGAGTTAAAAAGAAAAACACTCCCTCCTGGTATAGATGGATGAGGCTCTCAAGGCCAAGTGGAAATGGGGAAACTGTCATGCTTGATGAACCAAGTAGCAGATTTGATGAAACAGAGAGCCCCCTTAGTAGTAGTTGAGGGTGTGGTCTCTTAGCTGAATGAGGAGCGATAGCTTCAGCCTTGCAGAGTCGAACCCAAGATGAGAGGGCTACTCTGCTCTCCCAAGAGTAGAAAGTTGGGCTGGTGGTATTTAACATGGAACTACTTAGAAGTGGGCTAAAGCTGGCATCTTTTTCCAAGTGAGACCACAGGGGTCACTATAGACAGGGAACATGTGGCAACCATTTTAGGTTCTGGAGTCAGCCCAGCA
Source organism: Sphenodon punctatus (assembly GCA_003113815.1). NCBI lineage: Eukaryota > Metazoa > Chordata > Lepidosauria > Sphenodontia > Sphenodontidae > Sphenodon > Sphenodon punctatus. The sequence goes on along the minus strand of QEPC01014402.1, from coordinate 3,100,188 downwards.
AGCTAGATGCGACACGTGTCGTACAGGTACTGATCCCTTGAGCTGGCCACTGCTTCCACAGCACGAATGGAATGAGACCCCTGTCTGCATTCCAAGAGCCCGGACAGAGAGACACTTTTGCAAGCCCTGCGTGCAGTCACTCTGTGCTCTAGCCTTCTAGGAGGCACTACCTCTCGCTCTCATCTAGAAGGCTGTGTGGCCTAGGGATGGAAAGCCAGGGGCAAGAGCCCTGAAGGCTGGTCCCAACTCCGCTATTAATTGCTCTGGGACATAAGAACATAAGTTCCGTTACTGGGTCAGCCTGTGGTCCATCTAGCCCCACTTCCTGTCTCTGACAGCAACCAGCCTTGGCTGCCTCGGGGGGGAGTATGTAGCAGGCTGCAGTGGGGTAATCCATTTCCTTCCATACTCCCCCTCCCCCCCAGCTCCTGACAGTCAAGGGACCTAACCAGTAGCCCTTTATGGATCTGGCCTTCAAAAAATCATCCAGTCCCTTTTTGAAGTCAGTTACGCTACTGGATCGCACAACATCTTATGGCATTGAGTTCCACAGATTTATTGTCGGGTGAAAAAGTACTTCCTTTTATTTGTTTTAAATCTGCTGCCTGTTAATTTCATAGAGTGACCCCTGTTCTACTATTTTTAGAAAGGGTCGATAGCAGCTCCCTATTCTGTTCCACACCATTCATGATCTTGCAAACGTCTGTCCGATCCCCTCTCAATCGTCTTTTCTCCCAAGCTATTGAGGTTACCTTGCTCTGAACCATGTTACCAGAGGTAACCTTGCTCTGAATCAGACTGCTGAAGCAGAAACAGTTGCTGTTTTCTTTATAATTGCTCCAAAGCATTTGGCCAGAGCTGGCTTTTGAACAAAATGACTTTGGAAGGAGCTGGTGTCATAAAGATTGTTCCAAGTGGTCTTGTGAAATTTTGGGGGACCTATCTGAGCACTGGGGGAGGCATCAGTAGAATCGAAACGGAGGCTTGTCAAAGGAACGTGTGCAAGTGTTTTCTAAGGAATTCGGGTTCCGTACAGTTGCTTGTTCCTTCCTTCCTTGGAGATTGAAAGGCTTCTTGCTGCTTTGTAGGAAAAGGACCTGGGAAAAGAAGGGGCCCTACCATCAAAATTTCCGGCGTGCAGGTCAATGTGAAAGCCATCATCCAGCACGAAGAGGAGTTTGTAGTGCTGCACAACACCATTCCCACTGACCCAGAAGAAAGGAAGAAGTGAGTTTGCTGTTCTGAGAACCTGTGTGTGTGAGGCATACGGGGGCAGCTGGGCTGCTCTTGTGTGGGGAGGGGGGTGTACATTGCATGGTAGAGGCATATAGAAACGGCTTTCCCTCCCATTACCCTTTCAGGTTCTGCTTGACCTGCCGCGTCAAAGCTGCCCATTTTGACGTGGATTGGGCAGTGGAGGAGGATTCTCGCTTGCTGCTGGGAATACATGAACACGGCTACGGGAACTGGGAGCTGATGAAAACCGACCCCGAGCTAAAATTGTCTGACAAGGTACGTGGCTGCGTGTCGGCCCCTTCCCTTTAGAGCAGCGTGTGTTTGGCTTCCCTCGCAAACAGATGTTTGTACTTCAGATTAAAAAATAATAATAATGAGGGAAAACAATGACCGTTGTGCAATGCTGCTGCATTGTGCTCAGTGAAACCAGAAACCAAAGTTTAGCTCTTTGATTAGCAACATGTTTACTCTTAACCACACCATAGTAACCGCAGCATGAAGCACTGACAGAGACAGCTGCACTGCTGGGTGGGACCGAGCCCAGGGCAAAGAGAGCATGTCTGGCTGTCTGGACCTGTCTTGCGGGTCTGCGGAGGAGCATTCGGAGCGCAAAGAGCTCTTTCCCAGTGACCCTGGGTGCGTGGGAATTCTTGGCTGACAGATATTTTTGCCAGGAGTTGGATTAGCAATAGCGAAAGTGATGATGGAGGGGCTCAAATTACCCAAAGGTGGAAATGAAGGGTTCAGATCACAAGCAGGGAGATACCAGTTAAATATCAGGAAACAAATTCCTCGCTGTAAGGGCTGTGTGGCAACAGAACAGTTCCCCGGGAGGTCGTAGGCTCTCAGTCGCTGGAGGTTTTCAGACAGAGGCTGGACAGCTGCCTGTTTGGGGATGTTGTAGCCGTAGCTGTTCTGCCTCCAAGCAGGGGGTTGGACTGGATGGCCTTCGAAGTCCCTTCCAACGTTACGATGCTACTCTTCCAGCTCCGCTCACAAAATAGCATCCGCGTTAAACCCGACTTAGCAAATTAAAGGAACAAAACCTTTTCAGTGAAAGTTCCTTGATGTTGTTTTGTCGATGCTTGCTCGCTAAAGCAGCTTTTCCGAAGGCGAAGATGTCCAAAATGAAGGAGTTGGGAGGCTCTGCCCACCCCATGCCCTTTCACCACATTAACATCGTGAGTGTTAAGAGCCCATCGAACGGAGCTTTCTGTCTGACAAAATGGCAGGTACTTGGGTGAGCGAACACAAAAGAAGTGGCTTCCCTGCAGGCTTCCATCCATATTGTCAGGAAGGGGATCGTTGTTAGTGCGTTTCTCCACACATTTCAATGCGTGTATGTGAGAGGGGTATTCTTGGGGTTTTTTTTAATCAACAGATCCTCCCCGTTGAGACAGATAAGAAACCTCAGGGAAAACAGCTCCAGGCCCGAGCCGACTATCTACTGAAACTCCTGAAGAAAGATATAGAAAAGAAGGACAACACCAAGGAAGGGGAAGAGGTCAGTGCTCGCACTCAAAGGCCATTGGCTAAGGGGCTTCAGCTGCTGCTTAAGAGGAAATAGCACATCCTGTTTTGTTACTTCATTCCACCCAGCGGGGGCATCTCTGCTCTGGTCACTTCCTAACCTTGAACCTAGAGCAGGTGGGAGGATTCACTTACTAATGATTCTCATTATTGATTATTAGCTGTCAAGTTGGAAAGAGACCAATTTGAGTTTTAGATCCTAAGCTGGCTTTGAAAAAAGATGTCTGTCGTGTAAACTGGGGACTTTTGATGCCTAAATTGTTTAGCGAGGGGGGTGTGTGTCCCATGATGCTGTTTTAAGTTGCTAATGGCTTGTTTGTTCCTGCAGAGCATCATCATTCTACTGTTTGTCATTGCTAAGAAAATCAATCAATCAATCAATCCCATCTGAGTAGAGATGCTGTTTTCATGCCCTTACTGGTTTCTCTCCTCTCCCAGACCAAGCTCAAGAAGAGAAAACCACGTGTAAAGAAAGAGAACAAGGCTCCCAAGGCCAAAGACGACCATGGAAATGAGCTGTCCTCTCCGCGACACTCCGACAACCCATCAGAAGAGGGCGAAGTCAAGGTATGGTGGCCCGGGTGGATCTGGGATGTTTACAAACCTGCTCAAATGACATGGGTGCTTGGGAAAGGACTTGTTGCGGCTTTTCCACTGGTTGCAGGAAGCCGTGCCTCTGGGCTGGCCCAGGCTACCCTGGCAGGGGAGTCAAAACCTTGTTGGCAGGAGGAATTAAAGAAGCTTCCTTCACCCACCCCGATGGCTCCAGGACAGGCCCTTCCCCACCCTCCTCTGCTTGCAGAGAAGACTGGCAGTACAGAGACCTGAGGCATCCAAATTTTTGAACAGGTTCTTCTACCTTTAAAAGAGCTGATCTTTCTGACGCGTACTACTGACTTGCTAGATTGGCTTAATGAGGGGTAGAGAACTCCACCCCGCAGTCCTTCGGTGGCCTGTGGCCAGCCACCAAATGGCCCCTGGAGGTTCCCGTACACCCCTGTTCAATGCAGTTCAGCTGCTGCGCCCTATGGCCCGCCAGTATCCTGCAGTCACCAGGTGGCCACAGAGCGCTTCCGGGCCAGTAGACATGCTCCCTACGTAGGCCACCACATCCCCCAAATAGAGATTCATGCCCCCCACCCCCAATATGTACACAGGACACTCCAGTCTGCAGAGACCTGCGGGAGTGGGAAAGGTTATCCACCCCAGGTTAAAGAGTAATGTTTCTGTCTGCAGTTTTCCAGGAGCTTCCAGATTGAAACTGGTCTAATTTCGCTCACTTAGAGGCAAAGGGATAGGGAGCTGCCTTGGGCTTGGGGTCAGACAAGAGGAGCTAGGAAAAGCTGATTGAGCAGCAACAGTATACTAACCCTGCAGGGTCCATGCTGCAGAAAGAGAGCAATTCCGGCTGAATAAAGCTCCAGGCTGCGTTGACCAATCATTGTTTCTCTTTTAGGAGGATGGCCTGGACAAGAGCCCCATGAAAAAGAAGCCGAAGAAGAAAGAGAACAAAGAAAACAAGTAAAAGCAGACTAGGAAAGAGAAGGAAGGAGACAAAGAGAAAAAGAAAACCAAGGACAAGAAGGAGAAGGTACCGGGCATCCCTCATGCACCACACTCAGAACCAGGCGTTTCAGGCTGCAGATTGTCACGGTTTCAGCTTGATTCCTGCATGGAGTTGTAATAGAGAGAAAGCAGCGTGGCCGTAGGGGTGGGGAAGGGGATATAAAGCGATAACAGAGAGTGCTTGGCTAGAGCAGCCGAGGTCTGACTAGAGAATGGATTCTGAGGAGTTTAAAACCTCCTGGGACTCTCGGCTATGAAATGAGCCTGAGCTGTTAACGGGACTAAGAGAGTCAGGAGGTGAAATCTCAGGACTGCAACATCCCATGAGCAGGTTCTGTCCAGGGGTATCCACTTCCACAGAGTCCTGGTCAACATGGGCCAAGATTTGTCGAAGTAACCAATGATTTGGGGTGCCTAAATTCAGACCCATTGGACCCGGTTTCTACAGGGTCAGAGATAAAAGTCCAGCACGGGATCAAAAACCAGGCCGGAGCCAGGACCAGCCTGAGCCAGTCCCAATGCAGCTAAGCCTGATCCGTACAGATGGTGGCCCTGCCGCCTAGAGTGGAACGGGGAGACAGGTCAGGAAATGTGCAGTTTAAGCCTCCCTTCCCCCCCCTTTGGTCCTGATGTGCTCCCTGCCCCGAAAGAGCACCATGATGTCACAATGCTCCATGGGGGGGGGGCAGGGAAGGTTGGAGGAAAGTAATTTCCTCACCCTTTACCCCATTGAGCACCATGATATCACAGCTTGGGCAGGGTCTGTTACCCAGGAACCCAACTTGGTCTGGTCCGCTGGACTGTAGGTGCTGCATAGGGATGCAAACCTGCTACGTGGCTCTGATTCTCCAGTGTCATCTCTTCAAAGGCCTCACATGTGGGCGGTGCTTTCTGTATATTTATTTCTTTATTTAGATTTCACCCCGCCCTTCCCAGATGGTTCAGGGCGGCTTACAAAAACAACTAAAAACAATACATATAACACAAACCCCCAACCTTCCCACCCCCCACCCCTCCTCCCCAGCCTGGCTAAAAACCCCTCCCCAACCACCCCTTCATACCCCTACTCCAAACCCTCACCCGAACCCCCATTCCCTATCCCTGGCTGCCAAATGCCTTAACAAACAGAAGGGTCTTACAGCACCTCCAGAAGATGCCCAGGCTGAGGCTCAGATGAACCTCTGGGGGAAGGGCATCGGGGCAGCCACCGACAATGTCCCCCTGCGAGCCCTCACCGTATGCACAAGACTCCCGGCCAATCGGAGGGGCCACAGTGGGGCATGGAAGAACAGGCGGTGTTTCGGATATGTGGAACCCAGACCACTAAGGGCCTTAAAGGTCAAAACCAGCACCTTGAACTGTGCCTAAAAAACTATAGGGAGCCAGTGCAGACTTCGGAGCACCGGTGTAATGTGCTCCTGGCGCCTCGTTCCCGAAAGGAGGCGAGCCGCCGCATTCTGCACCAGCGGCAGCTTCTGAACAGTCATCAGGGGCAGCCCTACGTAGAGCACCTTGCAGTAGTCCAGCCTCGAGGTGATGAAAGCATGGGTGACAGTGGCCAGATCCGAATCGGAAGGAAACGGTCGTAGCCTCACCAGATGGAGTTGGTGAAAATTGCTCTTGGCCACCGCTGCAACCTGACAATTCAGTTGCAAGAAGGGGTCCAGAAGCACCCCGAGGCTGCAAACCTGACTGACTAGGGGGAGCCGAACCCCATCAGTAACACGAGTCCCAATCCCCTCCAGGTCGCAAGGCTGGCCAACCATCACCACCTCAGTCTTGTCTGGATTCAGCTTCAATTGGCTTATCCTCATCCAGTCCCAACCAGAAGCCAGGTATCGAGATTGCAGGGCCTGGGTTGGATGAAGAGGAGAGGTAGAGCTTTGTGTCATCAGCGTACTGATGGCACTTTGCCTCAAACCTCCGAATGTCCTTGCCCAGCGGCCTCTTATACATCTCGAACAAGAGGCGTGACAGAATAGAACCCTGCGGGACCCCACAGAGGACGTCCCGAGATGACGATGAGCAATCGCCCATCACCAGTCTCTGGGACTTCCCCAACAGGAAGGAGCGGAACCACTCACGAGTGGTCCTGCACACCCCCGCCAGGTCCCACAGTCGTGTCAACACCTTTTGGTCAACTATATCAAAGGTCGCCGCAAGATCTAACAGGATCAACAGGGTAGAATTCCCCTTGTCAGTCTCCAGGCGTAGATCGTCAACCAAGGCCACAGGCACGCGGAAGCCCAACTGAAACAGGCCCAGTAATCCGATGGTGTCAAGATGAGCCTAGAGCTGTTGAGCAACCACCCGTTCAACAATCTTCCCTAAAAAGGGAAGGTTAGAAACAGGCCAATAGCTGGCTGGAGAGTCGGTGTCCAAGGATGGCTTCTTAAGCAGGGGCCAGACAACCGCAGTTTTAAGAACGTCCGAGACGCTACCATCCCGAAGGGACGTGTTGTGACAACCCCAGCCAGCAACAGAGCCCCAGTGTCTCCCAGCTGGCTTTCACCAGCCAGGACGGGCAAGGATCTAGTTCACAACTGGTTGCCCTCACTGCTCCAAGCACCTCCCCTGCTTCGGTGTGTGATACTGATTGAAACTGATCCAAATAAACAGGACAAGACTGAGCTTCCGTAACCTCAAACTCTGACTCCACAGTTAAAATGGCAGCACCCAAGTCATGGTGAATATGAACGATTTTGTCTGCAAAGTAGTTAATAAAAATGTCACAGTGGACATTAGATGACTCCATTTCTGAGTGGAGGCAGACCAGATTAACCAGGCCCCCCCATACCACCTGGAACAGCTCTGCCAGACGAGACCTTGCAAATGCTATGATAGCAGAGAAGAAGCCACCATCACAGCCATGACATAGTCCTTTAAAAACTATCTCTGCCACAATCGGTCAGCTTCAGCGCGAGTCGAGCGCCACCTGTGCTCTAACCACCTACCCTCGCATTTCTGGTGCCTCAGGTCCTCTGTATACCAGGAGGACCTGTGCTGCCGCAACGGTGGGAGCAAACATCTGGGTGCAACCGTGTCAATGGCCACGGTCAAGATGTCATTCCATAAAGCGACCAGGTCATTGACAGAATAGCTATCAAGGTCGGTCGGTAAACACCCCTCTCCCAACAGCCCCCGAGAGTTCTGGAAACCAATTGGATCCATGTGTCTCTAAGGGTGGACCATCCTAATGGGTATAGACCCCCAAATCACTGGCTGTGTTGAATGGACTCTGGTTTCCTTGACAGGATTGCGGTGGAACTTAATCAAAGCACTTGGTATGCCGGGGTGGGGAACTTTTTCCCTTCCAGGGGCCACTTTGAAAATTAGTGTAAGCTCCAAGGGCCACGTAGAAGTTGAGGGAGGGGTGCACTCAGAAAGAGTAGGGTCCAGATCATGGATCTGTACCATGGATTCATCTCCTATGCTTGAGCACATGCCTTCATTTCTGCTATGTATGTTCTTTCAGTGCTTGGGGGTAGGAACGGAATGTTAATGCCAGGTCCAAGAACTGGAAAGGGACCAGATTAAAAACTATCCATGAGCCACATTTGGCCCCAGGGCCTGAGGTTCCCCACCCCTGTTGTACATGTTGCCTGGAAGGTCCTGTCAAGGAGCCCAATGGTAATATCAGTCATGGCCTCTGAGGACTGGATGTTGCACTATGGAGAGTCCCCAGTCTAGACTCGTTATGTGATGTCTGCTATTGTGTTCTTCTCCAGGCCAAAAGTAGCGAAACCAAATCTGCCAATAAAGGGAAGAGATCGCAGGGGCCTGTTCACATTACAGCGGGGAGCGAGCCAGTCCCCATTGGAGAAGACGAGGAGGACGATCTGGACCAGGAAACATTCAGTGTAGTGAGTATCTGATTGGAGGAGTAGGGGTAGCAGCATGAAGCCTTGGAAGAGAAGCTGGGAGATTCCTGACACGAGAACACCTTTTATTTTTACTTGAATCTGGTTTCTCTTGTCTGAGTACCAGGACTTCAGGAGGAGAGAGCCTTAGCTAAGCAAGGTGGCTGTCGATTCAGTATCTTTCACACAAGGTGGGATGGGGATATCTTTCATTGATTGTTGAACCTGTCCTCCAGAAGAGTGGTTCTCAACAAGGGCGTCCCAGGAGGTCTTAGGTGGTGGCCTGGGAGCCCTGGTGCAGCTGTGTTGCATCCCATCCTGCCCCTCGGACAGCCTGTGCCACCTGTGCTGTGGAGGGCTCGTAGGGAGGGAAGGGCTGTGGCTAGAATTGAAATGAGTACCTGCAAAACCAGATATACTCAAGGAATTTCTGGTACCCGGATCAACACAACATCAGGTACCGAACGGTACCCGATTGTGACCCAGCTGGGATACCCGATGCCCCCCAGCTGGGATACCCGAAACTTCCGGTACTGATTTTTCAACTTGCATGTCGATTATTTTGACGTCCAATGCCTATTTTTTTTTTAATTATTATTTTCCATCCTGGAGAACCAACTTCCGGTCCCGACATTTGATTTCTGTCCCGATTTTTCAGTTTTCCGACCCGATATACTGATCAGTAATTGGAAAATCAAAAAATCAGTACTGGAAATTACCCGATCAGTCAGTACCCAGGTAACACGTCAAGTACTCGATGTGGTACCCGAAAATGTGGATATTGCCTGCAGATACTAAATTTAGTACCAGTTTAACTCTTAGCTGTGACTTCCAGCAGCTTTCCTACCTCTCTGGCTCCCACCCTCCACTGAGTCCAGTTGCCTCATGCTGGCTCCCTGCTGCTGATGCTTCTGCTTCCTGGCCGCACCTGGATTTCTTTATGGTTTAGCCCAAATTTTTTTTTAAAAAAATGATTAATCTTGCCCCAAAATGGTTGAGAACCACTGCTCCAGAAAGCATTGTGAGTCGTCTCTAAAAGGCCTCCTAGGCAGGCCTGCTCCTTGACTGGAGGGAAGGTAGCTTCACCGTGGGGATACTTTGCTGCTTGTCAAGTATGCAGGCCCTTATTTTGAGGATTAGCCAACACAAAGATAGCTGATGAGTCCCTGAGCTGATGTTTTTCCATTCCCGGGGGCGAGGCGTGACTTAGAGACAAGACGTGAACTGAGAGGTGAGGCTTCACGGGTGAAATTAACCTCCCTTTGCCCCCATGTTGTTCACCCAAGTGCAAAGAGAGGATGCGGCCAGTGAAAAAGGCCCTGAAGCAACTGGACAAACCAGATAAAGGGCTGACGGTGCAAGAGCAGCTGGAGCACACACGCAACTGTCTACTGAAGATTGGGGACCGCATCTCCGAGTGCCTTAAAGTCTACTCCGACCAGGATCACGTCAAGCTGTGGAGACGGTAAAGGCCCCTCTCTCTTCCTCTAGCTCAGAGGCGGCCGAGATGTTGAGTCAGCCGCAAGCTAATTTGTAGCCGATTGGCCTCCTCGGGTAGGGGAAGGTGGGTGCAGCTGTGCCAGAGAGGGGCGGGGTGACAGCTCTCTGACTCGCCAGCATGGCCACATGCCTGCCCTGGGAAGTAAATTCTGCTGGAGGTCCTGGCCAGGAGCGGTTCCAGCCTAGAGTGGTAGACTGTCTTACATGGATATCTAGGCCAAAGAAATTCTGGCCTCTCCTGCCCTAGCTACTCTGATTTTCACTTGGTGAATATTTAGGCAAATTCTATAAGTGTAGAGAGTGCTGGGCCTGAAACCTTGAAGGCAGAAGTCTTCCCAGCCAAAGGAAGCGCAAAACCCATGGTCCTCCCGACGACTCTCAGTAACCCGTTCCAGAGTTTCCACAGGGACAGACGCCCCCTAGTGGTGGGAAGGTAAAACCCATGGCCTTCCCAATGACTCTCACTAACCCATTCCACAGGGACAGACGCCCCCTAGTGGTGGGAAGGTAAAACCCATGGCCCTCCCAATGACTCTCACTAACCCGTTCCACAGGGACAGACGCCCCCTAGTGGTGGGAAGGTAAAACCCATGGCCCTCCCAGTGACTCTCACTAACCCGTTCCAGAGGGACAGAAGCCCCCTAGTGGTGGGAAGGTAGGTCATTCTTTCATGGCCTGGCCTGGTCTATCTGTCCTTGGCCTCTTTGAGATTAAGGCCTTCTCTGTATGAGAAAGCATTTCTGGCATAACTTAAATCAGCTCAAGGCTTGGTGTAAAGCCCTGTCTAGAAACTCTTACTCTGGGGTTTGAGGAGTTGATATCAATTTAAACTGATTCTTTTCTTACTTTAGCTGAATTGCAGTGATGCTGGAATAAGCGTCTCACGCAAACTCGCATTGATTTAACCAGAGCATTTATTTAAGTGTATATCCTGCTCTTCTGCAAAGGCCAGGGCAGGGCATAATAAAAACCTTACAAATCTCCTGTGAGCCCCCAGCTCCTATTCCTTCCTACCAAACACTTGACTAAAAAAGAAGACAACTTGCATTGCCTCTGGAAGACACTCGGGCTTTGATGATTAATTAAGGGAGGTGGAAATCTTCCTGTTCTTTCAGGAACCTGTGGATATTTGTGTCCAAGTTCACTGAGTTTGATGCTAGGAAGCTGCACAAGCTTTACAAGATGGCCCACAAGAAGAGATCCCAGGACGAGGAGGTAAGACCTGAGGGGGGAATGTCTATAGAAGAGAGACTTCCTTCTCCAGAAGGCTTCACAGTGTTTGCAGCTCTCTGTTATAGTTTGCTGCCGAGGTTACTGTTCCAGTGATGTGAGCAGTGGGGCCGGTCAGTCTGTGTGCTTTAGGGGGTGGGGACCAGCACATTTTAAATCTTTGGGTCCAAAGGCTGAGCAAGGGCTCTCCTCTCCTGAGAAATGGTTGGGTGATGCTGAGACAACTTGCTCTGCAGGACAGACCGTAATACTCTTTCTGATTGGTTACTTTTCCCAATGACATTACTCTTGTCCTGTGGAGCAGGGTGATTAGGTACCCAGCGTTTTTTCTACCCACCTGCCAGGATCCCAGCTGTGGGGTGATGTCATGCCAGGGCAAGAAGCTGAACAGAGTCAAAGGTTGGAGCTTAGAGCATCATTCCAGTTAGGCACGTGGTCCTTGGGGCCGAGCGAGAGGTAGCTTTTGATAGCCAGACAGTTAGAGTCCAGGGAATCAGTCTTTGCAGGGTGTGGAGGGGGACAGGAGCAGAAGGGGCCCAGGGGAAAAAAGAGGAGGCTGCAGAGGCAGGTCTCTGTCTGGTGGTTCAGAATGGCGGTTTGTGTGATTCTGGAAACTTTAGAGTTGTCCCTGGCCAATCGGTGCAGGTCATCTGTGGCCAATCAGGAGCCTGGCAGGGTGGAGCCAAGCTTTTAAGGGCTGATAGAGTTGTGGTTCCACTGTTTCACCACAAGAGCCTGGTGGCAGTGTGGATCCCACTGCTGCCTGTGAATCTGTAGGATCAGGGTTTTGAGGCATGTTCTCCCCTTGCGTCCTGACAGGACTCATTATTTCTTGGTAGGCCTTTGCTTTCCTCCTCTTCTTTGTCTACCTTATAAACTAAGCCATCCTTGCCACTTCACGCTGGTCCTCCCAAGGGGGTTCCCTGCCCCCCCTAGGGTTAGGCTCTATTAATTTCTGTTGTGTTGACTCCATTCCCTAGAGGCTGATGAGCAGCAGTCAGGCCAGCATTACCCATCCGGACTGAGGGGCATGGGGAAAAGCTTTCAGATTTCCCACCTTGCTCTTTCTCTGGCACAAACCAGTGCTGTTAATTTCCTACACCCAAAATAACAGTTCAGAAGCTCTGCTGCAGGAAGACTGAACCCAGCCCCTGAGAGCCTGGCCTGTCTCCGGCAGCTCGCTGGAAGAGGCCTTAGGGAAGCAGCGCAGAGATTCCTGATTTAGTACCAGCTGGTAATGCCCGAATTTCTGTGGGCCGTTTTGGGTATCTGAATCAGCACCCGAATACTCTCCGATTACCCGAAAAACTGAAATGCCAGGTTCTGGTTTTCGAATACCTGAAATTATCCGAACCCCGCCTTCCAGTACCCAAAATATTAATTCCAAAATCCAGGACTGGAAGTCGGAACAGCGGGATGGAAACAGTATTTTGCTTGTTGGCTTTTCAGATTCCCAATTGGATGCTGTTTCGGGTGCTGAAAAGTATCTGAGATTTTCCAGTCGAATCAGTTCCAGCGAATTTGACAGGTATAGCTGTTTTTGCGGGTACTTGTTTCAACTCTTCATTGTAACCCTTCCCTCAGCAGGAGCAGAAGAAGAGAGAGGAGCCCATGGGTGGTAAAAAGCCCTTCCGGAAAGAGCCATCCGTCTCCTCCTGGGATTCAATGATGTCTCAGTCGCACATGCCTCACAACATCCACTCTCAGAAACTCCACCTGCCTCCCTCTCATCCGCAGCAGATGCACGGGCACCCGCGAGATAACTATGGCCACCCCAACAAAAGACACTTCAGCAATGCAGGTGAGAAGCAGGGTGGGATTGCTGGGGGGGGGAGTAGGATGGGGGTAGGATTTAGAAGGGGGCATGAGCATGGGGCCATTTTGGGGGAGGGTATGTTGAGGAGGGGCTAGGAACTCCCTTGGATGAGAGGTGTGGGAGTGGGTGGAATGAGGAGGGTTATTGATAGTTCTATTGTTTAAGGTTTATTTTGTGGGGATTCTAGGTGCTGTTTGTAAGGGGTTAAAGCTGATTTGTATTTTGATGTTGTCTTTTAGCTTGTAGCCCATCCTGATCCCTCTGGAAAAGGGCAGGATATAAATTCAAGTTAATAATAATAATATAAGCCCATTGCTCCCTGCAGCAGACACCCTGGTTCTTTTGCCCAGTGCAGTTTTAAGTCCCTGCTTGTGAGGGTCCAAACTCTGAGGATGTGGGGAGCATTATCCCCCATTTATTTGCCTTTGTCAGTCTCATCCCCTCATAAGCCCCCGCCTTCTCCTTGTTGTTCACTGCCGTGCAATCCCAGGAAGTGGCCCTTAACCCTGCCTACGGAGGAGTGAGAGAGCCTTGCCCCCGCCCCCCCCCCGGTGCTGCATGCTGGCCACTGCAATGGGACAAGCCAAAGACGTTGCTCCTTGCCATGGTTCTTCGAACCCCCGGAGGGGAGGGCAGTGGGGGAAACGTTGCGTGAAATGGATTGACCCATGCTCTTTTCACCGCAGACCATGGGGATTGGCAGAGGGATCGGAAATTTAGCTACGGCGGCAATAGCAACCAGGTGTGGGGGGGAGACAGACACCACCAGTACGAGCAACACTGGTACAAGGATCACCACTACGGAGACCGCCGGCCTCGCGGCGAGCCCCACCGCAGCTCCGGGAACTACCGGCCAAATAACTTGTCCCGCAAGAGGCCCTATGAGCAGTACAACAGTGACCGAGACCACCGGGGACACAGGGATTACTATGACAGGTGATTGGCTAATCCTGCATCCTCAGAGATGATTCGCCCTGACTTCCGCTAGAGCGGAAACACACCGTGGATTCACTCTTCGCAAATGTTGTTGGCATCTTTCAGATAATCTGCTCCTGAAACAAGTAGTAGTAATAATTTTATTTATGTAACGCCCTCACCCCTCTCACCAAATGGTGCTCGAAGTGCTTCTCGACGTGCACTCAAATACAGTCATCTATAATAAAAGCCTAAAATTCAGTTTGAACGGGTTAAAAGAGGAAGGGTACGGAGGGGAGGTAAAACACATTGAGGGGAAACCAGCAGTGGATCTTGTAAACGCACCTGAAGAATAACTAAATCCAGGCACTTTTTGAAGGTGAAGAGGGAGGAACTGGGATGGAACATTTGAAGGGAGTGAGTTCCGCATTGGGGGGGCCTGCCACAGCAAAAGCCCAGTTGCCGCCGACTAAAGGCGCAAGGGAGGGATTCCCAAACAGCAGGTGGTGTTTGAGCACACACAGTCATGTTCCAGGAGCAGGTCCAGGTCTCAAATATAGCCAGAGCCTGTACTGTTCAGGGCCTAAAATGTGCATATTCCTTCAACTGGATATTTCATTTCCGTTTTTCGTTAATTTGTGGCCTCGGCTATTTCTGCCACTTGGATTATGTTGTTTTGGCACTTTTAGCGCCATTGCAACCACCAAAATGAAGTAAGCAAAATAGCAGAAGCAAATTTTGGAAACGGCTATCTGGTGAAACAAGAACCCATAGCGGCCAGTCTCTGTTTCATTGGAAGCGACACGAATCGGGTGAATTTGACAAAAATACTTGGTTTTGCTTCCACCATGGCATGTGTATTTAGTGCTTGCCACCAGGGGGAGCCAGGGAGCTCACTGAGATGCTAGAGGGCCCCCCCGGGATGCAGGCAGAGCCTTTCCCCTCCCAGGGACCGCTTTGAAAATTAGTTCAAGCTCCGAGGCCTCCCATAGAAGTTGTAGGTCGAGGTGCATTCAGGAAGAGGAGGATCTATCCCCTGTCCTTGTGTGCATGCACTCCTCTCTGCTCCCTTACGCTGAGCTTGCTCTTTCAGTGCTCGAGGGGAGGGACTGAATTCAGAGGCCAGACCCAGGAACTGGAAAGGGGGGAGGGGGGGGGGCTAAATAAAAACTAGGTGTGGGCTGCATTGGGCCCCTGGGTTTGAGTTTCCTCACCCTGACACAAGGACAGATGAGTTGGGACATTTTCCTTCCCTGCTTCCTAGGAGAGGAAGGGAGTTGCATTCGTTCTGGGTTTGCCACTGTCTCCCTCTTGGTGGGAACCCCCCCCCCCCCTTCCCAGTTCTATTGGGAGAGCAAGAGGCTGAACCAGCTGTTGCAAGCTTCACGCTAGAACTTGAATTTTCAGACCACCCTTCTCCTTCCAGGGGCTCAACCTGACTGGGCTGCCCCTTCGTCCTGCTCCCCCGTTTCATCTTCTAGCCCAGCCCTTCTTTGGTTCTATTTGAACTTCCTTCGCAGATGGCAGCGGGAAGCCCCACGAGGCCTCCCCCTCCCAGTGTCTCAGCTGCAGCTCGCCGTAGACAGGGTTGGTTCTGTCGGCTGCAGCAGAGGGTGCTATTGCTGGCTTGGTGGAGAAAGACCCTCTCTGCTTCCTTTTTTCCTAGCAGCAGGAGGAACCACTTACTCCTATTGTTGAGGGTCCCAGGGAGTGGCTTTGTTAGGGTGGCCATACCTTCCCTTTAATCCAGAACGCTTATGTAAAATACATGGTGCAGGGCTGCATTGGAACCCTGCATCATGCATTTTTCATAAGCATCCTAGATTAAAGGGGGAGGTACGGCAACCTCTAAGCTTTGTGGGCTGCTTGAGGCCCCCCCGAGTGTAAATCCTCAGCCCTCTCCTCTCACACTGAGTACAGGCTATCCTAAGGATGTGGAAGGGGACATATCCATGTTGGGTCCTGAACTGACATCCCTATGCTTTGTCTCTTCCGCCCAGACACCACCACGACTCGAAGCGGCGACGGTCGGACGAGTTCAGGCCCCAGAACTACCACCAGCAGGATTTCCGGAGGATGTCTGATCATAGGCCTCCCATGGGCTACCATGGCCAGGGGCCTTCGGACCATTACCGCTCCTTCCACACAGACAAATTGGGGGACTACAAACAGCCGCTGCCCCCTCCTCACTCCCAGCTCTCAGACCCTCGCTCCCCTCCGTCTCAGAAGTCCCCTCATGACGCTAAGTCTCCCCTGGATCACAGGTCGCCCTTGGACAGATCGTTAGAACAGAAAAATAATCCAGATTATAACTGGAGTGGCCGGAAAACCTAGAGCGAGCAGGCGGGAGAGCGCACCGGAGGTGCTTGGTCCAATGCAACAGCGGCCGCTTGGCCAAGCCAGTCACCGGAGACTCTGAACATGCTGCTATTGGCTCTCGGGCTGAAGGAGGCTCCTGGGGGCAGGAGGTGGGGCTCCCCAGTTCTTAGCTCAGACCTGGATTCCCTTTTCCATTCCCTCCACCCCTTCTTGAGCGTACCGTGAGAGCTGGGTCCGTTGCACTCCACGACCAGCTGGGAGGAGCAGGGATCCCCTTTGGTTCCAGTTTTTGTTTTCCGTTGAAGGCTGAATTTGGCAGACTCTTGGGAATGTTGCCGAGGAGAGTGTCTCCCAGGACTGAAACTGGATCTGTGCTGCTTAGGATTCTGGGGATAACTCAGTGTTGCGTGCCAGATGCTGCTGGGGTGGGGGCTGCTCAGGCCAGGGTTCCCGGGTAACTGGTGGGGATGTATTCTGGAGGTGGACAGAACGTCTCTTTAAATAACTGGCCCTGCTTCCGATACAGGCCCTGGAGAGGAAGGGGCTGGAGTCCCCCCTGCAGCACGACACAGAAGGGGCTTCCACCCAGGTCGCTATATCCCATGCTGTCTGTATCCATTTCAGTAGCTTGGCTCCCCTCTAGTGCGATGAACATCTGTCCTCGGGCAGGAGCCGGGAGATCTCAGAACCAATCAAAGTGCTGAACGTTGCAGGGGCAAGAACCAGCTCCTTCCTGGCAAGGGAAAGTGGAGTGGGGGCAGCTGCAGTATTTTCGATGAATCTCCAACAAGATCCCCCCTTGCCTCGTTGCTCTCTCCTGGCAATGGCGGTGGCGCTGGAGCGGTCCAGAGGATGCGGTGGGTAGCAGAGCAGTTTAGGGTCAGGCAGGAGTGAAGGATCCTGGTCTCTCTTCCTCCATCTGCCAGGTTGGCTCTGGGCCATTGTCCGCCTCTTTGGGCCCCTGACTTACCCTCCTGGAAAATGAGAATTGTGGTCCTTCCTCGTCCTGTCAAAGCATTGCAAAGTCGAAGGGTGAACGGCTCTGCTGGTCTTTGTGGGAGGGGAGAGCCAAGCCAAGCCAGACGGAGTTTTCAACATGCCGCAGAGTTGCCCCTTTGTCCCAAGAAGCAAGCGAGACTCCCGGTCCCTAATCCCCTCCTGATCGCCAGTCACTCTGGCACCTTCCAAGTTCCCAGCACTTTGCGCTCCATGGGGAGGAAGATGAAAAATGTCAGTGTCGCTGCTTAAGGGGCTGATGCAACGTCCAAAGGGAAAATTCTCATTCAACCCCATGGACTTTCGATCTGTGTTGCACGCACCTGAGGTCATGGGCATCTGTCATGCCCCAGAGAAGGAAGGAGAGGAGAAAGCTTCAATGCATTCATAGGAGGTCTTCCTGCAAACATTTGGCAGAGTATTAAGAGTGCTTGAAGGGGGAGGCTTTACTAAGTTGCAGACCCGTGGGGACTACAGCTCCCAGCATGCAATGCTCTTTCAGTTTTCCACTCAATGAAATGGAAGAAACCTGTTTGCTGGCTAGCAGGGCGATGCCCCATTGCACTCTCAGAAGTGTTACAGGGGAGGGGAGGGGAAACTAGCCCTCCTCTATTTCCCTGAGTTTGGAGTGTTTGGGAAAGGGGGTGGGCTGGCTTCAGATTATGTACCCCCACCCCCTATGGTGTCACTAAGCTGTGATGGTAGAAGTACACTATGGTATTTGCAAAGGGTCCTTTCTTTTCAGATTGGGTGGCTGGTGTATAATGTGAATCCTAAAGAAGTCTCCTAGCCAGGAGGGCAGAGAGAGAGATTGATTTTTATTTCATTTGCATTGATGAAATATTGCTATCCTAACATTTCTGTGCCATTAAGGTCTAATGACAGGCAGTATTGGCCAGACCAGTGTTAAGGTTTATGTGACCCTGATAAAGAGGATTGGCGGGGGGTGAGCCATGAGCTTGTGAGGATCTAAGGGCATCTACATCCTGAGGATTGCAGCCAGTACGAAACGTTCTGGGTTGTCTCTTTCAAGCAAAAAAACCCAACAACCAAAGTCAAAGCTTTGTCAAGGCAGCGTTCCGGAGATGCAGGTGGAAATCACATGGGGCTAATGTCAGAATAGCCGTTATTTTGAGTTCTGTCCGAGAGAGAGAGAATGAATCTTGATTTGTCAGAAATAACGTGGGTAGAGCCTCCCACTTTCTCATATTGCACCAGCCCTTCGGCCGAACGATAAGTGATGGGCAAAGCCAACCATAGACCTACATTTTGATTGTGTGTTGGTATCCACATCTGGCACAGCTGCACCTGCTGCAGCGCCCTTTACAGAAAAAAATAAAAGTACCAACTCACTGCCTTCTAAAATAAAACAAGTTGCTAGTCCAGCATTGCAAACACTATTGGAACCGGTGTTAGTAGTTGGAACCGGTTGTGAATTGACATGTGACACTAGGCATCTGACATCCCACACGCCCAAAGTTGCCCGTGGGAGGTTGGTGCAAGGCCCAATTTAAGTGGGCTACTTACCAGCTCTCAGAGCTTAACCGGAGCCATTTCCGTGACCCACCGAAGAATCCTAGTCTGTTTATCAATTTCACCCACCCCATAGTTCAGGGGAGAGAAGGACACTCACTCTTGCTGTAAAATTGTGGACTTTTTAACCTGTTGACTAAAAACAGTAATTAATATTAATTTATATTTGTGAAAAAAAAATGCCACTGTCCTAGTGATTTCTGATGTAAATATGTTGTTTATATAGTATGTATTAAATTTTCCTACATTGTAAAACTGCTGTACTTTTGATTCTTGTATATTAAAGTGTTACGGAGATTTTCAGAATCCGGACCCTTTTCGTCATATGCCTGTGCTCACTCTAGTCAAACAGTGATGTACCGCGTGATCTTCCATGGGATACCTCATTCTCTAGCAGCTAGCACATGCACGAGTCCCATTGGCTTCAGTGGACTATGTGCCTGTGGCATCCTACTGGAGGAGTACAACAACATCCCCGTTGCCCCCTTTGCGGGGCTGTTTGAAACTTACTGCTCTGCAGAGGGTCAGCTCAAATACAGAGAAAACAAGGGAATCCAATATAGCCAAGAAAGGCAAACAGAAAACAAACAAGGCTACTAAGAATAAATTTTACTATAAAAATACAACAATAATGATCATAAAAATAAAATCAACCATAACCCTATATAATGTTCCCAGTCAATGCAATGATCACAGCCCAACGTGTTTTGGGAAATTTCCCTTCATCGGCTGCAATTAAAATCTGAAATATACCAAGAACAAAACAAAATGATTGTATATACAAACCAATACAAGTATGATTACAAAAATGTGCAAGAATATTTTCCGTGAACGAAAGACAACCAACCACAACGATACATTAACTCCTTTAGCTTTAAAAATTCATAAGGAAAAGAATCCTTATCTAGCCTGCTCTCAATGGCTATAAACTCTTGCAGAGATCAACGCATATTTTCTTCTGTGATCCTAAATCAAGGGTACAATATAGTATATAATAAACAAAATTCCCCACATGTAACAGTCTTGAACGAAGGAAATAGCCTGATCTTTTGAATATGTTTATAAAACTCCTATAGTAATTCAGCATTCCCCCCCCCCTCCTTTCTACCTTCGAAAGACCAGAGTATCTTTACAACTCACCTCCACTCTGCCCCCGCCCCCTAGGCTGATGCTGCACTGAGTACTCAGCTGGCACCATCTGGGACAATATAAGCCCAGACTTTTCAATTTATTTATTTATTTACATTTTTACCCTGCCCTTCTCCTGAAGACTCAGAGCGGCTCAGAACGTTAAAATCAAAAAACAAACTATCAAATACAATATAATGCATTAAAATCCCTTAAAACCCCATCATCCCACCCACCCCACCCTTCACCCCCACCAATCCTCTTCCCCAACCCCTCTACCCAGTCCCACCGAACCCTAGTCCTGCCTGCCAAATGTCTGGCCAAACTAAAAGATCTTGCATCTCTTCTGGAAGACAGACAGGCCCAGGCGGCCCTGCAAAGGGAGGGGGTTCCATAATTGTCCATTATGCCTCATCTAGTCAGTTCTCTGTAATGCATAGGAGGCCAGCAGCCTCATCCTAAATAAAATCAGTGTGTTGATGTTTTATTTGCCACTGGCCTCGCATTAAGCAGCGTCAGCTTCAGATCAAGGGCCTCACTAACCTCCACCTCCGAATATCCTGAGGCAGGAGGGGAATGTGAGACAGGAACGGACACTAAGGCTGCATTCCCATCTGCGGCGGCGAAGGAAGATGTGGCAGCGGGGAGGAGCCGGACGGCAGGAAAAGAGCCAGTGCGAATGGGGATCTGCCATGTCTTCCCTCGCCGCTCTCTCTGCTGCTGCCACCACAGTTGTGAATGCGGCCTAAGTGCCTCTCCCAGTATCCCCAAGGACCTTCCTTGCCCCTGCCCCGGCTGTACCTCCCGATGCCCAACACAACCCAAATTAGTTCAATACCTGCCCCCCTTCTCCAGCTCCTGATTACCAACCCCCTCCCGAAAATCCCCCCGATAACCCTCAGAGGACTAATAGGGAGGGGGGGGGGGGGGGGGGGGGATAGACAGCTAGAGATTACTCCCCAACCCAGGGTCTCCAGATGCAGATTGGCGAAGGAGGCAGGTGGGAAACACCCCCATTCTCCCAACCCAAACAGACAGGCTCATCCCAACCACACCCAGTTTCCCCATTCTAATAAAACCCACAGTCGTCACCCCCCCACATGCATATACCTCCCCTCGCAGGGGAGCCCTGGCATAAACCTGCCCCCTTTCCCCATGCCTGACCCCCCTCATGGGGGATAAGACACAAAACTCAACTTGCCCCACACCCCACCATGCCCCCCTTTTGCCTATACCCCTCCTCCCCCTCATGCCAGGACTCCCCCCCCGAGGGATCGCAGCAAATTCAGCCACCCGACCCCCAATAAAACCCTACTTCCCCCCCCTCCAATCTCTCCCTTTCTCACGGTATGTGTGTGTGTGTGTGCAACATCACCTCTTCCCAACCCCCCCATGCCACCCCCTCTCATCAGTGGGGCCAAGACGCTGTTCCCCATCCCTGCCCTCTCCTACCAAAATCCCCCCAGTCCATGTCCCCCCCCCCTAAAAGCCATGAAAACGATATCAAATACGACCAAGTAAGCCCCCGGCAAACGAATAACCGTCAGCCACTGGAGACCTTAGAAGCTGGAGGCCCGGGGTGGGCCATACCTCCCCTTTAAAAGAGGGTGCTTATGATGGATACATGGTACAGGGCTGCACTGGGACCAATGCAGCCCTGCAACATGTATTTTTCATAAGTGTCCTCTTTTAAAGGGGAGATATGGCCACCCTGGGCGGGGGGGGAGGGGGGCAGCCCCGGGTAGAAACAGTCCTACCAAGGGTGGCCATACCTCCCCTTTAAAAGAGGGCTCTTATGGAAAATACATGGTGCAGGGCTGCATTGGTGCCTGTGCAGCCCTGCACCATGTATTTTTCATAAGCATCCTCTTTTAAAGGGGAGGTATGGCCACCCTAGTCCTACCCCTCCTCCCTCTGCAGAGACTGGACTCCTCCTGGGGCTTGTGTGGCCAGACATTCTCTACTGGGGGCAGTGGGGGACTGTGTCCCTCCCCGGGGCCCCTTTGAGAATTAGGACGTTTCACATAGACATTGGGGGGCAGGAAGAGGACGGGCCAGGCCATGGATCTGTACCATGGATCAGTCCCCTATCCTCACGCATGTCCTCATCTCGGCTCCCTTCCCCATAGCTCTGTCTTCCAGTGCTTGGGGGGTGGGAAGGAGCCAGATCCAGGAAAGGGGGGGGCACATTGAGCCCGTGGGTCTGTGGTTCCTCACCCTGGTCTACACCATTCTGGATTCAGCCCTGGGGCCGCCAGCCAGATAGAGCAGCTCACTAACTGCTCTCACACGCCTTCTCGGTAGCCTGGAGGCACGATTGCACTTCGCTGCCGCGCTGCCTGCAAAGCGGCCCAAGGAGCTGCTTCTGCTAGTCTTGCAAGAGCTCTTTTTAAAAAAAAAAAAAAAAGTGGAAAGCAAATTCCAAAGGGACCTTTCGACCCTTTCTGCATCTGCAGCCGCCACTGGACTGGGGACTTTCCCCTGGAGCCAAGTTTCAGACAGGAGTGAAATTTCACAGCTGAGTTATATAGACCCCTGAAAAATGGATTGTTTATAGTGGAAACACTGAGGGAGCTGGTAACTGGCAGTTCTGGCATGGCGGCAAGAGAGGCCCAGACCTGATGCGGTGGGGGAGGGTGGACTCGGCTCAGGAGGGGGGAGAGCCTGCGCAAAACCAGCCGGCGTCAGGAGCTGCTTACCATCGGATCCTCCCCTCCCCTCTGGTGTGGCAAACCCAACCTGCTAGCTCCAGCTGAGTCTTGTAGGCTTCCTGAGCCCTGCCCCAACTTCCTGATTGGCCCAGCCTGTCAGCAGCCCCTAAAAAGGAGTGACGGGCAGGAAGGGTCATCAACCTATCCATTTGCTGCAATAGCTCACTCTGCAGCTTCTCCTTACGGAAACCCCGCCAGCTCATATCGGACTGCCTCTCATCCCGGCTCTGCTCCTTCTGCCCAGCTCTCATCTTTGTTCCTATCTAGACTGATCTGGCTCTTGACCTGGATACTGGGCTCCAAGTCTGGACTGCCCCCTCTCATGGTTGATTCCTGGTTCTGACCCACTGGTCTGCCGAATGACTCTTTGGATTGTCCTCTTTGGTTGCTTGCCTCAACCCATGGCCCTGATCCTGCTGAGGCTCAACCATGCTCTCCTGCTCCCGATCCTGCTTCTGCCACTAGGCCAGACCAATCTCACCTCCTTTGTCTCTTCTGTGCTTTCTCTCTTCCCCCATCTATTATTTTTAAGCCAGGGCCCAGGGTTGGCAAGGTGGAAACACATCCTCAAAGGTCAGCCCCACTCCAAGGGCTACTGCTGCTGTTCTCTTAAAAGCACCGGCGATCCTGCCGTACTCTCTGACCAGCCTCAAACTCCTGACTGCCAACCTCTCCTCAGCATCTTTCTGCATTGACCCACCTGCTTGGAAGAACCTTCTTGCGAAGCCTTCTCCTTGGTTCTCCTCCATACCCTGCTGTCCTAGTTGTATTTGAACCAGGCTGTCTTAAATTTCTCTGGATGGGAACCTCCTCTTTTATCTGGAGCATCAGCCACAGGACAAGTCCCAGTCATGGTTTTTAGGGATGTGCGAACGCGGTTTGGAGTTCGGCCTGAACTCAGCCAATTCGGATGCCCGAATCGAACGCAGAAACCACTGAACAGTTCGGGCACATTCGGGTGGGAAAAACCTGGCGGGCAGGACCAGTAACCGGGGGTGGTGGTGGTGGCTGAGGAGCAGACTTCCTGGCCCCACGGGTGGAGAGAGGCTTGGACTAGCAGCCAGGCTGCCCAATCACCATCCCTCTTTTCCTCAGACTACTGGCTTGGCAGTCTGCGATTGGCCACGGGCTAGGCTGCACAGAGCCAATGGGGCTTGTGGTAACCCCCGGCAAACGAATAACCGTCAGCCACTGGAGACCTTAGAAGCTGGAGGCCCGGGGTGGGCCATACCCTGTCTCTTATACACATCTAGATGTGTATAAGAGACAGGAATGTTGCCGAGGAGAGTGTCTCCCAGGACTGAAACTGGATCCGTGCTGCTTAGGATTCTGGGGATAACTCAGTGTTGCGTGCCAGATGCTGCTGGGGTGGGGGCTGCTCAGGCCAGGGTTCCCGGGTAACTGGTGGGGATGTATTCTGGAGGTGGACAGAACGTCTCTTTAAATAACTGGCCCTGCTTCCGATACAGGCCCTGGAGAGGAAGGGGCTGGAGTCCCCCCTGCAGCACGACACAGAAGGGGCTTCCACCCAGGTCGCTATATCCCATGCTGTCTGTATCCATTTCAGTAGCTTGGCTCCCCTCTAGTGCGATGAACATCTGTCCTCGGGCAGGAGCCGGGAGATCTCAGAACCAATCAAAGTGCTGAACGTTGCAGGGGCAAGAACCAGCTCCTTCCTGGCAAGGGAAAGTGGAGTGGGGGCAGCTGCAGTATTTTCGATGAATCTCCAACAAGATCCCCCCTTGCCTCGTTGCTCTCTCCTGGCAATGGCGGTGGCGCTGGAGCGGTCCAGAGGATGCGGTGGGTAGCAGAGCAGTTTAGGGTCAGGCAGGAGTGAAGGATCCTGGTCTCTCTTCCTCCATCTGCCAGGTTGGCTCTGGGCCATTGTCCGCCTCTTTGGGCCCCTGACTTACCCTCCTGGAAAATGAGAATTGTGGTCCTTCCTCGTCCTGTCAAAGCATTGCAAAGTCGAAGGGTGAACGGCTCTGCTGGTCTTTGTGGGAGGGGAGAGCCAAGCCAAGCCAGACGGAGTTTTCAACATGCCGCAGAGTTGCCCCTTTGTCCCAAGAAGCAAGCGAGACTCCCGGTCCCTAATCCCCTCCTGATCGCCAGTCACTCTGGCACCTTCCAAGTTCCCAGCACTTTGCGCTCCATGGGGAGGAAGATGAAAAATGTCAGTGTCGCTGCTTAAGGGGCTGATGCAACGTCCAAAGGGAAAATTCTCATTCAACCCCATGGACTTTCGATCTGTGTTGCACGCACCTGAGGTCATGGGCATCTGTCATGCCCCAGAGAAGGAAGGAGAGGAGAAAGCTTCAATGCATTCATAGGAGGTCTTCCTGCAAACATTTGGCAGAGTATTAAGAGTGCTTGAAGGGGGAGGCTTTACTAAGTTGCAGACCCGTGGGGACTACAGCTCCCAGCATGCAATGCTCTTTCAGTTTTCCACTCAATGAAATGGAAGAAACCTGTTTGCTGGCTAGCAGGGCGATGCCCCATTGCACTCTCAGAAGTGTTACAGGGGAGGGGAGGGGAAACTAGCCCTCCTCTATTTCCCTGAGTTTGGAGTGTTTGGGAAAGGGGGTGGGCTGGCTTCAGATTATGTACCCCCACCCCCTATGGTGTCACTAAGCTGTGATGGTAGAAGTACACTATGGTATTTGCAAAGGGTCCTTTCTTTTCAGATTGGGTGGCTGGTGTATAATGTGAATCCTAAAGAAGTCTCCTAGCCAGGAGGGCAGAGAGAGAGATTGATTTTTATTTCATTTGCATTGATGAAATATTGCTATCCTAACATTTCTGTGCCATTAAGGTCTAATGACAGGCAGTATTGGCCAGACCAGTGTTAAGGTTTATGTGACCCTGATAAAGAGGATTGGCGGGGGGTGAGCCATGAGCTTGTGAGGATCTAAGGGCATCTACATCCTGAGGATTGCAGCCAGTACGAAACGTTCTGGGTTGTCTCTTTCAAGCAAAAAAACCCAACAACCAAAGTCAAAGCTTTGTCAAGGCAGCGTTCCGGAGATGCAGGTGGAAATCACATGGGGCTAATGTCAGAATAGCCGTTATTTTGAGTTCTGTCCGAGAGAGAGAGAATGAATCTTGATTTGTCAGAAATAACGTGGGTAGAGCCTCCCACTTTCTCATATTGCACCAGCCCTTCGGCCGAACGATAAGTGATGGGCAAAGCCAACCATAGACCTACATTTTGATTGTGTGTTGGTATCCACATCTGGCACAGCTGCACCTGCTGCAGCGCCCTTTACAGAAAAAAATAAAAGTACCAACTCACTGCCTTCTAAAATAAAACAAGTTGCTAGTCCAGCATTGCAAACACTATTGGAACCGGTGTTAGTAGTTGGAACCGGTTGTGAATTGACATGTGACACTAGGCATCTGACATCCCACACGCCCAAAGTTGCCCGTGGGAGGTTGGTGCAAGGCCCAATTTAAGTGGGCTACTTACCAGCTCTCAGAGCTTAACCGGAGCCATTTCCGTGACCCACCGAAGAATCCTAGTCTGTTTATCAATTTCACCCACCCCATAGTTCAGGGGAGAGAAGGACACTCACTCTTGCTGTAAAATTGTGGACTTTTTAACCTGTTGACTAAAAACAGTAATTAATATTAATTTATATTTGTGAAAAAAAAATGCCACTGTCCTAGTGATTTCTGATGTAAATATGTTGTTTATATAGTATGTATTAAATTTTCCTACATTGTAAAACTGCTGTACTTTTGATTCTTGTATATTAAAGTGTTACGGAGATTTTCAGAATCCGGACCCTTTTCGTCATATGCCTGTGCTCACTCTAGTCAAACAGTGATGTACCGCGTGATCTTCCATGGGATACCTCATTCTCTAGCAGCTAGCACATGCACGAGTCCCATTGGCTTCAGTGGACTATGTGCCTGTGGCATCCTACTGGAGGAGTACAACAACATCCCCGTTGCCCCCTTTGCGGGGCTGTTTGAAACTTACTGCTCTGCAGAGGGTCAGCTCAAATACAGAGAAAACAAGGGAATCCAATATAGCCAAGAAAGGCAAACAGAAAACAAACAAGGCTACTAAGAATAAATTTTACTATAAAAATACAACAATAATGATCATAAAAATAAAATCAACCATAACCCTATATAATGTTCCCAGTCAATGCAATGATCACAGCCCAACGTGTTTTGGGAAATTTCCCTTCATCGGCTGCAATTAAAATCTGAAATATACCAAGAACAAAACAAAATGATTGTATATACAAACCAATACAAGTATGATTACAAAAATGTGCAAGAATATTTTCCGTGAACGAAAGACAACCAACCACAACGATACATTAACTCCTTTAGCTTTAAAAATTCATAAGGAAAAGAATCCTTATCTAGCCTGCTCTCAATGGCTATAAACTCTTGCAGAGATCAACGCATATTTTCTTCTGTGATCCTAAATCAAGGGTACAATATAGTATATAATAAACAAAATTCCCCANTTAGATAATATTCCATTCAGTTCCATAGGTTTTAGAATAGTTAATAGCAGTTAGAGTTAGTGTAGATATATATAATATTATATTTCAAATTTGAATAAATAAAAAAATATAAAATCTTCCTCTGCATTATGTGGGTGGGAGAAATGGAGAAGGAAAGCAGGAGAGACCGGTCTGCTGCCCGTAAGGCGGGCAATGTGGCACGTGGCAGAGGTGGCAGGGGCCGTGCCAGCGGATTGGCAGCCATCAGCAGCAGCCTGAGCCCATCACCACGCCCCAAACTGCACAGGCCTGATTTTGGGAGACAGGCTTCAGAGGCAACCATCAGTGGCACTAGGGGTGTGGTTCAGTGTCGCCTCCTGCCAGCGTCGTCCACTGCCACGCAGGGCACTGGAAGGCCTGCAGTCCAGGAGGCTGCGGCTGTCTCTGCTGCGGCTGCACAAGCAGATGCAGGTGCTTCAGGGTAGGATGTTCATCATGGGCCACCAATGTCCCCCATTATTCATGTGAACCCCAGCAGTCCAGGGCTGGTGGATCCTAGCCTGGCTGATAGAGGCAGAGCCCGATCCCCGGGCAATGGCATCAGGGAGAGGAGTAGCAGCGAGTTGAGGCCCAGAAGCGTCAGTGCACCATGGAGGAGATAGGGTGGGGGCAGCTGCCAAGTCCATCGGCAGCTGCAGGAAGTGGAGGGCGGTGTTACTTTCAACTGAAAGCCACGTGCATGTTGGAGGAAATGATTGCGCTGGATGGGCAGCCCTTCTCCATGGTCAGGGACATGGGGTTTAGGCGCCTGATTGGCTTCCTGGCCCCCCAGTTTAAGCTGCCATTGCCCACCACCCTGAGTCAGGCTGCCACTGATGCCTGGCAGCCTGCAACGTCTGGTCAAGTAGGGGTGCCAGCCACCAAGCCCTGGCCGGGCCTCTGCCGCTGCTCTGCCGATGCCTGGTAGCCTGCAACACCCGGCCGAGTAGGGGAACCAAGCCCTGGCCAGGCGTCTGCCGCTGCTCCGCTGATGTCTGGCAGCCTGCAATGCCCAACCAAGAATGGGTGCCAGCCGCAGTTACTGTGCCCTGGCAATGTCTGCTGCTGCCGCCACTGCTGTGCCATGGGTACTGTAGCCCAGAAATGTAATTTCTGCTGCTGCTGCAGCTGCCACTGCTGTGCCACAGGTACTTGACAATCAAATGTCTGCTGCTCCTACCTCTGCTGATGCCG
The DNA here is from genome assembly GCA_003113815.1 of Sphenodon punctatus. Lineage (NCBI taxonomy): Eukaryota > Metazoa > Chordata > Lepidosauria > Sphenodontia > Sphenodontidae > Sphenodon > Sphenodon punctatus. Next base: position 3,072,152 of record QEPC01014402.1, on the reverse strand, counting down.
CCTCTGCTGTGCCATCGGCTCTGTGTCCTGGCAATCCAATGTCTGCTGCTGGTGCTGGTACTGCGCATCAGCCATTTGGTCCTTGCTCTTGTAGACAGGCATAGCTTGGATGAGTGCCCCGGCGGGCGGGGGCTGGGTGTCCATGAGATTCACCACTGGGCAAGGCTTGCCTAATTTGCAGTAGAGCTGCTTAAGATTGGTTGAGTATGATGCCAGCCTGCAACACCCAGCCAAGTAGTGGTGCCATACTGGCCATAACGCATTGGTGGCAGGTGCCATACCACAGAGCACCGACTCATGGCCAAACACAGAGTGCTTGTCAAAAATCCAGGCAGCCTGCAATGCCCGGCCAAGTAGGGGTGTCAGCCACCAAGCCCTGGCTGGGCCTCTGCTGCTGCCTGGCAGCCTGCAATGCCCGGCCAAGTAGGGGTGTCAGCCACCAAGCCCTGGCTGGGCCTCTGCTGCTGCCTGGCAGCCTGCAATGCCCGGCCAAGTAGGGGTGCCAGGCCAGCCACCAAGCCCCAAGTCTTCCCAGCCTCTGCTGTGGCGGCTGGGTCTCACATAAGTCATGCCCCCACGTGCACCCCCAGGGGCCAAGCACCGAGCCTGCCTGCCCAAGATGCCAAGCCTTCCCGGTCGCTGCTGCTGTGTCTCCAACAGCCTGCCATGCCCCCACGGGCACCCCTGGAGCACCCCAAACCTCCAGGTGGCCATATTTTCCAAACGTTCGGGGGGGTGTCCAAACTGCGAGACCGAACCCATGAACCTGAACTAAGTTTTCAGGCCGAACATCCGAACCCCGTTCTGTTTGCACATACCTAATGGTTTTACCTGTCTTCTCACAGTGCCACTCCCCAGCCACCTGCTCTTTGGATGCAAGGTGTTCGCGTGGAACAAGGAGCTGTTAATAGGGATAGAATATCAGCCAGGACACTTGTGTCTTAACCCAGCAGGGATGGCCTGGGGGATTTTATTTTAAGCACAAGAACTGTAATAATTGACTCCTTATGATTTCCAGTCATAACCCCTCTTTGCAAATTGGCTGCTGCTCCAGCCCTGCCTTTTCCTGGAAAGGGAACTGCCCAAAGTACTTGCCAAAGGCCTGTCATGCCTGGCACCAACCCCCTTCCCATCAATTCTGGGCAGCAGCAAGGCCATTCCTTTCTATTGACGTGGATCCAGAACGCTCAGCTGATGGGGGATTCCAGCCCGGGATGCTGCAGGAGCCGTGCCCCGGTAAGGAGCACCAGCACCTGGGCTTCCTACCTTAACGAGCAGCCCTTTCTGTCCCTTTGGTTATCCCTGCTAGCTGGGAAAGGTGCCTAGGAAAGTCTGGGATCCATGAGTAGTAGGTACCAAGTAAAAGCCTAGGAACTGGAATGCATAGGGCAGCTGCTACCCAACTCTGCTTGTAGCTATGGTTACACTTGCTACCTCTCCAGGTCATGCCTCCTTCCTGGAAGTCTGGACCATGTGGGGGATGTTCTGGGGGCCGTTAGAGCCACCTCTTGTGAACTTGAGTGCTGGGAGAAAGAAACCCCAATTCTAGCCAGAAGGACCCCCAATAACACAGAAATCAAGGCTTTCGGGGGCAGGGGCCCTAGGGACTTTCCTCTTCCCCCCCCCCCATCCCATCTGACATGGCTCCACCCTCTGCAGAACATTATGACATCACACTGTCCCATAAGGAGGGATGTCAGAAAGGGGTGGGGCAGCCCCTTTGCTGTGGCTCCGCCCCCTCAAGGTGAAATCCCAGAGGGGGGGGTCATCCTACTCCTAGACACCATTACATGAGCTTCCTGCCTTCCAAGCATCCTGCTCCCGTGTGGATGATCACGAGGGAGATATAACTGTTGCCCTTAGCAGGTGCCCTGGGACCCACGAACCTGGAGGGTCCCAATGTTCCCTGATGCATCATGCAGCTGCGTCTCCTGCTACGGAAGGAAGGGCAGGCAGGGAGGCCATCCCGTCTCCTGTCCCGCGGCCCATCAACACGTCTGCTCTGCAGCCTGGCACATCCTGAGCCACAGCCATGTTTCGTGCGCTAGAGCAAATAACTCCCCTGATGACTTTGCTGCTGCCGCCAGCACCATCATCTCCTTTGAACATTGCACAAAAGCAAAGGGCGCCTCATCTCTGCTCTGCCCTGCCCTGCAGTGCACCCACTGGGATTGCAATTGGCAACCGAACCTTGCTTTTAAGACATGCTGTTCTGGGGACAGTCCTCCAGAGGGCAGCAGAGTCCCAAGATACAGCCACTTGCAAGGGAACTGGCTCTATGGGACTTGAGGCAAACCAGGCAGGGGGGCTGTAATGAAATATAGCCACTCATGCCTCAGGATGGGAGGAGAATGTGGATTCAAATCCAGCCCCTGACACTGGCTCATTGATGGGCAGATGCAGTTTCTTGGGGGCAGAGTAGCACACCCATAAGCAGCATGTGATCCTGCCCATCCCCATAATAAAGCAAACGAGCCTTGAGTTATGCTCTCCTGGTGGCATTCCAGTGAAAGCACTGTCCAGGGACAGCTGTGGCAGGTCACTGGAGCCTCTGAATGGCTTTGGCATAGCCTGTCCTCTCTCTCTCTCTGGCATACTAAGGCCAGGTCAGCATGGGAATTGCAACCTCATTTGGGTGGCTGGGCATTGGCTCCCCCCTGTAAGGACGATGCCCCTGGAGAGGATTCAGAAGAGACCAAGCGAGGGGATAATGAGGCTAGAGTGCGAATCGGGTGAGGAAAGGCTGAAAGAGCTGGCTGGGAACGTTTAGCCGAGATAAAAGAAGACTGGGGGTGTGTGTGTGTGTAATGAGAGCAGTTGCCGAATGTCTAAAAGGATGTCACAAAAAAAGATGGAGAATGTTTTTTCTCCACCATCACAGAAGATAGAACAAGAGGGAATCGGCTTAAATTGATGCAAGGGAGATTTGGGTTAAGTATTAAGAATGATAGGGGAAAACCTTCCTAGGTTTTGGGGAGTGGAATCAGTTGCTATGGGAGACTGTGCACGCGCCTTCCTTAGAATCCATCTGGAGAAGCCGCTGTCTCCGAGGCTGTAGATTAGGGATGGGGAACTTTTTTTCCCTTCCAGGGGCCACTTTGAAAATGAGTACAAGCTCTGGGGTCTGTGTAGAAGCTGAGGGTGGGACCTTTAAGGGGCGCAGTCAAGAAAAGGAGAATCCAGATCATGGGTCCTTGTGGACATGCTCCCATCTCTACTCTCTTACCCTGAGCTCAGGTTTTCAGTGATCAGGGGTAGGAACTGAATCCAGGGGCCAAATGCCAAACTGGAAAGGGGGCCACATAAAAACTTACCGTGGGCCTCGGGCCCTGAGGTTCCCCGCCCCTGCTGTAGGTAGAGGATATTCCCACCGTGGAGTAGGGGGTGGACTAGATGTTCCTTGATGTACCTTTGAACCCCACCGTCCCCTGTGGGAGCTTCCCTTCACCTACAAGGCTCTCTCCGTGGAAGGAAGGGCTTGGGAGGAGGATGCTGATCCCAGCCTGGAGCGGATTCTCCAGACGGGCACTTGCGGGGCTGTGAGAGAGAATGCAGGATGTGGAAGGCAGATGCATGAGCCATAACACTCCCTACTGGCTTAGAGGCAGCAGTGCTGCTGGACTCCTCCTCCCCCCTTTGCCTCAGTTTCCCCAAGTATTAAGCATTAGCACTTCCACTTCCAAGGCCCCTTGGAGCTTGTGTCGCTGCTGCTGCTGCGGTTGGTTTTTAAAGGAGGGGAGGTTCAGAGAAGCTCGCTTGTCCATCCCTCTCCACTTGTGCCGGAGGAGATTGTATCACAGCTGTGATCTGCCTCCTGCGGAGAGACAGCTGGGCCCTTTTCCAGGCTAGCAAGATGGTTCCCTGGCCTCTCGCCTCAGCCCTGCAAACATCCCTGCTGGCGGAGCTGGTCTCTGCGAAGCCAGCCCAGTCCCTCACGGCAGCCTCACCTCAGCGCTTGGAATAACGAGAGTTCAAGGCTGCACTTGCGGCGGAGCAAAGCAAACGTCAGGGAGGCCTGTGCTCCGACGAGGGGTTAACTGGGAGGCAGGTGCGCAGCAATACGCAGCCCAGAGCGGTTGGGAAAGGGAGCACTTTGCAGTGCGGACCTTTCCTGCCACAGGCTGTGGCCTTGCCCAAGGGTGTAGCTAGAACAGAGATGGGCAGGGAAGCTGCACTGGGGCCAATGAAACTGGGGGGGAGCACGTACGTTCTGTGCTACTGGGGGGGGGGTGTCATCTTCTGCATCAGGCCCTAGCTGCACGGTCCCCTGTGTCAAACTGGAATATGGTCGCGTTTGCCGTGTTGGTACCAAATAGGGGCAATAGAGACAAAGTACTAAAGTGATCTCATTTCTTGGACCAACTACATTTAAATCTGTGCTTCTCAACCTTTTTGTGGGCAAGAGCCAGAAACTATTTTTGTAAAAAAAAAATAATCTGGACTTTTAAAAAAATCTATCAATCCTGGCTAAAGAGGGGCTGGGCAGCTGCAGCAGCGACGAGGGGGGTGGGGGGAGAATGGGTGCTGATAGCAGTGGCAGGCAGGGCGGGGATTGGGGGATCTCAGCAGCGACAGCAGGGAGGCGGCGTGAGGTGGGAGCCAGCGGGTGGCCTCACCTACAGTTCCCTCAGCCATGGTCGCCGCAAACGACACGCCGGCCCGCTACAGCCTGCATTGACCTGCATGGGCAGCCCTCGGCCCAGACTGTGGCCCCGGGATGATCCGGGAGCTCCCTTCCGGGCCAGCCACTGAGACGGGCTGCAGTAGCAGCGGGCCCACATCTGGCAGCCTGGAGACTGACATGATGGCGAATCTCTGACCCAGGCGGCGGGCCCTCCTCATGTTCCTTGTCACCCAGACACCTCTTGCCATCCCACCCGCAGCCAACGGCAGGCAAGGAGGAGGACATGGAGGCGATGCAGATGCCCCAGGACGCATCCGTCTGGGCCCCCAGGCTGCCCCAAGCCCTGCCCTGGACTAACCTAAGAACCTCCCGGGCCCCACTGGTTGAAACTACTGATTTAAAGACTAGCAAGAGCAGCATTTGGGAGTAGAAGGTGTTGCACTTCAGAGGGAATGTTGCTCAGTGGTTTAGCCTGAGGGGAAGGGATAGATCCTACTGCTGTGGTGACCTCACAGCCCAGGCCCTGTGTGGCTGGCCATACCACAGAGAAAATCAGAGTGACCAGGCCTGGACCCCACTGTTTTCTCTACTTCCTGTGGGCCTGCAGTGACCCACATTTTTACCAGGCAGAGTGTGCCCCCCCTTTCCTCCCAACAGGGCCTCAGACACACCCACCCCTAGGACTCGGCAGAGGGTAGGGCCAGGAGTGGCCCCCATTTTAGCTTCACCCTGGGCCCCACAAATTCTAAGCTGGCCCAGGTTGCTGGAAGTTGGCAGGAGGGTCCCAAACACCTTGCTACAGACAAAGCTGCTGGGAAATCCATTCCTATCGCTCAGAGCGTGTTCGCATGACACTCTTGTAGAGCGGGTAGGGGTACAACCCTTCATTCGGAGTGTTGTCAACAAGTCTTCCCACCGCTTGCGTGCCGCGATGCACCCTCGGTCTCTGCCACTTGATGGTTGGTTACGGGATGCTGAAATTCAGGGAAGCCACAGCTGTGTGAATGCATGGCTACTTGATGAGGCAAATGTAGATTAAGGGACAAAGAGCACGTTTGCAAGGGGAAGAGTTTTGTGAATGAGTCCTTAGCAAGTGGCTTATGATGTCTGATCCTTTATTTTAAAAAAACAGACTTTCTTCTATGTGGATGCTTTCCTTGTCCTTAGAAACATCTTTTTTTTTGGTGGGGGAAGGTTTTTGGCTTTAATAGCATGCTGCGGCAGTGAGTTTCACATGTGAACCATGAAGGCTTAAAAAGCATGCCGTTCTGATTCCAACCAGTAGAAGGGGACTAGAGTTTTACCACCAATCCAGTACAGACCAATACTTAGGACCTGAGACCATTAGTGCTAATGGCCAGCCTTGCAGCCTCTGGTGGAGCAGGAAGGGAATGGGACCCAGCCTTTTTTTAGTGCAAGGCACATACATGCCCTTGGCAGTTCATTCTAATACTTTCAGACAGTGGGGTCTCATCCCTGGAACTCTCAATCCCCCCTACACCCCTTCTGACTAATTGGGAAGGAAGTCTCCATTCTCAGGCGAGGGGCTTTAGCCTAGGTATTGTGTTGGGGGGAGGGGTGTCTCAGTTTGGAAAGAGGATTCCCACATGGAAAGTTGCCAATTCTCACCATTTTATCACCAGTCTTGGCCTTTATGATGCTTTCCAAAAAGTCTCAGGTTGATGCCATTTCCCCCAAATTTGTTGTTTTTTTAAAAGAAATTTTAAAAATACACCCCCCCTCCCAAAACCCCCAACAGCTTCTGGGCCTACAAAGTGCAGGAGAAAACCTTGGGATGTAATGCCCCTCCCCCATAAAACCTCCTCGGCTTTGTTTTAGTCTTTGTATAAGCCAATGGGAGGGTCAAATTCATGATTGGCTCAGGGATAGGCTGGGAGGCAATGCACAATATCAAGCAGATCTGAAAGGGGATACCGGCACAAACTGGTAACCCATCCAATTTTTAGCACGCGGACTGACCCCCTAACAATGGGGTACCAACCCAATCGAGTACCCTATGTCCTGAAACGTTGACTTACAGTAGTTCTACTTTTTTGTCGATATGCTGACTTCCAACATCGCTTTATTGGAACCCTTCCATCAGGTTCCAACAATTTTTAGAAAACGTCTGGTCCCAGAAAGCTACTTCCAGTTCCGGTTTATTTTATTTTTTTTACTTCCCATGTCCCCTCTTAAAACACTTCTTTATGGCTTTTCCCTCCTGGAAAACCAACTTCCGGTCCCTGAAACCTATTTCCAGTCACTTTTTATTTTGTGCCGATTTGTCAGTTTCCCAACTCAATATACCAACCGCTATACCGATTGGGAATCCAAAAATTGCTACCAAATGTACCCGATTGGTACGCAGGTAAGCTGCCGAGTACCTACTGCAGTATTTGAAGAAGCTGTATCCGTGGGTACTAAATTTAGTAAATTTGCGCACAGGCAAAAAGCTTGGCACGGGTGCCTCCAGGGGCCCATTTCCAAGGATTCCTCAGCCAAAATCAGGTCCAACTTTCAAAAGAGCCCCATTCCATGGGCCAGAATTTCAAAATGGCTCGGACCCCCTCTGTCTGAAAGACTGCCGCCTCTCATTTCCCGTTACAACCTCCGAGGTCAGCTGGGAATGCCCTCTTCCAAGAGCTATCTCCTTGGCAAGGGCACACGGAAAAGGGCTCTTGGGGGCTGCCAAGTCATGCAACTCCCTTCCAGTAGGTTTGTCACAGCCAGAACCTGTTCATCTTCTAGAGGCAAGGAAGACTTTTCTCTTTAGCCAGGCAGTTGGCCGGTGGGGATTGGGGAAGCTTTGGCAAAGATTAATTGGTGTATTTTAAAATATATTTTATATCCTGTAACCCACCCCAAGACCTTGGGACAGGGTGCGATAAACACCCCCACCCCAAGCTACTGGTAAGCTCCCTTGCATCTGATTTTTGGAGGAGCTGAAAATGCTGGGTAAGTGAAGTTGCAACTCCTCGCCATGTCCCGTTTCCTTCCCACTCTGTATTGAGAACAGAACAAACCAGAAAAATGACACCCACAAAAACGTTGGAAAAAAACCCTTTACTTGCATTTTTCATCAATAAATAATTTACAGTATGTACATGCAGTGACACCCCGCCCAGGTCCCAGACACAAGGGGAAGGTGGGGGTGGAGGGCTACCAGGATGTTAATTTTTCCTCTTTCCCTCTGTTCTTCTTTTAACATCAGGACTTCCATGGCCTCACTTCACCTTTAAACCAGAACTCACAACCAAAATAAAGTGCTTTACCGTTTGCTTCTAAAATAGGGATAGCCCGATGGCTATGACAGTCACTTGCCACTAGGTGGCTGGATAATTTAATGGGGCTGTGTAATTGCAGGCTCGGTAGGTCTCTCTTGCTCTGGGAAGTAACTCTGAATGAGGGCAGATTTATTGATTTTTTTAAGGCAATTACTTCAGTTTAAAAAATTTCAAAAATCATTCCTGAAATTTTGGCAAAAATGTCAGTTCAAAAATTGCACAATTAAACCATTCTCGATTTTGATAGTCACTATTTTGATTATCTGCAATGCCAACATTTCCAAATCTGGTCAGCTTTACCCTTTTAGAAAAAACTTATTGCTTTTCCATTTTTTAAATGAAATGTCAACAAGCTTTCGGGGGCAAGGGGGGACGGGGGGGATTTGGTACTTTTGAAATCAATGTTGTCTCTGAAATGTTGTTTTGATGAAGAATTCCAAACTGACTTTACTGCCCCCTGTTGGACAAGTCTACCATGTCATCACTATATAAAGTGCCACTGGCACCAGTATTTAGAAGCGTCACATGGCTGTTTCAACCAATGCAATTGGCTTTCAGCAATGTCACACAGAGGTACCCTCCCTATAGCTTTGCTGCTCCATGTGTGGTCCATGGACCAACCCTTGCTAAGAGCCAGATGTCCCTTTATCTTAACATCTATCAAATGTGGTGGCTTGTGACCTTCTACGGGAAATAAAGGTTCAGATTTTATGTAGCAAAGGAGTTAATGTGATTGGCCAAGCAAAAACGGTAGCTAGTCAACAGGCATACGGATTGGGAACCCAACAATTGTAGGGAATGTCGTCTTTGCTTGGCACGTGGCTGCATGAGGTCAATGGTAAGGATTTCTGCGCATCCAACAAGACCATTTGTTGAACCTCCTAGTCAAAACCAGCTTGGGAAAGAGCCATTCAAAGCCGTGTTAGGAGCTTTTGAGGCAACCTGATTTAGCAATGGGCGGGACACTGGCTAAAAACCCAGGAGTTTTTCTTGCCTCTGACTTGCTGGAGATCTTTGAGCTTGCAGACTGGCTGGTCACGATGGAGGTTGCCTCCAACTCCCTCCACTGGGGGATCCTTATTTTAAAATGCTCCCTTAAAACAGACACAATCAGCCACCAGCGAGCAAAGTGAGGGGTGAAGTAGTAAACACATCATTGCTTTGTCTTAAAACATCGAAAACCCAAATGAACATCTCTTCCACTGTACACTCACAGGAGGGCTCTATATATTAAAAGGAGACAATATAAATTACATCCAATGACACACTTGGCGTTTCTCTGCTGCTGGACAGACAAGGGCGCTAGGGCTGCTGGGACAGGAGGAGTAATTAGTGGAGTATCTATCTACATCAGGCTGTGAGGAGGTCCCTGTGTATTCCAAGGTTGGGCGTATGGCCACGCTCTCTGCTTTGGGTACCAAGAGATCCCTCACCCTTTGCCCCACAAGCCACAGCCACGTCCGGGTGGGGGTGGGGGTGGTTCTCAATGTGGGAGAATACCCCAGCAGTCTTCCAGCTGCAGAGGGCATTTATTCAGAAAGTGGGGAGGCAAGAGGCAGAGTATGAGGAAACAGATTCCAAGGGTAAGACGTGGGTTGGTTAGAGCCTTTGGGAGGCTGAGACCTTTTGAGCGAAAGGCTTCTCGTTTCCTGTCTAGAAGCAAGCAGTGCCCCCTGGTGGATGAACGTGCAACTGGTGGGAAAGGGAAGCATAAGCAAAATCCCCCAAAGCAGGCGAGGCACTAGCAGCAAACTTTAAGCCCTTCTCCTCACTGGGCTTTGGCTTACTTGTGCTCTCCAAGCCCATCCCCAGCGTCCTGCTGACCAGCAGCCTCTGTACACTGGAGTGAAAGGGCAGAGAAGGGCTAGATGGGGTGCGAGGGGCTCCACGTGCTTCGAGCTGTCAGGAAAGGACCCTATCGTGTGAACTGGGGAGGTCAGGGAACGTCGCTGGGCTGCTCCCACAGAAGGGGTGAAGGTCAAGTGACAAAGCCACTTGGGATACTGGCCTGGTTTCTCCTTAGGCATTGAGAGGGAAATTTCTCCTTTACATAGCACCGCGCCACTGCGACCTTAACCCTTTCAAGACGGGGGGGGGGGGGAATGCACCCTCTCTTCTCCCCACTCCTACCCAATGCCTAAGAGTCCACAGCTGGGGAAGCAGGACACAAGCTAATGGACGTGATCCTCTGAGCAGCTAATACCCCTGCTAGCATTTGGCACGGCAAGCCCTACTGAGGTACGCAGGACTCGTGCGAGAGCGATACCCTCAGGGGATCACGCTTTAGATCAAGCAGCTCATCAGCAAAACAAATAACTGATTGGCTAGACTGGCCGAGGATGCTCTTTGAACTCACCAACCCATCCTAGATAAGAGGAAACGTCCTCCCTTAGAAAGGATACTCTTCCTCGAAGGATAAACTGAGCCCCGGACATTTGCAGGGAGCAGGGAGGAGCAGAGAGAAAGAAACCAGTAGCACCGGCTGCCTGCCCCCGGCAACGCTTTCTATGGGCAGCCATGTGCCTGGCTCAGAGGAAGGGCGGGTTGTATTCTCCAAATCCCCCCTCCCCCTTTCTGATCTCCCACCCTGTTCCTGTAACGATGAGCGCGGCAGCACCCAGAGCCTGGATTCATGCCAAGGGCAGTTTGCCTGTGCAAATGCAGGATCTGGGTGGGCGGGAGTGGGCGGGCGCATGCTTTGGGGCCACCCACATGAACAAATCTGGGGGCATACACTACAGCCGAAACCTCAGCCCTTTCTGTCCAGGTCCCATGAAGGCCCATTGAAAGCCCCCGCGTGGCCCATTCCTTCCAAGCACAGCAGCTGCCGCCATTTCCCCAAACACAAAGTCACTTTCACAAATGCCAACATCACAATCACCACGACCATCCGCAGTACCACGGGGGAACACTAGGGGGAGAGCAGGAACCTCCGACCTTCCTTAGAAGGCAGCAGGAGAGGGCTCTAGGATGTACGGCCCAGTGGAGAGTCAGGAGAGGAAAGGGCTTCTGTCTGTAGGAAGTGTTTCTCCCCAGCAAGGATTAGGGGGTCTCACTCTGAGGAGAGGGCTTGGCAGGCTAGGATTTGGAGGTGACACACTTTCACCCCTGTCTTTCTACCTCTCCTCATCCCCATATGTTTAGACGGCCCATCATTTTCTCCTGGCCTCCAGCGTTTGCCAGGCTAAGTGTCTATCCTGCTGAGCTCTAACTCAAGCACGCTAGCACCACCAGTGAGAGGCCGAGGGCCCAGGAAAGCCCTGAGGCGGCCGTGTTGCCCACACCCCGGTCCCGTGTCCTTTCGTACAGGTGTAGCTTGTCCTTGTTGGAGTGCAGCATTTTGACGTCCTCAAATGCGTAGTAAGCGGCCAGCGTGAAGTTGACATCCCCCGTGGTCAGGAGGTCAAAGACGCAGGACTGGAAGTACAGGTCCTCCACAGGGAGTTTCTCCCTGCATTTAGCCATGGCAGTCTCGTAGGTGAAGACCTCTGGAGAGGGGGGGAGGCTAGGCCCCTTCCGGTGAGCCCGGCCCTCTGCGGCCTGAGCAGAGTGGAAGGTCTGAAAGTCTATTTGCTCATTGAGTGGGCAGCCTCGGAGGCAGAGGTAAAGCCCTTGGTTGTCCCTGTCCTCCACGGCGTTCACCACCTCCTCAGGCATTCGCACGGCAAAGGTTAGGTAACGGCCTACCTGCCGCACTACGATGGTGGTGCCAATGTATTTAGCCTGGATCTCAATGTGCTGGCCGGACACCTTCTCGGTGATTTTCAGGCTGTTGGCACCGTGTTTGTCACCACCGTTCTTGGAGCCATCAGCAAAGGCAGCCGGGAGCTCGTCCATCTCAGCCTGGTACACTTTCTGGTCCACACACTCCTGGAAGCTCTTAAAGATGATGGTGAGCTGTGTGGGAAAGGGAAAGAGACAGGGATATGGTCGTTATTGACAGCACCAATAGCACTGGAACCCAGATATGACCTAGAAAAAGGCTGTGGTGCTTTGCCCCACTCTGGCGGTGGTGCAGGGCCATACAGAAGCCACCGAGCACCGCCCTCCTCCAGCAGCTTGGCCAGCCCCTGCCCCAGAGGCCAGGAAAACCACTTCCTGAGACATTTGTCCCGTCCAGTTTTCTGACATGTCAATTTGTACTGGCTCTGAAGGGCTCCAGCAACACCCCCTCGCCCCCCCGATCGGGGGCAGGAGCTCTGAAGAGAGGCCACGATGGGAGCAAAAGCTGCTCCCAGTTCCAGTCAATTTGAAGAAATTTAATCAGCCTGACAAGAGATCCAGGTACTACAGCTCCTCAGGGTGTCTGTCCCGGGGGCAGGAGGAGGCCGAGTCTCCTGACAGACCTGGAGCCTCCCCCCACCATTCCCCATGTTCACTGGCTGTTACTGTCTATCCCGGATCCAATGGGAGTCAGGGTGTTTCCCTGCACAGAGAAAGCTCTCTTGGTGTGGAGGGGAAAGGTGTGACCCTGTTTATCTCTATAGCTCTCAGGCATCAGCAGGGACATGCTGGGTTTATCAGAGCTTACATCTTCTGGCTGGGAACATCCTGCCCCAGTGGAGACAGACAGGCTGTTCTGACCCCAACGTAGCTTCCAAAACCCTTCAGGGCTCCTGCCTATCTTAAGGATTTTGATGGCTCCTCTTACCAAAGTGTCTGAGGCCCTCCTAGGAGCCAATGTTGGCATCCTCCTCACGCTGTTGGGAGGGAGAGCTGTGCTATTATCCCCAATTACAGAGACAAAGGGACTTCCCCAAGGTTACATGAAGAGTCTGGGGAATGGAGCCTTGGTCTCCCAAGTGCCAGGACTCTAACCACTGGGTCCTCCTTCCTTGACAACACCAATAGCATCGGAACCCAGATATGGCCTCCGTAAGAGCTCAATGCTATTGCTGTTGTCAAAGGAGGATCCAGTGATTAGAGTGCTGTGTCAGAGCAGCTCCCACTGGCGATGGGACACTTCTCCTCGTATCCATGGGGGCGTACCCATGGCTGCATCATCACCCAACACTTGCAAATGGTTTCCCGCTAAAAGAACCTGGGCTTCCCAAAGACCTGAGATCAATCAATCTCGCAAGTTGTCCGCAGCAGTGTCAAAACCAAGAGCTAAGTTCGTATTCATACTATTTGCATTTTGAGACAGCTATCTGAATAAATATTGGCACCCAAACAGGTATTCAAATATCTGCTATTTTGGATGTTTCACTTATTTCCTCAATCAGTGACTTTACGTGGTAACTTTGGTAATTCAAGGTGCTGGCTTTGACCTATAAAGCCCTGACCAGCCTAGGCCCCATATATCTGTAAGGGTGACCCCCTTCTGCCGCGGCTGGGGCACCGGCGGGTCCCGGCCACCTGGAAGCGCAGTCCTTGGCTCCTCCCCCTGCTGCGGCTTCCCCAACGGATCTCCCAGGCGTGTCACAGGCTCCAGGGGATGCACAGGCGCCGCCGCAGCGGGACGTGGCTCTGGGACTGCCGCCTGCGCTCCTGCAAGGCGCGGGGGCGAGGCCAACGCCGCTGTGCCACTCCCGGCGGCTGCGCATGCACAAAAAATCACTGTGCATTTACAAAATGGCCACCAATGCATTCTGCACATGTGAAGCCCTTTTCCAAAACAGTCATGAGACAGGGCGCGCAAGCTCAGAAAGGCCCCAGCGGCCATTTTGTGGTTGCAGTTCTTAAAATTTATTTTATTTTATTTTTATATAATAACCACTGACACTTTTTCCTTCATTTTCATTACTGTAGCCTGTCGTTTTCATATTTTCATTACTAAAACCAACGGGGTTTTAGTAATTAAAACAACAAAAACAAAAATTGCGCACACCTCTGAGCCTGCTCATCTTCCGGAGGCGACACAAGACTTTCCTATTGGCGCTTGGTAGATGGGGATACGGGCTGGGGAAATTTGGGATAGGGGATTTTAACTGGTTTCTATGGATGTATTTTCAAACATATTTTATGCATCGTAACCCGCCCTGAACCGGAATCAATAATTTTGAGAGTTTGTTCGGTTAGTCTGAAACTATTTAGTGTTATTCCGACACCATTACCAAAATAACCAGAATACCCTGAATGGAGTAACCAAAACAAATATCTGAGAATTCTGTAATACTGGTAGATCTGGCTTGTTGGGTTATGGCCTGATGGCTATGTCCGGTTTATAATAAATTGAATTGAAAAAATGGAATATCCGAGAGGGGCAAAGAAAGTGGAAACAAATATCACTGTATCTGAACAGGAGTGGGTAAATCTGGTGAACACAATACTCCTTTCAGCTCTAATCACCACAACCACCGAGCTTGTGGGTAAAACCAGACACGTGGGTGGTGCGGCAGCTCTCTGACCCAGCCCGGACCGGGAAACCACAGTCTACACAGCCTGGGTTAAGGCATAGAACAAATGTGCCTGCGGCCGGAGGGTTGTCCTGCTTCCCACACGCTCCAAGGAGGGCAGGGAGCCAATCAACCGTGCATACGGATGGCCCTCCCCATGCCCTGCTCCCCACCATGACGGGCCCTGCCCCGGGGCGGGTATGGTGGGACAGAATTGGCCTGCATGGTGGCCCTCAGTCCAGGAGATTTTCCAAGGACAGAGCCTGGGCCAGCTGACTACCCAACCTGGGGTCGTCCCGGGCTAACATTTAGCGGTGCCTAAACAGATGCTCTGGTGGGTCCTAAGGCCACCGTCACGCCGCTTTCGACTCTGTGCCATTAACGGTGACCAGTCCTTCTCCCAACAGCACATTTCTCTCTGCTACCGCAATGCTGTGGGAACAGACCAAGCAGCACAAAATGCCACTTTGACTGTTGACAGCCCATGGGATGGGAGGTAGCGTTTTGCTATGGATTGGTAACTGGTTAAAGGATAGGAAGCAAAGAGTGGGGCTAAATGACCAGTTTTCACAATGGAGGGATGTAAAAAGTGGTGTGCCCCAAGGATCTGTAGTGGGACCAGTTCTTTTCAGTGTATTCATTAATGATCTGGAAAAGGGTATTAAGAGTGAGGTGATCAAATTTGCAGACGACACCAGGTAATTCAGAGTAGTCGGAACACGAGCAGAGTGTGAGGAGCTGCAGCAAGATCCAAGTTATGAGTACACAGTGCTGGGTACTAAGCTTAATACCCAGCATTGTGTACTCATAGTTTGGATTATTTTTCCCAATGTGCATCACTTCGCACTTGTCCACATTAAATCTCATCTGCCATTTAGATGCCCAGGCACCCAGTCTTGTAAGATCGAAAAGGATCTGGGAGTGATTGTGGATAATACACTGAAATCCTCAGCCCAGTGTGCCGCGGCGGTCAAAAAAGCAAACAATG
The DNA here is from genome assembly GCA_003113815.1 of Sphenodon punctatus. NCBI lineage: Eukaryota > Metazoa > Chordata > Lepidosauria > Sphenodontia > Sphenodontidae > Sphenodon > Sphenodon punctatus. Next base: position 3,056,918 of record QEPC01014402.1, on the reverse strand, counting down.
TTAGGAATTATTCGCAAGGGAATAGACAATAAAACTGAGGATGTCATAATGCCTCTATACAAATCAATGGTGCGACCGCACCTGGAATGTGCAGTACTGGTCACCCCATCTCAAAAAAGAGAACTAGAAAAGGTACAGAGAAGGGCAACAAAAATGTCGGGAGCCTGGGGATGACCCACAGGGAATGGATAGCATGGTGACCTGTTGGGTGCTTCTCCCAGGCCTCCTTGATTGGCCACTGTCGGAGACAGGATGCTGGGCTCGATGGACGTTTGGTCTGACCCGTATGGCACTTCTTATGTTCTTAGATATTGACTAGATAAAGCATCGGAGGAACCAGACGAGCATAAAGCTCTTCAGCTTCACCTCCCTAGGCCCGGACATGCCAACGCTCCCCGGTAGCTGGATGCTGGTCGTCACTTGACCCATTAAGTAACTTCTTCTCCCACCAGCAGAGGGTCCCATTGTGCATACAAAGCCACTACCCTAGCCAATTGCTCCTGGTAAGATGGCGCACAAGGCTCCCCCTCGTTTCGATCAAGACGACATCTTGCCAGGCACTAGAACCAGAACCGGCTTGAAGGGGTGGTAGGTTTAAGTGATCAGAGGGACTGAGTGAGAGGGCAGAAAGGAGACTGAAATAGGAGCATAGTAAAGTCAGTCTTTCCTCTCAAAGTCACTGGTTCAAATCTGAACCACAGATTAGGGTTAATGGCCACAATCCCAATTGGGATCCGCGTGGCACAACGCAATCCCTATGGCATGCCGTTTGCGCAGGATGTGCGGGGCATGGGATCGCCCTCTTTGGAGGGGAGGGAGGCTGTGTGTGTGAAATGGACCAGGAGGTTGATCTCAGTCCAATTCTCATCACCGCAGGCGACAGCGAGCCCTTCGATGGCAGAAGCATCAGAACGGGCAAGATTTCACAGACTACAAGGAGAAGGGACTTCCCTTAGAAACGAGGCCGTGAGGGGAACTGGCCGGGTAGAGACTAGCGGAGTCAGATCTCCTCCTGACCTGCCAATGTGGCTGTGAATTCATTTGAATAATAAGGACTTGGTGGACAGGGGCGGATTAGCCTCCAGCCCTTGCTGAGTAGCTTCACACTTTCCTGAGCAGTCACAGCCCTTGTTAGCCTCGCCGTTGGGTGCCCAGAGACTGCGGGATCCCACTCTCCCTGCACGGCCAGAGGGCCTGCTAAACGAGGCAGCTATCGCCGCTAACCCCTCCCAGGGAGCACTCGGTGCCACTGCGGACACCTGGCTCATGATGGGAGTAAGAGTCATTTGGGGCAATGCAGGCCAGCCGCAGCGTTGCCGATGGCCATAAATCACCCCCCCCTGAATGCAAGCATCGCTGGCTGCAGGGAGGGCTTGTGGCGTGAGGAGCAGGACTGGGGGCGAGAGCGGTGTGGTTTATAGCCTGGCCTCCAGGGGGTGCTGCCACCACCATCCCTGGCCTGCTAGGCCTTCGAGCAAGGGGTTGGGGCACTTCAGATCCAGGGAGCCAAACGCAGCCTGCTGCTAGTTTATGTGGCCCCCTTCCAGTTCTTGGATCTGGATCCGGCCCCTGGACCCAGTTCCCCACAAGGACGGAACTCCCTCCCCTTGGGAGGTCTGCCTGAGCCGGAGCCCATTTGTCTTCTGGAGGAATAGCAAGGCCTTTTTGTTCGGCCGGGTATTTCAGTGGGTAGAGGGGATTGGGGAGGAGGATTGGTGGGTGGCAGGTGGGAGACAAGGGTGGGGGGGGGGGGCTAATGGGGTCTTAAGGGATTTTAATGTATTTTATAGTTTGATTTTTGAAATTTCGATGTTGTGAGCTGGTCTGAGAAGGGCAGGGTAACAATCAATCTATCTGGCTGAGGAATCCAGTCCCTGCTCCCAAGCGCTGAGAGAGTGAGCTCAGGGCAGAGATGGGGGCGTGCACACAAGGAAAGGGGACAGAGCCATGATCTGAACCCTTCTCTTCCTGAGCCTGCCTCTGAAGAACCTCTGCCCCCCAACTTCTATGAAGCCCTTACAGAACTCATTTTCAAAGCGGCCCTGGGAGGGGAAAGGATTCCCCTCCCCTGGGCCCTACTCTTTTACATGATCTCGCCTCCCTGTCCAACATGCGGAGGCCCCTGACATCCAAACACCTCGTCGTCTTTACTCATCCTCCCCGCAGCCCCGAGCGGCAGCCAGAGATCTGCGACTCCCGTATTACAGACAGCGGGACGGAAAAGCTAGGCTACCCAGCCAAGGCCACAAGGAGGAGTCTGTGGCAGAGGAGGGAACTGAAATCCTCTCTCTCAAGTCCCAGGCTAGTGCCCGAACCACCAGACTAGGGGTGGGGTGTCTTTTCCCTCTGAGGAACATTTTGAAAATGGGTCAGTTAGGGGAGGAGAGTACTTCAGGGGCATGCTCAGGGACGAGAGAAGGGACTGGGGGCCAAACACAGTCTATGGCACGTTTTTATGTGGCCCCCTTCCCAGTCCTTGGATCTATTTTCTACCTCCAACTACCGAGCTCAGAGTAAGGGAGCAGAGACGAGGGCATACACTCAGATCCATGATCTGGGCTCTCCTTTTCTTGTGTGCCCCCCTTAAGCACCCCCACACTCCCAGTGGCCCTCGGGGCTTGTACTACTTTTCAAAGTGGCCCTCGGGAGAGAAACGTTTCCCCACCCTGATCTATGTCATGGATCCATCCCCAGCTCCTTGGCTGTGCGCCTTCATCTCTGCTCCCTTCCAGTGAGCTCCCTCCTTCAGTGATTGGGGGTAGTAGGAGCTGGATCCATTGACCAAGATCCAGAAATTGGAAAGGGGGCAAATAAAAAACAGCTGTTTGGCCCACAGGCCTGGAATTCCCCACCCACCCCTGCAACAGACCAGACCATTCTCCCCCTCCTCTAGATAGCTTTGGGATTAACCCCCCCCCCCCTTCTGATTTGGACCATCATGGCTCAGTCCACAAAGCGTCTAGTCGAAGAAGTGAGAAACCAGCGATCGACTGGAGCAGCCATGAGCGGAAAGATTCAAGGCGGACGCAAGATGTCGAGGAGCCCCGGACTGTGGTTGAAGTCATGGCCAACACAGTTGGGCTTGGGCTCAGCTCAAGCTCAGATTTCTGACCCGGATAGGCCCCGGGGACTCTACTCACAGGCCCCGCCATCTTGACAAGACCCTGTGACCGTGTTGGGTCTTGTTTTTAGTCTCTACCTGCAGGATAGCCCTAGATCAGTGGATGTGACCATATATTTAGTGGGAGCCTATGGCAGAGAGGATTATTCACAGGATGGCCACTAGAGGGCAGCATTGTACCATAGCCCTCCCACAGGGGAGCCTCCATTCACTCCCAGTGCCTTTACCTTGGTGGTGGCGGTGGCCCTGGAACCGGGCAAGACGGGCGTGTTGGTGACCTGTACATTCAGGTAGTTATTGTCTATGAGCGGCCACGCCCCCTGCACCTTGCAGGTCTGGAAGTTGTCCGTGAACGTCCTGAGATGCGGGTCCCCGAAAAGCCCGCAGTGGGTGTAGTTCGGCGGGGTGGAGTGCTTGTGGAAGCTCTTCTCGTAGTGGCAGATCTCCGGGCTGTCGGAGCGTTCCTGGCTGTCTCCGGGGGGCAGCGTGCGGAGCCGGGGCTGCGACGTGGGGCCATCCTTGGAGCAGTTGTGCTGGACCATGAGGTCGTCTATGCCATGAACCGCCGAATGGTAGGCCAGGTCCCCCCGACAGGTGCGGGCCGTACGGCGGGTGCAGTGGGCGTAGGCGCGCAGGGCCGTGCAGAACTCCAGGGCCTCCTCGGTGCCCAGGTGGGGAGAGCTGGATGTGGCTGCCCAGAACTCAGAGTTACACTTCAAGATCTTGCATGGAGAGGTGGCTGGGAGGAGGGGGGTAAACACAAGAGACACAAGGTCAAGGCGGATATCCAGGAGGTACCTCCCGTGGAAAGCCCCAATTCCTCCAATGTACCCCTGGTAACCGACCCCAAGAAATCAGTGCTTCAGGAGGAGGGAGCCTTTCCCAAGTGGCCCTGCTCCTATGGGGCGCCGCCACGCTACATCAAAGAGGCAGGGTTGGTCAACAGCCCTTTTTGTCCCATCCCTTTTAGACATAGCTCCGCCCCCCCCATGGAATGTTATGATGTCACAACACCCAATAAGGGGCAGAGTGACATCAGAAAGGGAGGTGGGAATTCTACCCAGGCCTGCCCAATACTCGGATCGACGGCCAACGCGCACCCTCAAAATGGCTGCTGTTGCTGGGAAGGAACACAGCGCCACCTACAGCTTAAAATGGGGACAGCAGAAGCAGCCAATTTGAAACTAGTAATAAAATAATTCTAGTCTCTCCCGCCCTCCCCCACCCCCATGGCACTTGGAATGCTTCACAATATAAAGTCAATTTTAAAACAATTAAAAAGGAGGAAGATAAGAGAGGGAGGAAAAGACATTAAGGGGAACCAGTGGTGGAATCTAAAAGCACCTAGAGAATAAGCAGGCCTTTGGGTGCTTTTTAAAAAGGCGAGTACTAAAAAGGACAGCCACCTTCTCTATTCACTAATCTCAGTCCTACCTTTCGGATCGCTCCCAAGATTCCAATTCTATTCATGCACCAAAGAAAAATGGTATCGCCGCTATTTCAGACATTTTGTTTTGGCTATTTTGGGGGTTCTTTGGTAGCATTCTAGCACGGAATAAACCCTTCGGGAGTGACCCACACACCCCCAGTGACCCACACACCCCAAACAACCCCCCCCCCCAATCGCCTGAAATAATCCAAAACGTTTTCTGGGCTGGACTGACCTCCCTAGGCTCCCCTAGAAGATGCTGTGACATCTTGGGGTTCCCTAGGGGGCAGGCAAGTGTCAAAAAGGGGGTGGGGGGAATTCTTTAGCCCCATCCCCTTTCCACCATGGTCCTGCCCCTAAAAAAAGAGTGCCAGGATGTCACAATGCTCTGTGGGAGTGGTGTCACCCAGTCACAGCCGGTGAGGGGCCCAGCTGCACTGGACTGCGGCTAAAGTCACGGCCAACACAGTTGGGCTTGGGCTCAGCTCAAGCTCAGATTTCTGACCCGGATAGGCCCTGGGGACGCTACGCACAGGCCCCGTCATCTTGCCTAGAAGCTGCTAGCACACTCCTGAACCTCGAGAGGTCTGCTTTTGGGGGCATTGTTACACACGCTTTAAAGTGCTGGTCTTTCAACCTTCTGGGTTTACAAGTCTACAGGTAAGTTCCGGATGCATTCTTCACACACACACACACACACACACACTGCCCTGAGGCAGTTCCTGGAAGCATTCTTCACACACACACAC
>QEPC01014402.1:3033827-3051558 GCA_003113815.1 Sphenodon punctatus | reverse complement strand
CACACACACACTGCCCTGAGGGAGTCTACAGTAGCCGCAGCTGTAGACGTGAGGGGCTGCCATGGAAACCAAGTGACCACAGCTGCCTGGAGCAAAGCAGTTTACCAGGAGAACGTTTTACACACAAAAGTTCTGGGAGAATTTCTATGCAGAAGTTCAAAGAGCCAGATGTTTAAGATCTGGGTGAGTGATTTAGACCCACAGAAAATTCAGGATGTAACAGCAAACATGCAGGAGAAATGTGTGTGTAAAAACACCCACTGAGGAACAGAAAGCAACTTCTTGTAGCAAGAGCAAGGGTTACATTGGCTGCCCTGCCGGAGCCATGCCCATGCGACACTGCACAAGGGTCTCCAATGTCTTGCACCATCCAGCTTTATCCATCTGGCTAAGCCACCCTTGTACCAGCTGTATTTTTACTCCAATGCACCAGAGTTCACTATAATAGGGTTTTTCCAAAACACAACAAAACCCTTGTGGCAAAGACAGTTCCTGCGGGAAGAGAGATCTGCTATCCGGTGAGAAAAGGCCCCAGGTCTCATTTGCAGGCAACAGGGTAGCTGCATTCTTCTCCTGCGTATGTTAGTACACTCCCTCTCTGGACATGTTCTGCTAAACCGTTCATTCGATATAGTTCGCCCTTACTTCCGTTTTATTCCCGAAAGCACTCTCACAAACAGAGCGCTAAACAAACATAATGCAGGAGTCAGAAGAGATGTACATACACCTGAAAAATCAGGAGGTGCTACACCCCTTCGGTTTGTATTTCAAACAACTGTTCACGTGAACACTTATCAGTGGGAGGGTCGTGACCTTGGTTCGGCAATCATTACATCTCGCCAGGAGAGAAATAGTCGCAGCGCTACCTCAGTTTACATGGTTTGTCTGAATGCGACTGAAGTGGAGTAGTTCCTTAAATCTGTTGATTTAATTAAAATTGAAATAGTTACTTCAGTTTACCTCTGTTCGTTGGAACAAGGCCTTTGGTACACTCCCCTCTCTGCCACTCAAACCCCTGTTCCTTGGCTCCCCACTGATTCCCTTGGACTCAACCATCCTTCTTCCACTGACTCCCCATCTTGACTGACAAATCCCTACAGCACCGCAGAGGCCTCTCTCTCGAAGTCATTTACTCAGCCTAGCGAACGCCAGAGATGGAGAGAGAGGGGGTTAGGAAATCCAGCGTGCTGGAGGAACACAGAGTACAAAGGCACCGTCTCACACCACTATCAGTCACCTGATCTGCCGTACCCAGCACCTTGACACGGTGCCGGTGCGTGTTCCAAGCGCTCCATTACGGCTGGGAACGGCGTGTGCTGGCCTAGGGCCCCCATGCCGCTACGCTAGGCTAACACCGAGGAGAGATATGCAAAAGAAAACAGGCACGGTTCTAATCAGCTCTTGGACTCTTACGAAGGGGAAAGATTAGTTCTGATGCTCCACAATACAAGGGTACCATTTGTTACAGATTCAGGTAGGAGCCAATGCAGCCTCTCTCTCTCGAGAAGAGCTGTACGGTATGGGACTCATGGGAAGGACCTAAAAAACACACTTGCCTGCTTGCCTTTGGCAAATATAATCCTGGAGTTGGCAAGTGGGGTTTCTGCAGCCCTCCCCACTGAAACTCACAACCTGGCAAATCTTTTTACGGCCGGCTAGTGAATTATTTCTATATTTGTATGGCCCTGAACATGGGGCCTGGCTGCTCCACAGCTCAACATTCAGATCTGAATGTGGGAAATTAGGGTCACTCACGTACATGGATGGCTGAGCGTGCAGTACTTGGACTGAACCCCAGTTCAGGTCTCACCTTAGCCAGAAACTCACTGGGCGACTTGGGCCAGTCACAGTATTATCTCAGCATAACCTACCTCACAGGGTTGTTGTGAGGATTAAAAGTTGTGTTAAATTGTTATATGTAAAATGCTCTGAGTGCCATGGCAGAGGGGTGCTATATAAAAATAAAGATCATCATCATCATCCTTATTTCCTATCCACAGAATCAGCTTGAGCCATCAGCAGAGACTAAGGCAGGGAACCTCTGGTCCACAGCACTTTATTTGGCCCTTTTCCCCTAGTTAAATATTCATGTGTTACCGGGGGTAGGGGGGAAAGGTTCCACACACGCGTACACGCAACGTAAAGGCCCTGGGGTGTCGAGGTCAGCACGGGNCTCTAAGGCCGATTTTAGACGTGCAGCTGGATCAGGCGCGGGAGCGGCGAAACAGCCGCGGCGCTGTTTTAGACAAACCGAAAGCGGAAGTTGTGCGCGTGATCCGAGGCCGCGCATTCTTTTCCGGCCGCGTATGTCACCCCAGAGAGATCAGGGTGGTTCGCTCGCGGTCGGCAAAGAATGCGCGGCCCCGGATCACGCGCACAACTTCCGCTTCCGGTTCGTCTAAAACAGCGCTGCGGCTGTTTTGCCGGTCCCGCGCCTGATCACAGCTGCTCGTCTAAAATCGGCCTAAGGCAGGGAACCTCTGGTCCACAGCACTTTATTTGGCCCTTTTCCCCTAGTTAAATATTCATGGTGTTGTCTTTTCCTTCCTCTTAATGAATCCCCTTGAGCCCATGGAAATGGTAAGTGACCAGACACCAAATGCAAGGGAAGAAAAAAAATGACATTTCCAGTCTCTTTCAGAGAGCATCATATGCCATGAGCATTTAAAGGCCAAGCAGAGACCCTAGAAATTCCCTAAATTCCCACTGAACTAGTGACCAGGCCAAGTTACTTTGATTGTAACCTTTGAGGTGGTGCATAGGTCAATACATGCTCTACGTGGGGTTGCCCCTTGATGCTGGTCCGGAGGCTGCAGCTGGGGCACAATGTGGCAGCCTGTTTGCTTATGGGAACGGGTTGCGGGGAGCACGTAACACCGGTGCTCCAAGCGCTGCACTGGCTGCCAGTAGTCTACCGGGCCAAATTCAAGGTGCTGGTTTTGACCTGTAAAGGCCTACATGGCCTAGGCCCTACGTACCTGCGGCCTAGGCTCTCATTCCTCGTGTTCTTGATGGGCTCCTGCTGTCGCCTGGGGTGGGGGGGCTTCTTGGAGGTCCCTCAGACGAGGTGGGTGGCCACTGATCATAGGGCTTTTTTGGTGGTCACCCCCACGTTGTAGAACTCCCTGCCAGAGGGGATCTGATTGGCCCAGAGCCTTGTCTCCTTCCGTCATGGTTTTAAGACCTTGGCTGTTCCGTCAGGTGTTTGGCGAGGGAGAGGGGTAGGGATTTATTCTCTCAGTTGTAGGTTCGTGTTAATATTAATTGTTTATATGTTTTATATAGAGGTTGTTTTATGGAATTGTATTTTATATATGGTGTTTGCTGCCCAGGGCTGCCAGAGGCAGGATGGGCAGGATAAAAATATAGTCATAAATAAATACACGGTACATAGAATTTATAACCAAAGGCATTTTGGGAATAATCTTTTAGTTGAAGAAGTTGAACATACAGAAGTCAAGTGTCCGAAGAGGGTACACACTGGCTTAAACAGGCACAAGTTTGTATAAGTCGGAGGTCTACAGGTGTCTAAGCGGCACTTGGGGGGGTCAAATTGAACTGGTTTAATAAGATTCGAGTTCACAGTCTGGAACACAGCAGGCGGAACAAGACTCGGACGAAAGTCTGTATCAACATGCCCTTCTCAGCAGCTATCTTCTTACTAGAGCGTCCTGGATCGGGGATGCATCCTCATGGAGACAAAGCTGTTTAGATAATCTCTTATCGAACCAACTCCTGTTGGTGAGAACGTGTGAACTTTCAAACCAGACAGGACTTTTCTTAAAATTGGGAATAAAATCAGAACTAATTCTGACTCAAGTCAGATGATTTCCTAGGCTGAAGAGCAGCCCGGCAAAAGCTTGCCCATGCTAACAGAACTTGTCCAATGTAAGAGATCATCTGAACTGCTTTGTCTCCATCTATTAATTTTTTTGGGGGGAAACATGGCTGCCACACTCCCTCTCTAGAGCAGGGGTTCTCAAACCTTTTTGAACTGTGCCCTTCCTGTTTCCAATTGTCATAGTCGAGACAGTCCCCCACACCACACGCAAAAACATCTCTCTCCTCCCGCCCACCTTTCTATTGCTCCCCATGTTCTTCGACTCTCTCTCCCCTTTGCCACCCCGTTATTTTTTAGATATCCCCCTAGTTCACCGAGAGTGTGGATCTAGGTGTTTGCTTTCTGGGGGTCCTCATGTCCTCTTGAGCACCTTTCACCCCCTTCCTCCAAGTTTGAGAATCTAGACTCTAGAACATCATCATGGGGAAGTTTCATCCTGGTGGGTGACTGGTCACAACTGGTTTCCCATGTTCAGGGACTCATATGCACTGGGTTTTCTCCATTGCCAGCAAAGGGGGAAATGCAGCAATTAGGTCCCGGCCTATGGCGACGCCTGGATTTATCACGACTCTTTCCAAAGCTCACCTATTCTACAAGGCCTGAGAGGCATCATGACGGTGCAGTGAAGACACTGCACAGTTCACCTGTGGAAGTGGCACCTATAGACTATGGTGACTCAAGACAGAGAGAGACCTTCTGCTCAGAAGTCCAGAGTTTTCCAAAGCCGTTTCCACAGCCCTCAACGACCATGACATAACACACAACCCGTCCCCTGGAGCAGTGGCCTGATGTGTGAAGGATACAGAAACTGTTTGGCTGTCAGCTGGAATGTAGACAGGCAGCATTTCGAGGCGAGACGTTCTAGGTGTGGGTTGAGAACACCATGTACCTCTTGCAAGGGTGTGACAAAAGGAAATTCCCTCTCGCTCCTCCTGGGGACGAGCCACTCAGGACCTATCCCAAGGGTGGCCACCTGCAAATATCCAGAGAGCAAGTGCGTGAAGGGAGAACTGGTGGGGAAGGTGTGGACAGACACCCTGTCACCACCTGAACCATGGATCTCCCGGTATCAGGCTCACAAATGGTCACTTGCTGAGCAACGGTAGATCCTTTAACTGCCCTTGGTAGCAATGCCGAGGTGCTCATTTTTAGAATTCCAGTTATTATCAGGAGCAGGGCGGTTCAAGCCACTCTCTCCAGCGACAAAGCGTTGGCTCATGGCAGATTGTTGTAAGGCAAAATGGCGATCCAAGCAGCCAGAAGAAATAGTATTTGACCACCAACCTCAGTTCCCACCCTGTCCACCACCCAGAGCTATCACGCTTCACAGGACTCCTGGCTGACCCACTATGGATAGCCCCCTCAGTTTCTGTAGCTTTCACAGAATTGGAACTAGGGTTGCTACTTACTTTGGAAAAAAACCTCAGTGGTGGGCAGGTCCACCTTGGAGGGGGAGAGGCAAAATGGCTGTCATGTCTAGGCCTGTAATGACAAATCGCGGCAAATGCCGTCCGTCTGCCTTCATTTGTGCAACGCAGAAACTTAGCGGCTTTGCTGCGGTTTTTGCCGTTGGTCATTATTTTTCAGACGCTCAACAGACCTGCTAGAGGGCCGTTCCCAAGCCCCATGTGTGCCCCAGGAATTGTGGGGATGCAAAAGTGCTGTGAGCTTCTGAGCAAAAGTTCTCTCTTTATCTCAGTGCCAGAAATTGCTGTAAAACTGTCATAAAAGTCCCAGAAAGTGACCAAAAAAGTGACAGGCACTGAAATCAACAATGGTGTAAGGTACAGAAACACCAGAGACAGACAAAGTACCATCAAACACTCACAAGCACTCCCCAAATGTCGATACTTCCCTATGGAACGGGAACACTTGCTCTCATCTCATCCCTAGTCACGTCCCTTTCTGACCTAACCCCGCCCCTCACAACACTCAATGGGGCAGGGCCATGTCAGAAAGTGGGAGGGGAAAAGTCTCTACAGACCGTCCCCTTCTGACATGGTTGCCCCCTGAAGCTTCGATTCTGTGGGTTAGCCACAAGCATCCCTGGCTGAGCCGGAGAGCGAAAGCCTGGAGAGGTGGTGACCCTCACCGGAACCCATGGCAGGTGAGCCAGGAGATGCACCCGTCCCCCAACACACAAACACATACAGCAGAGGGGGCAGAATGCTACACTCCACAGCAACTCCCCTAGCCCGGGCAAAGGACGCCATGCTAAAGCAGCAGCAGGACACGTTGCTCTGTAGTAACTGTTTCTTGCAGACAAGCCTTAAGAGGAAGCAAAGAGACAGGCAAAGGTCTATCCCCAGCCTTGGGCTTGCATCCAAAACTGATAATGCAGTAACAAAGGCTTTGTTGATGCACCCGAGTTGGGAGACACCACATGGATCTCCCTGCTGCCTCCAAATCACAGGCAACACATTCCGTGCCCCTTTCCCAGCCTGTAACACCAAAGCAACTGCCGAGCCCAGAACAGCTGCTGTGGGGCCAGCGTTAAAACACTTTGCTTTACAAGATCCTCGATCAAAGGAAACAGTCCCTTCTATTCCGCTTTTTGGCCTGTAGGGGGAGCATTTTTCTTAGGATTTAGCTAGGGGAGTGGGGAGGAGGAACCCACAACATTCTGATTTGCTGTTCTGCAGAGGACCCCATATAAGGCCAAATTTCCCAAGCCAGGTGTCTTTAGCTGCAACAGGCCCTGCGTGCGTGGGAGAGCTGTGTAATCACAAGGCAAAAGCCATATTCTCCCATGCAATTCCCTCACAGCTGGTGTATGCACACCCCGTTCCCCACATGCAGAAGGGTGTTGCTGGGGACACCCCCTCACCAGCTTGACACACACAGCCCGCTCTGTACCTGGTTGCAGGAAGCAGCCCTTCCCACCTAATCTCTCCCTAGATAAAAAGAAAGGGGTCAAATCCATTTCACCAGGAGCTGGAATCAACGTCTGGGTCTCAAGTAGGTTACGGTGGCCTTGTTCTTCTAATCTGCTGGCAAAGCCTCCCTCTTTCAGCACCTCTGCTCAATGCTGCAGTTGTCCGCGGCTCAAACACCTGCGTGACTCACTCCGTCAGTGGGAGGGGGGCACCCCGTGGCCTGGGAAATTGGTGACAAGAGCCCGGAAAACAAGGAAACCAAGCTACGAAGGGAGGCTTCTCCCCCGCCCACGCGCTCCCTCCCTGTCTTTTGGTATCGAAGGAGAAACTCATTTGAGCCAAAGCCAAGAAACTCTGTTTATTCAATTGCACCTAATCCATTTTCCAGCTACTCACAACGGGTCTGGTTTTCAGCCCCAGATGACTTAGCCCACGGAAACAAGCCCCTCTGCTGCTATCGCTCAGACAGGCCAACGGCGGCTGGGCTCTAAAGCGCTGGAATACAAGAAACTGGCCTCTGCCAGCGCATCTGGCTAGGGCTCAGTCTGGGACTGCGAGGTTCTCAAACAAGCGTAGGATTAACACCCTTCAGAGTCCGATCTGGAATGAGTTTCACAGGTTAAATGACCTGCTCAGCGGAAAAAAAACCCAAACTTTCTTTTATTTGTTTTAAAATCAGAGGGATTTGAGGAAAAGCTTGTGTAGGTTCTGACATTCCAAGTCAAGTAAGAATCACAGGCCTAGCTCGCCATCTGCACAACTGCAATAGAGAGAGATTCCTTCTATGCAGGGAGGCAAGGGAAGACTTATTATGTATAAAGAGCTGTAAGAGGCAAAGGGGAGGCTGGAGGGCAGGCGAGAGAGCAGCGTGCTATTTGAACACCTTGGCCTCGATTCTGAAACAATTTCCTCCAGAAAACTCGTACTACTGCAGCCCTCCTGTAGTAAACTCCATGCTGTTTAGTCGGTTCAATTCTATTGTCAATTCTGACAGCTCATTCAGACAGACAAAAGCTTCCCCAGGCCACTGGAGAAGAAACACAGGCATAAACACAGAGGCTTCAGTCACACAAGACACTCGGTAGACAAAAATCCTCCCCGCACTTTCTTTTTTAATTTGTGAAAAGGTTACGCTGTAGAATGCACCAAGTGTAACGTGCTTTAACTCCCCCAAAGTTAAGCCGGGAAGCAAGGTTTAACAATCATGCTTAATCCGGTCTCATGCATTTTCATAATGTGTAAAGGGGGATGAATCTGTTTATCAGCTCACCTTCATTGCTGCAGAAAGGGATAGAGGTGATTTCCCCCACAGGGGATGAACCTCAGTCTACCTGCCTGGTTGAGTCAACGCATTGATAGAAAGAAAACCAACAACAACAACAAAACGCAGCAGAATGAGATACCTGTATTAGCAGTCATTTGTGATGTGAGAAAAGGGAACGTGGAACAATTAAAGTGGTGCGAATACAAACTCCAGCACGAAAGAGCCTAGTGCGAATGCAGCCAGAGTGTTTATGAAAGTCATAAACTTAAACTGTATTTGCATTACCCTCTCTTCCTGTGGGAGAGAGCTACTGCACTTTATCCTTTTTCACACATTACTTCTCCCTGTTAATTCTGCCCCCCGTATCGCCACAGCTGCTGCTAGCAATCCCATAATGCTGCACGACGGGTTTTTCTACGGTGCATTGGTTACATGCATCGCCATGTTCCAGAACACGTGGTCTAAGGAATAAGCGGGATTGTTAAACTTTGGTTTCAGAGTTAACATTTTAAAATGAGTATTGTAAACCTGTATTACACCCACGGCATCCTGCAACCTATTCTTTTCAGACTCTCAGAATAAAGCAGGGAAAACAGATTTCCCCGTGTGAACGCAGCCACATCATTCTGAGGTTGGCTCGAAAGGGAAGCTGAATTACCTAGCAGCTCTCTCGGAGTAGAGGTGTTTCATGTGAACATACTTAGCCTGAGATAACTGGCCTTTCATCATTAAATCAAGTAGGGGGGGGCCTTCTGAGAAAACAGCACCCCATACGTCATGTGAATGTGTCTGGGTTTATTCTGGGTAATCTGGAAAGTGCCGACAGCCTCACTTTCCCCAAGATTACCCAGGGGTTAGCACTGAGTGTGAACAGGGCCTCTAGGTTTAACACCTCCCCCCCCATCCTAAAGATAAACAGGGGTTTCTATTTTGTCTTTTGCCTTTGGAGTCACATCTTCAGACTTCTCTGCAGCCATGAGGGCTGAGATTCTCCACATTTCAGGACTTGGGGCTCTAAAAAGGGGGTGAGGGAAGACCTTAAAAAAACCCATCACAAGTGTTGCTAAATCTGGCCATTTTTACTGCAACGCTGTTTGTGTAGACGTGTGTGTGTGTGTGTGTATGAGAAAGTGTCTGCTTAGGTACTGGCGTTTGTGGGAGAAGTGTATGGCGAGTTATGGCACATAAAGGAGTGCTCTAGGTGTGCACAGGAGAAAGAGGCCGCGATACACTTTGGAGTAAGTGGCTGTGGATCGTGGCCAGAGAGACTTGGGGTGAAACGGTGTCCTCCTTTCTATTGCAGAGAAACAGACCCATAATGGCATGGTTTGCAACTCAGAATTTGACAAAGGCAGAACAAAAAAACCCAGTCCATGTAGCTTGACTGATGGATGCCATCCCTTGAATAGGGTCCAACTCTGCTCCAGAGGGAGGGAAGGGGAACAGCACAGCGGGAAAGAGGCCCAGCGACCATCTGACCCAGGCGGTGTGAAAGGATTTCGTACATCATGGCCGCATTAGCTTCTCCCAGCGACCTCCTTTGAACTGTTAATCAAGCACAATCTTGCAGAATAATAGCCTGATTATTATTGCCTCCTTTGCATAACAAAGCAGCCCAATAAAACCGATTTGACTGGACTCAAAGGGGGTGGGGGCGGGGAGGGGAAGATCAGCCCTGAGAAAGGATCGGCAGGAATGCGGCAAACTCAGCTTAAAACTCTCAACCCGGGAAAGGAGACAATAAAATTTGCCATCGAGAAAAGCCCAATAGACCAATAAATTACCCATGTGCAAAGGGATTAGATCAGGTTTCAGTTGCACTGGGGCGGGAGCGAGGAGAGGAGGGGGAAATAAATAAATAAATAAAATAAACCTAACTCTCTTAAAGCAGCAGTGTTCTTTTCCTTTTTGGGGGTGAAGAGAAGAATAGGGTTTTTTTTTAAAAAAAAAGATCAGCACTTTTCTCTTGGGATTGGAATTATGGCTCCATTAGCAGCATAAACCAGGAAGAACTTTATTCCAGGTAAATTGCTCTTCGAGGGAGTTGTCCAGATTTACGCTGGTGTAACCAGAGTTTTCGGCTCCTACAGTCAGTGGCCTGATTAACCTGCGCCCCTCTCCCTTTCTTGGGGCTGGACCCAGGCATACGAGTGCCGTGGAATCACACATGGCCCCATGTATCCACAACCCCTGCCCCCGCAATACCGGGGCCCACTGATAAACTCGAAGCGCTGGAGTAAAATACAGGCCTCGAGCAGCGGGATCGGGAACCTTTTCTCTCCCAGGGGCCACTTTGAAAATGAGCACAAGCTTGAGGGGAAGTTGCGGGGCGGGGGGGGGACACTCAGAGGAGGGTCCAAATCACAGAACCATATCCCATTGTGCACGCCCTCGTCTCTCCTTCCTGCTCCCAACCTCACTCTTTCGGCACTTGGAACTGGGAAGGAGCCAGACAAAAACTAGCCACAGGCCACATTCGGCCCCCAGGCCTCCGCTTCACCACCCCTGCTCCAGAGCCTTGAGCTGCGGCCGGTTGCAATTTGTGAGAGCGCGCCTAACCAAAGGGGACCTGTGACTAAGAAGTTAGAAACAACATACTGGTGACATCTGGGCCTGTATGGGGGAATGAGATGGCTGGGGAGCGTTGCCTGTAAAGGGGTGTGTATCCTTGCCATTTGGAACTATTGAAAACCACCACCACCACCACAGCACAACGTGCCAATGCCAGAAGAATGCGTCGTGCAGCCATCGCGCTGGAGCATGGAGGACTCCAGTTAGGGGGCGCTCCTCACGCTTGGGGTTAGTCAGTGTATAGGGCATTCTAGCCCAGGCCGACCCCTCTGCTGAGCCCCCTGCAGTTACCGCAGCTGGGATTTCCTGGAGACTTTGGCTCCAAGAGATGCCCGAGTTTCTCCAGGTTTGCCAGGAAATTTGGTGAAATCAGGGCTTCTGGTGGGAGGGGAGATGCACGCCAGAAAGGGGATGGGTCGCAGGGATTTCCCCACCCTATAAGGGTTGAGCTGTGTCAGAAAGAGGCATGACAACCCTTCGCCCCGCCTCCTTTTCAAAATGGCCTCCCCTTGCTGAAACAAATGAGAAAAGGTCTCTCATCCTTCTATCAAAAGGGGGGGGGCGGGACAAGGAGTTGGTGCAAACCCTTGCCATTCCTACCTCCTGCCACTCTGTCACCAAGGTTGTTAAGAAACGTGACAGTGGCCCATTGAGGCCTGCTTGAACAAGCGGGTCTGCCACCATCACGTTTGTTGGGGGCAAGCCAGATGTTTGCCCCAAGAGTTCTCCCAGGCGAGTTGGCAGCTAGTCAGGTCTACAATCCTGGAGACCTCCGGGGATCATGCCCGGGCTAGTCGCCAACATGCCTGGGAGCCCACCCAACCAGGTCAAAGTGGGTGATCCTGTGCAGTAGCCTGCTGTTCCTGGCATAGGCCCGAACGGCCACCATGACCAGTTGCCCTGTCGGCCATCATTTGGCACCATGGCTGCCTGTCGTGGGTGGAGGAGGGTCGGGCCAGCTGCTAGATGAGGCGGCAGGGCTGGCCATTCATTCATGCAGCTCCCCAACCTCCTTCCCCCATCCCAGCGAATGTTTGTTCCGCAGCCGGACCCGATCCTTCCTGGTCCACAGCAGCTTGTGATAATGGTGCTCTGCTGTCACTTATGTTTTCTCTCCAAGTGGCCCATCAGCAATTCCCCCTGGAAGTTTGTACGTCATCCTGCCCACCCCTCCATTGCCCAGCCCTTGCCTCAAACCCATGGAGGAATGAGTGTGATAAATGCCAAGTCAGTGTCTTCTCCGGCTCCATCAGGAGCTGGTGGACACTCTAAGAGCAGCCCTTGATTGTTCTTGTCCGGGAATCGGTTTACCAGGAGCCTGGCCCCAGCATGCTTCGAAAGGAAGGCAATGCTGGTTTCCTCTCCAGGAGCATCCTAGTGAGTCTTCCTCCCGCAGCAGGGAGAAGTCTCTTCCTTCCAACCCAAGCACAAAAGGGATGCGCTAGATCAAAGAGCTGGCCCCTTGCACATCAGCAGGGCATTAACCAGAGAGCAATCAATCAAACCCACGCAGCTCCCAGCCTGGGCCCCTCAACTGTCCCTCTTAAATGAAAAGCTGCTCCAAGAATGAGAGGCCAAGTCTGGAAAGGTGAACTTCAAAGGAAAAGCCTTTCTAAGGAGGGAGATCATAAACTGCCCTGAAAAATAGTCCTTTGCATTTCAAACCACCAGAGTGACAGCTCCGTTGCCCCTCCTCCACAGTCAACGGGGGTTTCTCCAGCAACAGTTGCTGATGCTGCTAACAACTGAACAGCAGCATCACAGGGCAAGGCATACGCTAGCAGAGGGAGCATTTCAGAAACCTTGTGGGTTCTCCACTCTGTTGGGGGCTTCTTGGTTTCCCCCAGCCCTCATGAAAGTCGGTGACCTTTGGAAAGCCAGGGTGAAACATGCAGCAAAAAGCAGTGGCTGGAAATGTGGAGTTTCTGGGGTTTTTTTTGCAGTCACAGCAAGGGGTAAAGCAGAAGCCTCTAAACCGGGGCGGGGAACCTTTTCCCTTCCAGGGGGCCACACTGAAAATGAGTACAAGCTCCAAGGCCAGGGTTGTTTCAGGCACTCTGGGAGAGAAAGCATGGCTTCGTCCCCTGTCCTTGCGTGCAAGCTCACTCTTTCAGTGCTTGGGAGTAGGAACTGGATCCAAGGGCCAGATCCAGGTACTGGAAAGGAGCCATGTAAAAACTCATTGAGGACCACATTTGGCCCCCGGGCCCGAGATGCCCCACCCCTGGCTTAATTTACCACAGAGCATTCACACGATCTCCTGAATCATGCACACGATCTCCTGAATCATGGAGTGGCTCTATGACCTAATTCAGTCCAGTTGCTAAACTCCAGAGTGGAGATTACTTTGAGTAATCATGGATCAGGACCAGATGCCCCTCAACTCTTCCCCCCCCCCTACCACCCCTCATCCATCTTCAGTGGTATACAAAGATCCAGCAGATCCATCATTCTTCAGCCACCTGGGCATCTGGGTAGCTGTCCATCCATAAGCTGTGAGGTTTTGTAACATGGCCCTTGAGTAGCTGAAGGGAGGCATGGCTGTCACCTGTCTTCATCATGGGATAGATCCCAGGGCAAAGAATTACCTGGGGTTATCATCTCATGTGAACAACAGTTTAGTAGCTTTCAAATTCCAGCTGAGCTAACCAGGTTGGTATCCACTGCACTAGGACAACTTAAAAGAGCAGGCTTCCATCTTAGCCATGAACTCACCCATTGCCTTGGGCAAGTCACCCTCAGTCTGGGTTCCTCATCCGTAAAACGGGACTCGTAACACCCTACCTCACAGGGCTGTTGCAAGTGTGAATTAGAGAACAAATAAATAAATAAATAAATAAATAATCATCATCTTTATTTGTATATAGCACCCACCTGCCATGTCACTTGGAACACGTTACATAGAGTTAATAAACACAATTTGTAATCCTCACAACAACCCTGTGAGCTAGGTTAGGCTGAGAGACCACTGTGACTGGCCCAAGGTTGCCCAGTGAGTTTCTGGTTAAGGTGAGACTTGAACCAGGGCCCCCCCTACCTTCCAGTCAAAGTACTGCATGCTTAGCCATTACATCACACTAGCTTCTCTGATAAGGACTCTAAAGCACTACATGAATAATAAAAAAATAATACTAGGTTGATACTGATTTCCAACAGGTTTGTGTTGATTAACCAGGAAATTAATCCAAATTAAAAAACACAAAAGGGAAGTGAAACACTCCCAATTCTAAGTGGAAGCAAAGTCGAACTAAAGCTACAGCAAGTTGAGGTCAGTCACTGTACCAAGGACAGCACAACTAACCCAAGGGCTTGTCTGCATGAGAGCTTGGGCTTTTCTTTTTTTTTTGCTTTAAAATTAAGTTGATTTAGCTACTGACTTCCCTGTATCAACACTGGGTGCCTATGTTGCTCCCCAGAGATAATCAGCCATTCACAGTGCTGCTGATTGCCCTGGCCCGGGGGGTTGGTATCCCAGAACCCAATAAAGAAATGGATCTCTGGGGGCGTTTAGTGTCGCTTACACTGCATACACATGCATGCTATCGAGGTTTCAGTTGTACCAGTCTGCAAAACTAAAGTGACTAAGAGGGGAGTTTAAACCGGTATCAGAGAAGATTGTCTCCTTCTGCCATTTTTGGAGGTAGGGTTGGCACCAACGCAGGTCCTGCAACACGTGTTTTTCATAAATGTTCCATAGGTGGCAACCCTATTTGGAGGGCATAAGGTGCCCACAGGGGCAGGTTAGACACAGGAAAGTCTGGTATCTGTGGTACACAAGGGGAAGGACCGATCCAGCTGTCTAGCTAGAATGCTTGGACTTGCCTCATCAGCCAGGGTGGACGCTGGTCAGTTGTGTTGCTGCCACCTGCTGACTGAGGTTGGAGGAAGGATTTGGGGAAGAGGGGGGGAAGCCCTCCTCCCTAACCCAGTCAGTCCTGGGTGCAAACCAGTCCCAGGTTTGAAGCCAAGTTGTCCCACCTCCATGGGGATTTCAATTCTGGGGAAAGCATGCCTTTGCCCCCTAACACTGCCCAGCTGCGACAGCCTCATGCAAGGCTGGGAGAGACAGCACCCCGTACGCTGCAGACGGAAAAGCACTGTGTGCATTTCCCCCCCCGGGCAATCACCCGCTCAACTGCTTCCTCATGCAATTTCAATCCCTTTTTAACCACCGAGCTAAATGAAACGCACGCACACAAACGAAGGCAGCAGAGAAAAGCCCCCAAGCACACAAATCTGAACAAGGCAAATTTACACAATTAAAAAGCCTGCCAAGAATTGCGGCATCTCAATTTGAGGCGTCGATTTCAGGGCAGGGTGTGGAGGCCTCGGCTGCCTTTCACAGATGTCAGCTAGAACTCAGCTCGCAGCTGCCTATGGAAAATTCATACAAGGCGCGCGCACACACACACACACACACACACACA
Source organism: Sphenodon punctatus (assembly GCA_003113815.1). Lineage (NCBI taxonomy): Eukaryota > Metazoa > Chordata > Lepidosauria > Sphenodontia > Sphenodontidae > Sphenodon > Sphenodon punctatus. The sequence continues at coordinate 3,036,579 of QEPC01014402.1, read as the reverse complement.
CACACATCAAACTAAGCACGGCCTAACCTCTTGGCTTGCTCTGAAGTCAGAACGGAAGGTGATGAACCAGTCTTTTATGGAGATTTCCTCAAAAGGCACCTGTTTCTCTCAGACAACACAGAAGTTAATATTCTACTGGTTATGCTTGATCCAGTCTACCATCGGTTCTCAAACTGGGGGGCATGGAAGAGATCTGATATGGGGAGGTCGAGCAGAACTGACCAACAGCTAGCTCCACTCTGAGCTATGCGAAATGTCCAAAAGAATGAGGGTGGAAGGGTGGACGGGAGAGTGAGCAATAGGATGGCAAGTACGGGGGGAAAGGGAAAGAGCGAGCAAGATGGGTGTATGTGGGAGAGTGATCTCAGTGACCCCAGACAAGGGGAAGAGGGGTGTGGTTTGAGGACCACTACAGGACACAATGGAAGTGATGCGTGAGAATGGTTACATCCATACGTGTTGAATCCTGGCTACTCACGTACGCTTAGCGATTGGTTTAGGAGGGGATTTTAAAATGCGTCTACTGATGACGTGCCTGCAAAATTTAAAACAGCAAAATGGACCTTTATACCAAAGAGGCTCTCAAAGAGCGATCACCCTCCACGGTTCCTTCCCTGCCCCCGTACACTGTTCAGTCAAATCATTAGGGCAGGGAAAAATCCCAGGCTAAGTAAGAACCACCTACAATTTGTCCCCACTCTTTTCACTCCAGGGCTGGGGGTGGTCTCTGTTGGCGTGGTGCCTAGAGCAAGAGACGGGTTTCTCAGAAGCTAAGATACATTGGGTCTACGCACAGCTTTTGGGTCTACGTCAACGAGACTGGTCTCTCTTACTCATCTAGTTCCACTTCCATCAGTGCAAGGCTTTGTGTGGATGCAGCCAAAGGCAGCAGGTAATGGAGGTTAAGGCTCCATTAATGCATTTTGCCACCCAAGTGCTCTTCTTCCGTCGCCAAGAGGGGTCCATGGAATCCTCCTCTATGGATAAACCTCTACCCCTCTCGAAGGTATGGGTAGAACTGCAGCAAGAGGTGGCCGGCGAACCCTGTACCCATACCTTTGAGAGAGGTAGAGGTTTATCCATAGAGGAGGATTCCATGGACCCCTCTTGGTGACTCTTTACACCACTCAACTATCGGAGCTGCTTTAGCTCAACCGGTAGAAAGGAATTGGTGAACGGTAGAGGTGTGTCTACAGAAAGCGGGTTATGTCAGTAGATCATTGGTCTCTAACCACAGGACAAAACGTTGTTCTATTGGTGCAACAGTTGGATGTGGCCACAAGCACTTAAGAACATAAGTGCCATGCTGGATCAGACTTACGGTCCATCCAGCCCAGCAGCCCGTCTCCAACAATGGCAAGCTTCAGCTGTGTCACAGAAGCATCCAACGGGTCATAATGGCGTGATCCAGTTCTTTCTACTCACCCCCAGCCCCCAACAGTCAAGAGGTCTCATCCCCTGAAAAACTTGGAATGGTAGCACTGAAACAAGTACTTTCGAAAACGCGCAAAGCTGGCAAATCCGGATGATCTGGCCCAAAACAAAACGCATCCGCAAGTAGCAGATATGGCTCGATCGAGCACCTGTTCCCCAAGATTTTGGGTACCTGTTTGTTTTTGTTTCCCCCCTCCTTCCCCACCCCCGCGTCGGGAACAATGGAAATTGGTGGGTAAACATTTTTTACCCTGCCAATTTCCACTGTTCTTGGTGAAAAGCAAACATAAAAAGAAAAACAAAACACCCCAAATTGTGGGGGGAAACAGGTGCTTAAGCATGGTCAAGCGTTGCTTAAAATTGGGAGGGAGGGGAGTAAGCATTTCTCTCTCTCCCTATTTAAGTTCTAACTAATAGCAATTTATAGGCCAGGTAGGGATTAGGAAATGCAAGTCAACAGCAGTCAAGAGAACTGGGAGCCAAATGATAACTTGGGGGTGGGGAGCATTTTCCCAACCTCTGAGGACTGCATAGAAATTGGGGGATGGGGGTGCTTAAGGGGTGCCCTTGGGAAGAGGAGGGTTCAGAACATGGATCTGTCCCCGATTCTTGTGTGCATGCCCCTCATCTCTGCTCCCTTATTCGGAGCTCAGGCTTTCACTGCTTGGGGGTAGGAATTGGATCCAGGGGCCAGATCCAGACACTGGAAACGAGCAGCATTAAAACAAACTAGTCGCTGGATGCATTTGACCCTCGGGCCTGAGAGTCCTCATCCCTGCGATAAGAGGGAGAGTCGCAGCCCACAGCCTCCCTTGTAGGATTCCCAAGGCTTCATGAGAACCGATTGCCACAGAACACAATGGCAAAACTCCCAAATGAATTCCACAGGTGCAGGGTCAGGCCTTTCAAACGCTCCAGCCACCTAAGCGATGAGTCATACCAAAAGACTTCATTAATCTCCCATCTGCCGAGCTTCTAAACATCCATCTTCTCGGAGTGCAACCCCGCACGGCATGTTCGGCAGAGTTCTCCGGTCTCTGCCTAGGTAGCCGGCTCGTTTGTTCTCTCCCAGAATTCTATGACTTCATTGAAGGGACAGCATCTGGTTTTGCAATTGGACATAATTCAATTCCCCCCCCCCCCCCCCCCATCCCCTCGCCACAGAAACTCCTGCCCGTGAAGCACTCTTTTCTTTCTTTTCCTTTTTTTTTTTTTAAAAAAAGCTCAATCATGCTCTGATGCAAAGAATTCTTTAGGCTACAGTCAAAACCTCTATTACTATTATTATACTTCATACCCAAAAAAAAAAGGGGGGGGG
>QEPC01014402.1:2992336-3029264 GCA_003113815.1 Sphenodon punctatus | reverse complement strand
GGCGAAACAGCCGCGGCGCTGTTTTAGACAAACCGAAAGCGGAAGTTGTGCGCGTGATCCGAGGCCGCGCATTCTTTTCCGGCCGCGTATGTCACCCCAGAGAGATCAGGGTGGTTCGCTCGCGGTCGGCAAAGAATGCGCGGCCCCGGATCACGCGCACAACTTCCGCTTCCGGTTCGTCTAAAACAGCGCTGCGGCTGTTTTGCCGGTCCCGCGCCTGATCACAGCTGCTCGTCTAAAATCGGCCTAAGGCAGGGAACCTCTGGTCCACAGCACTTTATTTGGCCCTTTTCCCCTAGTTAAATATTCATGGTGTTGTCTTTTCCTTCCTCTTAATGAATCCCCTTGAGCCCATGGAAATGGTAAGTGACCAGACACCAAATGCAAGGGAAGAAAAAAAATGACATTTCCAGTCTCTTTCAGAGCATCATATGCCATGAGCATTTAAAGGCCAAGCAGAGACCCTAGAAATTCCCTACATTCCCACTGAACTAGTGACCAGGCCAAGTTACTTTGATTGTAACCTTTGAGGTGGTGCATAGGTCAATACATGCTCTACGTGGGGTTGCCCCTTGATGCTGGTCCGGAGGCTGCAGCTGGGGCACAATGTGGCAGCCTGTTTGCTTACGGGAACGGGTTGCGGGGAGCACGTAACACCGGTGCTCCAAGCGCTGCACTGGCTGCCAGTAGTCTACCGGGCCAAATTCAAGGTGCTGGTTTTGACCTGTAAAGGCCTACATGGCCTAGGCCCTACGTACCTGCGGCCTAGGCTCTCATTCCTCGTGTTCTTGATGGGCTCCTGCTGTCGCCTGGGGTGGGGGGGCTTCTTGGAGGTCCCTCAGACGAGGTGGGTGGCCACTGATCATAGGGCTTTTTTGGTGGTCACCCCCACGTTGTAGAACTCCCTGCCAGAGGGGATCTGATTGGCCCAGAGCCTTGTCTCCTTCCGTCATGGTTCTAAGACCTTGGCTGTTCCGTCAGGTGTTTGGCGAGGGAGAGGGGTAGGGATTTATTCTCTCAGTTGTAGGTTCGTGTTAATATTAATTGTTTATATGTTTTATATAGAGGTTGTTTTATGGAATTGTATTTTATATATGGTGTTTGCTGCCCAGGGCTGCCAGAGGCAGGATGGGCAGGATAAAAATATAGTCATAAATAAATACACGGTACATAGAATTTATAACCAAAGGCATTTTGGGAATAATCTTTTAGTTGAAGAAGTTGAACATACAGAAGTCAAGTGTCCGAAGAGGGTACACACTGGCTTAAACAGGCACAAGTTTGTATAAGTCGGAGGTCTACAGGTGTCTAAGCGGCACTTGGGGGGGTCAAATTGAACTGGTTTAATAAGATTCGAGTTCACAGTCTGGAACACAGCAGGCGGAACAAGACTCGGACGAAAGTCTGTATCAACATGCCCTTCTCAGCAGCTATCTTCTTACTAGAGCGTCCTGGATCGGGGATGCATCCTCATGGAGACAAAGCCGTTTAGATAATCTCTTATCGAACCAACTCCTGTTGGTGAGAACGTGTGAACTTTCAAACCAGACAGGACTCTTCTTAAAATTGGGAATAAAATCAGAACTAATTCTGACTCAAGTCAGATGATTTCCTAGGCTGAAGAGCAGCCCGGCAAAAGCTTGCCCATGCTAACAGAACTTGTCCAATGTAAGAGATCATCTGAACTGCTTTGTCTCCATCTATTAATTTTTGGGGGGGGAAACATGGCTGCCACACTCCCTCTCTAGAGCAGGGGTTCTCAAACCTTTTTGAACTGTGCCCTTCCTGTTTCCAATTGTCATAGTCGAGACAGTCCCCCACACCACACGCAAAAACATCTCTCTCCTCCCGCCCACCTTTCTATTGCTCCCCATGTTCTTCGACTCTCTCTCCCCTTTGCCACCCCGTTATTTTTGAGATATCCCCCTAGTTCACCGAGAGTGTGGATCTAGGTGTTTGCTTGCTGGGGGTCCTCATGTCCTCTTGAGCACCTTTCACCCCCTTCCCCCAAGTTTGAGAATCTAGACTCTAGAACATCATCATGGGGAAGTTTCATCCTGGTGGGTGACTGGTCACAACTGGTTTCCCATGTTCAGGGACTCATATGCACTGGGTTTTCTCCATTGCCAGCAAAGGGGGAAATGCAGCAATTAGGTCCCGGCCTATGGCGACGCCTGGATTTATCACGACTCTTTCCAAAGCTCACCTATTCTACAAGGCCTGAGAGGCATCATGACGGTGCAGTGAAGACACTGCACAGTTCACCTGTGGAAGTGGCACCTATAGACTATGGTGACTCAAGACAGAGAGAGACCTTCTGCTCAGAAGTCCAGAGTTTTCCAAAGCCGTTTCCACAGCCCTCAACGACCATGACATAACACACAACCCGTCCCCTGGAGCAGTGGCCTGATGTGTGAAGGATACAGAAACTGTTTGGCTGTCAGCTGGAATGTAGACAGGCAGCATTTCGAGGCGAGACGTTCTAGGTGTGGGTTGAGAACACCATGTACCTCTTGCAAGGGTGTGACAAAAGGAAATTCCCTCTCGCTCCTCCTGGGGACGAGCCACTCAGGACCTATCCCAAGGGTGGCCACCTGCAAATATCCAGAGAGCAAGTGCGTGAAGGGAGAACTGGTGGGGAAGGTGTGGACAGACACCCTGTCACCACCTGAACCATGGATCTCCCGGTATCAGGCTCACAAATGGTCACTTGCTGAGCAACGGTAGATCCTTTAACTGCCCTTGGTAGCAATGCCGAGGTGCTCATTTTTAGAATTCCAGTTATTATCAGGAGCAGGGCGGTTCAAGCCACTCTCTCCAGCGACAAAGCGTTGGCTCATGGCAGATTGTTGTAAGGCAAAATGGCGATCCAAGCAGCCAGAAGAAATAGTATTTGACCACCAACCTCAGTTCCCACCCTGTCCACCACCCAGAGCTATCACGCTTCACAGGACTCCTGGCTGACCCACTATGGATAGCCCCCTCAGTTTCTGTAGCTTTCACAGAATTGGAACTAGGGTTGCTACTTACTTTGGAAAAAAACCTCAGTGGTGGGCAGGTCCACCTTGGAGGGGGAGAGGCAAAATGGCTGTCATGTCTAGGCCTGTAATGACAAATCGCGGCAAATGCCGTCCGTCTGCCTTCATTTGTGCAACGCAGAAACTTAGCGGCTTTGCTGCGGTTTTTGCCGTTGGTCATTATTTTTCAGACGCTCAACAGACCTGCTAGAGGGCCGTTCCCAAGCCCCATGTGTGCCCCAGGAATTGTGGGGATGCAAAAGTGCTGTGAGCTTCTGAGCAAAAGTTCTCTCTTTATCTCAGTGCCAGAAATTGCTGTAAAACTGTCATAAAAGTCCCAGAAAGTGACCAAAAAAGTGACAGGCACTGAAATCAACAATGGTGTAAGGTACAGAAACACCAGAGACAGACAAAGTACCATCAAACACTCACAAGCACTCCCCAAATGTCGATACTTCCCTATGGAACGGGAACACTTGCTCTCATCTCATCCCTAGTCACGTCCCTTTCTGACCTAACCCCGCCCCTCACAACACTCAATGGGGCAGGGCCATGTCAGAAAGTGGGAGGGGAAAAGTCTCTACAGACCGTCCCCTTCTGACATGGTTGCCCCCTGAAGCTTCGATTCTGTGGGTTAGCCACAAGCATCCCTGGCTGAGCCGGAGAGCGAAAGCCTGGAGAGGTGGTGACCCTCACCGGAACCCATGGCAGGTGAGCCAGGAGATGCACCCGTCCCCCAACACACAAACACATACAGCAGAGGGGGCAGAATGCTACACTCCACAGCAACTCCCCTAGCCCGGGCAAAGGACGCCATGCTAAAGCAGCAGCAGGACACGTTGCTCTGTAGTAACTGTTTCTTGCAGACAAGCCTTAAGAGGAAGCAAAGAGACAGGCAAAGGTCTATCCCCAGCCTTGGGCTTGCATCCAAAACTGATAATGCAGTAACAAAGGCTTTGTTGATGCACCCGAGTTGGGAGACACCACATGGATCTCCCTGCTGCCTCCAAATCACAGGCAACACATTCCGTGCCCCTTTCCCAGCCTGTAACACCAAAGCAACTGCCGAGCCCAGAACAGCTGCTGTGGGGCCAGCGTTAAAACACTTTGCTTTACAAGATCCTCGATCAAAGGAAACAGTCCCTTCTATTCCGCTTTTTGGCCTGTAGGGGGAGCATTTTTCTTAGGATTTAGCTAGGGGAGTGGGGAGGAGGAACCCACAACATTCTGATTTGCTGTTCTGCAGAGGACCCCATATAAGGCCAAATTTCCCAAGCCAGGTGTCTTTAGCTGCAACAGGCCCTGCGTGCGTGGGAGAGCTGTGTAATCACAAGGCAAAAGCCATATTCTCCCATGCAATTCCCTCACAGCTGGTGTATGCACACCCCGTTCCCCACATGCAGAAGGGTGTTGCTGGGGACACCCCCTCACCAGCTTGACACACACAGCCCGCTCTGTACCTGGTTGCAGGAAGCAGCCCTTCCCACCTAATCTCTCCCTAGATAAAAAGAAAGGGGTCAAATCCATTTCACCAGGAGCTGGAATCAACGTCTGGGTCTCAAGTAGGTTACGGTGGCCTTGTTCTTCTAATCTGCTGGCAAAGCCTCCCTCTTTCAGCACCTCTGCTCAATGCTGCAGTTGTCCGCGGCTCAAACACCTGCGTGACTCACTCCGTCAGTGGGAGGGGGGCACCCCGTGGCCTGGGAAATTGGTGACAAGAGCCCGGAAAACAAGGAAACCAAGCTACGAAGGGAGGCTTCTCCCCCGCCCACGCGCTCCCTCCCTGTCTTTTGGTATCGAAGGAGAAACTCATTTGAGCCAAAGCCAAGAAACTCTGTTTATTCAATTGCACCTAATCCATTTTCCAGCTACTCACAACGGGTCTGGTTTTCAGCCCCAGATGACTTAGCCCACGGAAACAAGCCCCTCTGCTGCTATCGCTCAGACAGGCCAACGGCGGCTGGGCTCTAAAGCGCTGGAATACAAGAAACTGGCCTCTGCCAGCGCATCTGGCTAGGGCTCAGTCTGGGACTGCGAGGTTCTCAAACAAGCGTAGGATTAACACCCTTCAGAGTCCGATCTGGAATGAGTTTCACAGGTTAAATGACCTGCTCAGCGGAAAAAAAACCCAAACTTTCTTTTATTTGTTTTAAAATCAGAGGGATTTGAGGAAAAGCTTGTGTAGGTTCTGACATTCCAAGTCAAGTAAGAATCACAGGCCTAGCTCGCCATCTGCACAACTGCAATAGAGAGAGATTCCTTCTATGCAGGGAGGCAAGGGAAGACTTATTATGTATAAAGAGCTGTAAGAGGCAAAGGGGAGGCTGGAGGGCAGGCGAGAGAGCAGCGTGCTATTTGAACACCTTGGCCTCGATTCTGAAACAATTTCCTCCAGAAAACTCGTACTACTGCAGCCCTCCTGTAGTAAACTCCATGCTGTTTAGTCGGTTCAATTCTATTGTCAATTCTGACAGCTCATTCAGACAGACAAAAGCTTCCCCAGGCCACTGGAGAAGAAACACAGGCATAAACACAGAGGCTTCAGTCACACAAGACACTCGGTAGACAAAAATCCTCCCCGCACTTTCTTTTTTAATTTGTGAAAAGGTTACGCTGTAGAATGCACCAAGTGTAACGTGCTTTAACTCCCCCAAAGTTAAGCCGGGAAGCAAGGTTTAACAATCATGCTTAATCCGGTCTCATGCATTTTCATAATGTGTAAAGGGGGATGAATCTGTTTATCAGCTCACCTTCATTGCTGCAGAAAGGGATAGAGGTGATTTCCCCCACAGGGGATGAACCTCAGTCTACCTGCCTGGTTGAGTCAACGCATTGATAGAAAGAAAACCAACAACAACAACAAAACGCAGCAGAATGAGATACCTGTATTAGCAGTCATTTGTGATGTGAGAAAAGGGAACGTGGAACAATTAAAGTGGTGCGAATACAAACTCCAGCACGAAAGAGCCTAGTGCGAATGCAGCCAGAGTGTTTATGAAAGTCATAAACTTAAACTGTATTTGCATTACCCTCTCTTCCTGTGGGAGAGAGCTACTGCACTTTATCCTTTTTCACACATTACTTCTCCCTGTTAATTCTGCCCCCCGTATCGCCACAGCTGCTGCTAGCAATCCCATAATGCTGCACGACGGGTTTTTCTACGGTGCATTGGTTACATGCATCGCCATGTTCCAGAACACGTGGTCTAAGGAATAAGCGGGATTGTTAAACTTTGGTTTCAGAGTTAACATTTTAAAATGAGTATTGTAAACCTGTATTACACCCACGGCATCCTGCAACCTATTCTTTTCAGACTCTCAGAATAAAGCAGGGAAAACAGATTTCCCCGTGTGAACGCAGCCACATCATTCTGAGGTTGGCTCGAAAGGGAAGCTGAATTACCTAGCAGCTCTCTCGGAGTAGAGGTGTTTCATGTGAACATACTTAGCCTGAGATAACTGGCCTTTCATCATTAAATCAAGTAGGGGGGGGCCTTCTGAGAAAACAGCACCCCATACGTCATGTGAATGTGTCTGGGTTTATTCTGGGTAATCTGGAAAGTGCCGACAGCCTCACTTTCCCCAAGATTACCCAGGGGTTAGCACTGAGTGTGAACAGGGCCTCTAGGTTTAACACCTCCCCCCCCATCCTAAAGATAAACAGGGGTTTCTATTTTGTCTTTTGCCTTTGGAGTCACATCTTCAGACTTCTCTGCAGCCATGAGGGCTGAGATTCTCCACATTTCAGGACTTGGGGCTCTAAAAAGGGGGTGAGGGAAGACCTTAAAAAAACCCATCACAAGTGTTGCTAAATCTGGCCATTTTTACTGCAACGCTGTTTGTGTAGACGTGTGTGTGTGTGTGTGTATGAGAAAGTGTCTGCTTAGGTACTGGCGTTTGTGGGAGAAGTGTATGGCGAGTTATGGCACATAAAGGAGTGCTCTAGGTGTGCACAGGAGAAAGAGGCCGCGATACACTTTGGAGTAAGTGGCTGTGGATCGTGGCCAGAGAGACTTGGGGTGAAACGGTGTCCTCCTTTCTATTGCAGAGAAACAGACCCATAATGGCATGGTTTGCAACTCAGAATTTGACAAAGGCAGAACAAAAAAACCCAGTCCATGTAGCTTGACTGATGGATGCCATCCCTTGAATAGGGTCCAACTCTGCTCCAGAGGGAGGGAAGGGGAACAGCACAGCGGGAAAGAGGCCCAGCGACCATCTGACCCAGGCGGTGTGAAAGGATTTCGTACATCATGGCCGCATTAGCTTCTCCCAGCGACCTCCTTTGAACTGTTAATCAAGCACAATCTTGCAGAATAATAGCCTGATTATTATTGCCTCCTTTGCATAACAAAGCAGCCCAATAAAACCGATTTGACTGGACTCAAAGGGGGTGGGGGCGGGGAGGGGAAGATCAGCCCTGAGAAAGGATCGGCAGGAATGCGGCAAACTCAGCTTAAAACTCTCAACCCGGGAAAGGAGACAATAAAATTTGCCATCGAGAAAAGCCCAATAGACCAATAAATTACCCATGTGCAAAGGGATTAGATCAGGTTTCAGTTGCACTGGGGCGGGAGCGAGGAGAGGAGGGGGAAATAAATAAATAAATAAAATAAACCTAACTCTCTTAAAGCAGCAGTGTTCTTTTCCTTTTTGGGGGTGAAGAGAAGAATAGGGTTTTTTTTTAAAAAAAAAGCTCAATCATGCTCTGATGCAAAGAATTCTTTAGGCTACAGTCAAAACCTCTATTACTATTATTATACTTCATACCCAAAAAAAAAGGGGGGGGGGTTATGTTTATGGGATTCCCACTCTTAATTATAATATTTGCCAATTGCAGGTTCCAAAGCCTTTAAAAAAATTTACGAGCGAATTTAGTCCTCTTGAAAGGAAGGGCCTAAGCGCATTGTATGGAGCTAGGCCGAGCGAATGGAGCTCAGTTCTGGTGTGCAGCCTGCTTCATTCTTGCTCCCTATTCCCACCTCAATTGTGGCTTGTAGTATTTCCCGATATTCCAGTTCTGGGTTTCTCCTCACGGCTTCCCCAAAATCCTTCTATTCCTGCCTGTTATCCCACTCCCCCCACTGCTCTGCCAAGCCTCTTCAGTCTTACTACGATGCACCCTGCCTCCCACCCTATAGCTCACGCTCTCGCTCAACAAAAAAAATCCATATTAAATCCACACCAAACCAAGCTGTTCCGTTCAGACCCGAAGAAGCCCCGATATTCTGGGCCTGAGACAAGACATCATTTCGACAGGGTGCCTCAATATCCATTTCCCCCCTCACGATTGGCGTAATAAGGCCAAGGCGGGCCCCATGTTGCCTTGCAGCCGCTGTGCCATAAATCCCCAATGACTTATGGGCCTTCCTCAACATTCAGAGCGCCTCCTACTGTCCTAGCGCTACGCCCTCACTCTCAGCCCAACGAACCAGTCCTGTACACCCTACAGCTCTGCAACTCAAGCCTTGCGACTCTTCTGAGGAGAAACAGACAGCTGTGGAGAATCACGCCAGGACACTGGTGGTTTATGCAACATGTTGATTATGGGACTTGGATGGGAAACCACAAATCTCATTGTCACCCTGGTGTGGACCCCAATAGCCTCTCCAGAGGCAGCAGCAGGTGGGCACACAAACCCACAAAGCCCCCAGGGCAGAAAGGGTTGGGATTTTTTTTTTTTTTTTTAAATGACTGCACAGCTCAACGGTTGCTTTTATGGGCCCGTCTAACTTGCTGCAGCTGTTCAGGCCGCAGAGAAGAAGAAAACCCCAGCTGCTGATATTATAAACCCAAGCTCACCCATAAAGTCGCCCGGTTTCTATTAAACAGAGGCCTCTATTTTTTGTCCCAAGCAACTCCTGCTCCAAGCCACAAACAGCAAAGCACCAGCTTGCTGCCACCGCGGAGTCCCTCGCTGCCAACAGCGCCAAACTCTCCATTGCACGGGCACGGCTATAACAGGGACAGGTAGGTGGTACAGCCACAGAGAGGGGCCCAGAAGCCCAGGCTGTCCATCATGCTCCCTGGGGTCCCCATTCCACCTTCTGCACCGAGACCCATTCCAATCCAGACAACACTTCTGGGCCCATCCTAAATAAGAAGCCAGCTTCAACCCAGGAAGAATTTAGTCCAGCCCCATAACTTCAAGAGCCTTCTCGCTCCTCGCTCTGCCACCTTAGCCTATCTCTTCGTCCTGGGAATGGCTCAAGTGCTGTCACTTTAAGGGTTCAGAAGGTGTCGATTTAACAACCTCTAAGCTCCCCCACCCTTCTCAGTTTCAGCTTAGTACAGCGATCACATCCCTCGCTGCGGCTCAGAGACAAAAGCCATTTATCAACTTATCTGATAAACCCTCCAATAGGCAGGATTCTTATCTGGAAGGAACCACAGCTGCCTGGATGGATTGGAGACAGATCCTCCTCCTTGGAGGGGCCAAGACACACCATCAAGGTGACCTGGATCACTGGACCCCAAAGAAAGATCAACCCCCTTTCAGGTTACAATCCTGAAACCGCTTACTCCCCAATGGTCCATGGATCTTTTCAGGAGCAAGGCAGAAGGCTAGCTTGGAACGGACCCTGGTGTAAAAGGTGGACTGACCCTTGCCCTTGTCCCCAGAAGCAGAGGATGGATCTGTACCAGCGCTGTTGCACCCCAGGTCTCTATTAAAGCTATGCAATTGGAGTAGGGGATTTTAGGACTTCAGCCTCAGGGTGCTCTACAAGAGAAAAAGCTTAAACAAACCCCCCACTTGCTCTGAGAGGAGGTTTCACTTGGAAAGGATTAGTAAAGCAACCTTTTTTTGCCTCCCACCCGCCCCCCCGGCACTGTTTTTACACCAGTGCAAGCCACTGATTTCAAGGGAGTTACACCTGACTTCCCCCAGCCAGGGAGGGGGAAAGCAGGAGTGGTTACGATCTCACTTGTGCCTGTCTCCACTGTAAGTCACCAGTGTCAAAAGGGGGGTGGGGGGAGGTAGGAGAGTGTGGGACACTTTGCGGACAATGGCTTGGGTGAAATGAACGTTGGGAGCAGAAGATAAATTCTCTGCGAGTAGACAGCTGCAGATTGATTGCATTTCTGGGCCTTTGCTAAATTGGATCAGTTAATAAATAAAAATCCACAGGGTTAGAACATCTAATTTAGGCTCGTTTTCTGTTTTGTTGTTGCGGTTCCTTTTTATTTACTTTTTTTAAAGAAATCAAGGCAACATGATATAAATGAAGGGCCTGCTGTGGGGCACAGGACTCCACACACTGATCACTCTGTTGGGAAGTCAGGTAGCTTGGCATGGACCCTCTGCGAGGGGCTCGAACTTTCAGAAGCAGTTTTAAGTCTCCAGCAGCTGCATAGCACCTTTTTATTTTAGTCTCCTGCCAGGCAAGTCGAAAAGGCAGCAGGTTGGAAAGAAAGGGCTTGGGGAGAAATCTTGGGGTGCAAAGCTCCCCTTCTCCCCATTCCACATTCTGGAACCCTGTTCAAATGCAAAATCTGAGCATCCTGAAGTTGAAATTCATGCCCAAATTCTTGCTTAGGCGCTCACAGTGGGTCTCGATTGCTCAGTTTTGCCCGAAACCTATTTGGCTATGGAGGGAAAAATAGACAGGGAGAAAAAAACAAAAACAAAAAAACCCCCCACGGAACTAATATCAAGTTCTTTCTTGCTAGGCGAACTCAGCCCTAATACTTTGTGAAAAGAAGTTAAGCAACACGTATTGGATCTGCTCATAATTTCCCAGCAATGGGCACCTCTGGTGCAATCAGCTTGCATGGCTGCGAGGTCTGGATGGAAGCCCAACTCTTATCGTCTGGATTGGCAGGGTTTTAGTGCATAAAGAATTTGGGAGACTGGAGTGTGTGTGTGTGTGTGTTGTTTGTTGCTGCCATTGTGTGTGTGAGAAGCCTGAAACATGGAATAAGTTGTGCTGCTGATTGCTTGTACAGAATCTATTCTGGAGAATTTTTTTTCACCTCCTCTCCCTCCCCCCTTTAGAAAAAAAAAAAGAGGAGACCAGTTTGGTTAAGGCCTTCTCACTCTCTCCCACCCTCCCCTTCCCATCAAATGAAGGAAAAAAGAAAAAAAAAACTTGGTAAAGAAACTGTAGAGTTTGAGAAGGAACAAATCCCCCTCTGTGGAGTTGCTTTCCCCTCCCCCAACAAAAACAACCACTCAAGGCTCGAAGGAATTTGCAGGCAGAGAACTGCCAAAAACATTGTGAAAAGCTATGGGGGATTCATTGGAAACAGATGGCGATTTTCAGCTGCAATTCTGAAATTCTCTCCTTTTCTGACACAATAAAAACAAACCCGGGACATTCAAGGGGGTACGGGTGGGTGGCTGAAAGCGTTATCCAGCCAGAAAGTTTTGCCTGCTTTGGAAGCAAGTAGCAACTTGGCTCCAAGTGGGTGCCTACAGGGAAAGAGGAGTGGGCTGGCTTGCAGCAAAGCGGAGAAATCAGACACTTTGAAAGGAGTCCTTGGGAGCAACAACATCGGAGAAACCAGAAAACCTTGCGTTATCCCAATGCACCGTGACCCGGGAGTGGAAGCAAAGCCTCAACTTGTCTATAAAGCCCTCCAAAGCCTTGCACACAGCCCAGATTGGTCCAGGAAGCGACATCCCTCTCTTGTCCCTTCTAAAAGCCCCGCAGCATCAAGGAGAGGAGGAAGGCTGCGTGTCAAGAGATGCCCGAGCTCACACCAAATTCCCAACAGGGCGCTGGGATCACTCCAGTTTGTCCCAGTGAGACCGCACTGGTGTACAACTGCAAAAACTCAGGCCACTGATTAGACTGGTGTAGGCACCCTTTCCTTTCAAGTTTCTCCATGCGGGGGTGGGGTGGGGGGGATTCAGCACCTTCACTGGGTTATTTTGTCTCTCTCCATCGCACACAGGATCACACAATATCCCTTATTTGACCCTGAAGGACCCCCCCCATGTCTGCAAACAGCATGCGTTCAGATAGCCTCGGTGTCAGCTTGTCTAAACTGATCGCCTCTCTCCTGCAGCTAAAAGGCAAGGAAAATAGGGGGTGGGTGAAGAAATTACCATAGATTAAAAGCCCTCCTGGCTTTTAAAACATGTGGCGAACCGCTGCAGAAAGAAAAGGAGAGATCAGACAGAGAGAGAAGGGGGGGGGGGGGGGGGGGCTAGCAAACCGTGCCATGCAAAGCCGAGCCGAGCCTCTGCAAGCAGCATAAAGTCACAACCAAAGTCTTTGCAGCCGAGCGGCTGGTGGTTCCTTACCTGGAGGGAAGATGCAGAGAAAGCCAAGGAGGATTTGGAAGAATCCTAGGGCTGTGGATTCTGCCCCTCTCCCCATACCCATCCATCCAGATCCAGCTCTAACCACTAGCCTCTCCCTGGAAGAAGAGTTGGAAGGGGAGGGAGGGGTAAAAAAAAGAAAATGTCAATCAAAAAGCAAAAGCAAAAGCAAAATCAAAGCACAGGGAGGCAAAGGCGCAGGGAGCCTGAGCAGCTCCTCCAGCCACCTCGGGACTGAAAGATTACACAGACTTTTTCTTCTCTTTCCCCTCCCCCCCCACCGCCTTTTTTTTTTTTAAGAAGCCAGCCCAAACCATCAATCATGCCGGCTGCCTTCCAATGTCTACACGGCTCTTGCTCTCTTCCCCCGCTCAGCTCCGCCTCCCAGCCCAGGGCAAGCTCCTGTTACATTGAACCGAGGGGGTGGGAAGGAGGGAATGAATTCAGTCCATGCGCTGTAGTAAGGAAAGGAAGAGAGAGAGAGATTCAGAGAGAGGGTTGCTCAGGTCACCCTAGCCACAAAAGCCCAACTACCCCCCCTTTGGGAAGGGGAGCTCTGTTTCCTTCTGCTGCTAAGGAGGCTGATTAGAAGGGGGCCAAATGAGACTCTCAGTGCCCCCCCCCCTCCAGGGGCATATCCAAGGGAGGACTGTGCTTCAAAGCCAGTGCCCCCCATTTATTTCTCTCCTCTCTGTCTACCATTGCATGCCTAGTTGTGTTCCCCCCCCCAACAAATTGCCCCCCTGTTGGTTACACCACCGCCCTGCCATCCTCAGCAAATTTCAGTTCAGGTTGACTCCAAAAATGGTGGAGGGTTTTATTTCAAAACCCCCCCCCCCCCATTTTTGTTGCCAGCACATGTCTCGGATCTGAAAACGCAGCTGGGATTTCTAGGCCGTTATGCGACCCGACCTGTTCAGTCCGTGCGCTGTAAAAGGTCACACTAGCCACAAAAGCCCAACTACCCACCCCCTCCTTTGGGAAGTTGGGGGAAGCCCTCCTTGAGAGAGCCCTTCAAGGTGTCTTTCCTGAACCCATGGGTTCTCTCCCTCTCCCCATACAAGGGAAGGATCAGCAGTTCCTGTTTTACAGAGCAAGGGAAACTGAGGCAGGCAGCATTTCGAGCGAGGGTTTGGGATGCAGATGTTCCTGGCTCCTGGCACCTGTGAGCAAGGGGAGGTTATGCAAACTCAATCCTGCAGCTTGCTGGCATACTCGTATAGGATGCACCAGAGAGCATCTGGCTCCTTGTTCCCACAGCTGTCTTATTGGTTTTGCAGCAGCCAGCAGGAGTGAAGTCAGACCCAGGGGCTCCATACACAGTGGGAAGAGATTTCATGTCTTTAGAACAGGGATGACTGAGTAGGAGTGGATTAACGGCCCATGGGGGGACAGGGGGGCTGAAATAGAAAGCCCCACCTATTTGGAAGGTACCACTGCTGCCATCATTCTGTGAAGGCAGTTCTAAGGTTGCTTCCTCTCTGAATTTTAATCCAGAGTATCCAGGGGAAGCCCAGGTTTTTCCAAGTCCACAAGGAACCCATGACTAATCTGGAACACTGCGGCTTTCCAGGGTGAGGGGTGGCTGCATCAGAAATCGGTGGATTTGGAGGACTTCCCTTTCCGATGCAGCCCCGGGATGCCCGAATGTTCCATGAGGGTTGGCCTATGTCAAAAAAGGGGCATGACAGCTCTTTGCCCCACCCGGTTATGTGCCACCACGCCCTACCAAACATGGCAACATCGCAACGTTCCATAAAGGACAGAGTGATGTCAAAGAGGCATGGCAACTCTTTTGCCCCACCTGCTCCAGTATGGTTCCCCCCTCCTCTGGAAGAAGGTGGCAACCCTAGGAGCCACTCAGTCAGAGCAAGCAGTGGGTGTTTTTACACACAGATTTCTCCTGCATGTTTGCTGTTACATCCTGAACTTTCTCTGTGTCTAAACCACTCATCCAGATCTGAAACATCTGGCTCTTTGAACTTCTGCATAGAACTTCTCCCAGAACTTTTGTGTGTAAAAAGTTCTCCTCGTAAACTGCTTTGCTCCAGGCAGCTGTGGTCACTTGGTTTCCATGGCAGCCCCTCACGTCTACAGCTGCAGCTACTTTAGACTGCCTCAGGGCAGTGTTTGTGTGAAGAATGCATCTGGATCTTACTTGTGGACTTGTAAACCCAGAAAATGGAAAGACCAGCACTTTAAGGTGTGTGTAAAAAGGCCCAGTGCCAGCCACACCTTGTTGGCTTCTGGAAGATCTCAGTGCCATCACTGGGTGTTTTTACACACACATTTCTCCTGCCTGTCTGCTGTTACATCCTGAACTTTCTGTGTGTCTAAATCACTCACCCAGATCTTAAACATGCGGCTCTTTGAACTTCTGCGTAGAACTTCTCCCAGAATTTTTGTGTGTAAAATGTTCTCCTGGTAAAACTACTTTGCTCCAGACAGCTGTGGTCACTTGGTTTCCATGACAGCCCCTCACGTCTACAGCTGCGGCTACTTTAGGTTGCCTCAGGGCAGTGCTTGTGTGAAGAATGCATCCAGGAACTGCATCAGGGCAGTGTGTGTGTGAAAAATGCATCCAGAACTTACTTGTGGACTTGTAAACCCAGAAGATTGAAAAATCCGGAACTTTAAGGTGTGTGTAAAAATGCCCATAGTCATAGCAAAAGTCAGGGGGTGCAGCACCAGCTCAGTCCTGCAGGGGGCATTCACAGCAACCCAGGTCGCCAAGCCAAATCTGGACTGTGGCTGGGGTTTTTTCAACTCCTTTCCAGTTCCTGGGTCTGGCCTGTGGATCTAGCCCCTACCGGCCTCCAGCACTAAAGGAGGGCATGCACTCAAAGACAGGGAACGAATCCATGCCATCGATCTACGATCTGGGATCTTCCCCTTCCAGCATCCCCCCGCCCTCCTACTTGGCCTGCAGAACCTTTTCTCAGTTTCAAAGTAGCCTGCAGGAAGGAAAAGGGTCCCTACCCCTGCACGATGATACCCACATGGCATCCATCACCATTATATCTGGGCGCCTTGCAAGACGCCACCCTACACGGTCCCGCAGNGGGGGGGGGGGGGTGCATGCTCCCATGAGCCGTGCAGCACTGACTCATGGCCACTTGCGGCGCACGGCCAGGAAATCCGGAGTGCTCTGTGCAGGGCAAGCCGAATAGGTCATGGGTGCTGGACGGGGGAGTGCACGGCCTTTGCAAATTGTTTTTATTGTGGGATTTTTATTGTATTTGCGTTATTTATTTTGAATTGTTTTAACGAGATGCTTTTAGCAGGAGGGGGCGGCATACAGATTTTACCAAGAACTGGCTTGGAGCGCTGGAGAGACTGGGGACATGTCACTCACTCTGGGGACATGTCGGTTTCAAAGGTCAGACCAGCATGTTTCCCCCTCTCCCATGGTCCGTGGCAGAGGGCGTGTGCGCTGCACCTTGCCTCGATGGCTGGGACCTTCCGCGTTTAAAAACCCCCACAATCTCTCACCCAAGGTGGTAGGAAAGTGCTCTCTCCCTCCCCTCCCCCCCCCCCCGCAACATACTCCAGAGGAGAACTGAGGGAAGCTCAATTTTCAAAGGCAAAGTGACACTCGGCCACCTCACCTCCACTGTATACCACCAATGGGTGTTTCCCTGGTTGGCAACTAGGTGCCATTTTTGCCCTTGAAAACCCACCCCAGAGCCTCCAATCGAAGGTTCAGTTTCCTTGCCTTCCAGCTAGCTCTTTCTCCAGCTGGATTAAAGAGGTGTGTTAATGACCCCATTGTCTCAGTACAAAGCCAACCAAACAATGCTAGAAGCTAGTACAAGATAACGAAACCCGGTTGCTCTACCGGGCCTAAGGTCACACACAAGAAAACACATGAGGAAAGCAAGGAATTAAACCCTGGCTTCCCAGGGTACCACGTGTTAGACTGGATATTATTCAAAAGACCCCTTAGCAGACCATCTGCGACAAGCTTGCCCCAGCTCCCCCACTGCACAGAATCCGTGCCTCAGTTTCTCCCCCAGAGGAAGGTGCACTGTAGACTCACCGCTCTCATGGCAACAAACCAGTTTGTTCTCTATCACAACACCCCTGTTCCCACAAGGCTCCTTTCGGGGAGTAGACTCAGGCTGCTTTACAGTCTTAAAACACAAACGAGTCTCTTCCACACCCACAGAAGCATAAACCTTGTTGCAGGGGTCTCCTCCCAGGTGCTTCCCGCCAACCTGTCCTGCCAGCTTTCTCTAGAGTTCCCGAATTACCTCCTCATCCCACGAACTGTGGGTTTTTACCCCAAATGGTCAGCTTACTCCCCCAGCCGCAGCTGCCCATAGGCAACCTCCCTTCATACCGTACAGCTATGAAATTTAGCAGGAGAGCTGAGCCCATTAATCCTTGCTGGGCCGGCTGACTCACCCTGCTACACTCTGGGTAAAAACGGATGTGATAATGGTCCGCTTTGGCCTAGGACCCACCAGCACATTGGTTTAGGTGCCGCCAGATGTTAGCCTGGGACTGGCCTGAGGCGAGTCGGCAGCTAGCCCAGGCTGTTTCCTTGGAAAATGGGCCCCACCATGCCCGTCCCAGAACAGGGGCTGCCATGGTTGCCAGTTGGGTGCTGAGAGCAGTGCATGAGCAGGACACATTTGTTTATACGCTCCCCTCCGGCCTTGTGGTCAGTGGGAGACCTCTCCAGCCGTGGACAATGGGTTCATGGCTAAAGCAGGATTTGAACCCTGGCTTCCCAGGTCCAAGTCTAGCAACGTATCTACGACACCACACTGGCTCAGATCATCTGAGGAAGAAATTAAAATCCAAAAGCTCATGCCTTCCTCTGTTGGAGTCAATGTAAGTGTTGCCACTGACTTCATTCTCAAATCCACAAACAAGGCTTCTACTTTGTAGGCCACTAATCTATAACCTGAATGAAACTTCCTTCACCAAAGCCACAGGACATTTGAAATTCTTTCCCTGCACGGGTGCTGCAAGACTGGTGTGTTTGTCTCTATTAAAGCCCCCCGCCCCCGGCCCGCCCGTGCTGCGGTTCTACGAGAGACCGACGGACCGTGATGACAGACTGGAATCCGGTACGGCCTGCCGAAGGAGCACGAAACTTTGGCTTTTGTTTTGGTGAAAATATATAAATATAAAACAACAGGGCTAGGGAGGGGCTTTGGTACTGGGTTATTTTAACTTTGGGGTTATTAGTGTTGTTTTTAATGTATTTTATTTTATTATGTATTTTTAAATGTTGTTAGCCGCCCTGAGATGCTTATAGCAGGAGGCGGCAGCATATAAATTTAATAAATTAATAATAATAATAATAATAATAACATACATAAAAGCATACACAAAACCAGGTCTGTGCAAAAGACCCACCAATCCCCCTCCTCCCCCGCAACCCAACCCACCCCTCCAACGCCGGACGGAAAAGCCAGGTCTTACAGTTTCGTCGGACGGCAAGGAGATCCGGGCTGAGACGAACCTATCTTGTCTGCTGTAACCTATCATCGTGTACAACATGATCTTGACTGTAACCCACCTTCAGCCCTCGGGATAGGGCAGGATGATCAATTTAAATAAATAAAGAATCTAGTACTGGATTAGCGGTATTTGATTAAAGTAATAATTTAATTATGCAAACTGGAATTAGAAGAGGACACTAATCTTACTGCTGCGCTGGCCCTCCTGTACAAATAGGCCCATGAGATTATAAATGAGGTCAGACAGGCAGGGTCTCTGATTTAATCATCTCAGGAAAGGCAAGATGACCCAGGCAGGTAAAGTCAGCTCTCTGGTCAAATCATTGTCTGGATTCTCAATGCAGCTTGGTGTAACCCACTCATTCCAAGAACTCAAGCCCAGCAAGATCATTCATTCAGCAATGAGCGGCCTGACTTTGGGTTATCAACCTAGAGAAGGATCAGTTAATTAGCATCTCCTGCCGTGCTATGTTGCAACGCCCAGAAAAACAAATCTGCCTTTCAAGACCGTGGTCATGATTCTGTTGCCAATGATATCAGTGGGAGGTTTGTTACTGGTATCTGTGGGGGGTAGAACTGGGGACTAACGGAAGGTCATACTACCTATCTGCGGGACTGCCTCACTCCCCGGGTGTTGGACTGACCCCTGCAGTCATCAGGGGGCGCCCTGCTCAAGGTCCCCCGAGTCTTCCGGGGGGGGGGGCACGCAGGGGAGGGCGTTCTTGGTGACCGCACCACAGCTGTGGAACTCCCTTCCGGTGGAGGCCCGGTTGGGCCCGGATCTCCAAGTTGTAAGACCTGGCTGTTCCGCCAGGCGTTTGGCGGGGGAGATGGGTGAAAGGGTGGGTTGTTGGGTAGGGGTTCTTCTTCTTTTTGTCCTCCTTTTTAGTGGTTTTAAATTGTTGTTGTAATGTTTTACGGTTTCGCGAATTGTAAACCGCCCTGAACTGCCTGTGGCAGGAGGGGCGGGGTAGCAAAATTTTAAAAATAAATAAAAATCGGAGGCCTTACAATTATGGAACTTCCTTCCCCCTGGAGGGTCGACTGAGCCTGAGTCTGCTCATCTTCTGGAGGTTCCGCGAGACCTTTTTCACTTGGCCAGGTATTTAGCAAGCAGGGATAGGCTCTGGGGAGGTTTGGGCAGGATTTTAATTATTCATGATCTTGTCTAGTGTAACCCACCTTGAGCTCGCGGATAGAGTGGGGTAATCAATTTAAATAAATAAATCGGTATTAATTATCCTTCCTATTTACACAGGGAGCCTTGTTTCTTTTTCTGTATCTTACATTATTGAAATAGTACGTACAGATATTAGAGAATGTAGGGTGGCCATACCTCCCCTTTAAAAGTGGATGCTTATGAAAAATACATGTTGCGGGGCTGCATTGGTTCCAGTGCAGCCCCACAACATGTATTTTTCATAAACGTCCTCTTTTAAAGGGGCGGTATGGCCACCCAGCAGTCCCAGACTGGGTCAGAGCAATGGTCCATCTAGCCCAGCATCCAGTCTCTGACAGTCACAGTTTTAATTTATTTATTTATTTAAAATTTATCTCCCACCCCTCCTGACCTCAGGGCAGCCCGGGGTGGCGAACAACATTCAATTAGAGAAGCACCCAACAGGTCATAACAGAATGATGCATTTCCTGCTATTTGCTCTGAAGTCCAGACAGTCAATGGTCTCATCTGCTGACCAACTTGGCCACTAGCCATTAATGGAATTATCCTCTAAGAACTTATTCAGTTCTTTTTTGAGCCCAGTTCTGCTACTGGAATCCATTGGCAATGAGTACCATAGGTTAAGAACATAAGAAGATGGTCAGTGCCGTACTGGGCCAGACCAATGGTCCATTGAGCCCAGCATCCTGTCTCCGACAGTGGCCAGTCTCGGTCATTTGAGGGAAAACACCCTAAGCCCCCCAAACCTACTTTGCTAATAGCTCTTAATGAATCTTTCTGCAAAAAACATGCCCAATACTTTTTTAGCCCAGCTCTGCTACTGGCCTTGCCCGCCTTCTCTGGCAACAAATTCCACAAGTTAGTGGTGCGTGGAGTGAAAAAAATACTTTATTTTATTTGTTTTAAATCTGCTACCAGTTAGGTTAATTGTATGTTGAGTGAAAAAGAAACCTTATCAGTATTTGCCGGTGGCATTGTTCAGAGTATTTATATTAGGAGTACAAGGTACAAGACTGCAGAATCCTCAGGGAAAATTACAGCCAGTTGCAGAAACTTCTTATCTGGACTCCTCTAATCTAGAGCTTCTTTTATTCCGGACGTGTTTTATGTCCCCCGACAGCTCTCAGAACTGGGCAGGACAATCTTCCACCATCAAAGTCAGTGGGAGTTTTGACATCAATTTCAGTGGGGGAGATTTGCACCTGGTGTGACTGTTACAATAGAACGCCCTCCTATCCCGACACCTCTCTAAACTGGACAAAAAGCATGAGTCTGGATAGCTGATTACTACTGTAATTCTATTTTTATACTATAGAAACCATGAAAACCTGTAAGATACACCCCACCCCACCATTGTTCTCAGTAGTACCGACTGAATTTAACTGAAAGCATAATTGAGCCCATAAGGTTTACGACTCTTACCTTTTCCTCTTCTTTTTTTGTAATCAATTTCTGTCACCACTATATTTTATTCTGTTTAAATTAGCAAATATCGGCAATTTGGAAGATTTCTTGCCGCTGTCGGTAGCAGCTGATTAGAATAAAGTGAAGGGAATCAGGATTCCTGAGTCCTATTCTTAAATCTGCCATGAGTTTGCTGTGTGGTCACTAAAGATATCCAAGTCTTTGAATTTATTTGCTATCCATCTTAGCAACTATGAGCCTTGAGAAAATGTCCCTTCCTCTCTCTGTGGATCGTTTTCTCCATCTGCAGAACAGACTGGGTGAAAACAGATGTGCAGCCGCTGGGACCGCTCCCCGGGCCACCCCAGGGTGGAAAATCATGGGTGACACGGCTCAGGTCAGGCCAGGGCACTGAACTGAGGTGCCCACAGCTGGGGAGCTGTTCCACCAGCTGCACAGTCTGAGTAGGGCTGGAAGCACAACAAGGTGCAGGCGGTGGGCCCCGCACCCCATGGTGGCCAATGAAGTACATCTCTGACTGCCAGCCATGGCAGGCCCTGGCTTGGGCCTTAGTCTGGGCTGTGACCTTGGAGATTTTCAAAGGTTGCAGCCTGGGCTAGCTGCCAACACAGCCCAGGGCAATCCCAAGTCAACATCTGGCGGTGCCTGCACGCACGGGCAGGTGAATCCCGGGCTACAGGAATCCCAAAGTGGGCCAAGGTCACGTCTGGTTTTACCCACAGAATCATAGAACTGGAAGAGTCCTCAAGGGACCTCAAGTCCGGCCCCTTGGCTTGGTGCAGGAGCTGCCATGCATGCCTAGATCATCCCAGAGATATGCTCATCCAACTCTTAAAAACCTTCACTGGTGGAGAATCCACTGCTTCTCCAAGAAAGTAGACCGTTCTGTTGACTGTCTTTACAATCCAATTTTTTCCCCTTGAGGTTCAATCTAAAACGCTCTCCATGCAGTTGGTACCCATTGCCTCTCGTCCTTCTCCTTTATGTACTCCATCTTCCTTGCAAATATTTTCAGACTGTTTTCATACCGTACCCCCTCCAAGCTAAAGATACCCAGATCTGTCAACCTCTCACCAAATGATTTGTGTTCCAAACCCTTCATCATACTCTTCACTGTACCCTCTCCAACTTTCCTATGTCCTTCTTAAAATGTGGCACAATAAAGCTCCATGTTGCATTGAACTTAATTGACGGGAAACCTGATCAATCAACATTTGCACAATGGATCTTTGGATAAAATACATTTCTGTTCCTAATGACAAAACTGCGCACTTCAAGAATAAGAAGAATAAGTTCATCAGAATCTTTTGTAACAATTGACGGTGCAATTTCAGTTCATGAAATACGGCAGCATTAATAATCCACAGGCTTTCAGAGCCCAGAATGTGAACAATCTGTCAGGTGCCCATGAATTTATACATGTTTAGACAGATAGCCAGCTACCAAGGAAAGACATGGAGAACTTACTTATCACTCTTCCAGCGTTCCCTTTCGAGTATAACGAACCCCAAATGTTTGGTTTCTGACTGCATGTGCATTAGAGGTGTGTATGTGTGTTCGCGCACACATTTGCACATGTCTTGACACACATATTGCAGGAGTATTTGGAAGAATGTACACTTTTAGTGCCAAATCCAAATATCAAGGACATTTGGCAACAATAAGAGATAGCCAAGTTATTCCTCCAATTCAAAAAGGCTTAGAAGGATGACCACCCATCCAACGCTCAGAAGGTTCATTCCTACAACAAATCCCCAAGGGAACAGTAAATCCCTGCAATGTTAAAAACTTAAGAGGGGAGAGTAAGCATATTTCTCACCATGTCTGGTTTGGAAGATCTCTCCACTGGCACCATGTGAGTAACGAGTAGGTCACTTGGCACCCAAAAAGCTTACTTGCATAGTCAATGCCCGGCTTTTAGGGCATTTTTACATAGACACTTATCCCAGAATTAAATCATTAGTCCTGGGATGACAGGCACGTCTAAATGGAGCATTCAGCACTGATTATGATCCCAGTATCATGGGAAAACTCCGGGATTACAAAATCTCTTTTTCGTGATTTTGTAAAATCCGGTTGTTAAATAACACCAGGATTAGGTCCGTCTAAACAACTATCCCGGGATAGTCAGTTATCCCGGGATTAGTATCACTGAGTGTTACGGCAAGAGCTGATATCCTTTCTATGCAGTTCTGCCTCTATGGTATCTAGTAGCACGTGACTGTGGGGAGATTGCAATGAATTGTTGCCAGATGATGGAGGTAATACAGAACACCAAGTTTAAATACCCGCAGAACAAAGGGATGAGTCCCCATTTTCTTCAACTCAGAAATCAGAAGAGAAAAGAAGAAAATCAGATGTTCTTCAGTCCCAGAAATCAGTGCACTGAGCAGGGACGAAAAGAACCATGGGACATCCCAGATAGTCTCAAACTGGGATAACAGCAATGTGCTGTTCATTGAACTATCCCGGGATGGATTTCAAGATGGGACAGAAATGTCTGTGTACACAGGTACCGCTTGTAATCCCCGGATAACAATTCTGGGATATTTTTCTCCTAATCCCGGGATGAAGTGTCTGTGTCAAAACGCCCTTAGAATGAGTAAGTAAGCTCTTTAGTACAACTGCTGTCAGATTATTTAAAGAGGGTGGTTTTAAACTCCAGTGCTATACTTATAAGGCTTCTTGCCCAGGTGAATCTCTGAGAAGCAGGCATCGGTTTGTTTAAATTCCTCTCTCATAGGTCTCGCTTGACTCCTAATTCCATATTGCCCATCCTTGCTTGTTGATTTCACGAACCCATTGTCTTGTTTCCCTCCCTGAGGCCACTGTGACAATTAGTGCAAGCTCCGAGTTCTGTATCGAAGTTGCAGGCGAAGGTGCTTAAGGGGGGGGGGGTGCGCTCAGGAAACGGAGGGTCCAGATCCTGGATCTGTTCTCTGGCCTTGTGTGCATGCCCTCATCTCTGCTCCCTTAACCCTGAGTTGACTCTTTCAATGGTTGGGGGTTGGAACTGGATCTAGGGGTCAGACCCAAGCACTGAAAAGGGCCGTATTTGGCCCTAGGACCTGAGGTTTCCCAGCCCTGTTTTAAACTAACGAGCTCCGAGACTGCTCTACATTTGTGAAGAGGTTAACACCATAGGGCACCCATTTGGTATTCGGTTCAGATCTCTAAGCGCTACCACAGTTCAAAGAATAATAATGGCCATCAGTAGAATGCGCTATCAAAAAATATGCCTCCAGGTCTGGTTTAACCATCATTATGCAGAGTAGTTCTTACAGGCAAATGATAAAAGGATTCTCTAAAATCTAGTGTTGATTAACCGGTGATTGTAAATGGTCATCATAAAAAAGACCAGGGTAGGACAAGAGGTAATGAGCTTAAATAGCAGAAGAGGTGATTTAGATTAAACATTAGGAAAGTCTCTCCACCCCGCACAGAATTACCCACAAACAGCTGGGGAATGAAACCAATGGTCAAGAAGAGGGAGTTGTGGCATCCCCATTGTTGGATGTTTTAACAAAGAACTTGGATAAAGAGCTGTCAAGGATGGGCTGGGTATAAATAAATTTGCCTCCTTGCAGGGAGAGCACAGATTAGATGGCCTAGTAAGGCCAAGAGGTTGGTCTCCAGCTCGATCTGTGCCATCTGCATATGGGGCATCAGGCCTCAAGCAGAGTCTGGTGGGAGTAGCAACAGGATTGGGATCAAAGCTGAGTCACAGCAGGATCAGGGCCAGGCAAGCCAGATCAGAGCGGGGTTCAGGTCAGATCCAAGCAGGGTTGTCCAGGTCCAGAGTGTATTTGGCCCGTGGGACTGAGGTTCCCCACTCCTGGTCTAAACCAAGGAGTCAGTCTAAAACAGGCAGGCAGGGATGGAGTAGGAAACAAGGGGCCTTTCCTCACAGACAGGGGGCCCTACGGGCGGGTGGGGTGGGTGGAGATGGGTATGCAGCCGTTCCCACGGGCACACACCTTCCGCCACCCATCTCCATGCACGGAGGCACCTCCGTTTCCCACCAATGCCTCTGTACATGGGAGATGGGTGGAGAGTGGGCACACGCATGCACCTCCACCCATCCGCCACGGCATTCCCACAGCACCCTCCATGCAGCGAAACTGGGCGGAGGTGAAAAGGCCCAAGGCTGGGGCAGAGGGAACTGGACAGGTTAAGAATCAGACTGGGCAGCAACAAGGCTTTAATCTGCCTGGCTTCCTCTTCCTGTCAGATGACTTTTATCTAACCAGGAGCCAATCAGGACCTGGTGGGTGGGCAGACACATTTGACTGGCAGGGTTCTGGAGAAAGGCCTAATGAGCAGAAGCCAGGCTCTAAAGCGGAGTGCCACATTGGTGCTGAGGAGCCATCTGCCTTAGGGTGGCCACATACGCAAATTTTAGAGGACACTTATGAGAAATACAGGTTGCAGGGCTGCACTGGCGCCACTGGAGCCCTGCAACCTGTATTTCTCATACGTGTCCTCTAAAATTTGCATATCTGGCTGCTCTAATCTGGGTCCTGACCGTGGGTCACCATCTTGATGGGTATTTCATCGACTTTACATGACTTTCTTGCAGTCTAGGGTCCCCGGATTATCTTTAAGTCCCAAAATGGGGTTGCGCTGATGAAAAGCTTGAGAACCCCCTGGGCCTCATCAAGTCCTACGATTTTTATGTTTCTATGAAGTAAACAGGCAAACACCCAACACGTGTCTTGGAAGATTCATTGGCCTTATTATTATTTTTTTTCTTTTAAACAAACCCCAACCCTACAACCTTCGGTTGTAATATTCCCATCCAAGAGTTTCCAAGGTCGTGTTTTGGCACAGAGTGCTGCAGTATATATATTTTTAATAAGGGCTGCCTTTAACCCGACATTAATTACCACTCATTATTTTGCCTCCTCCCCCAGTGTGCAAGTGTGCAGTAATTCCCATTAAATTAACATTTAGACCCTTAGATGTTGGGGAGTGGCTTTGTATTCCTGACTAGGCATTGTTAGTATCTCTACGCTCCTAGCTAAGTGTCTCCAAATTGTCTCTGTTAATCTGCTTTCCTGTCCTGGGAATGGCAGCTGCTAGGAAACGGTATTCACTACTGCGAGCTTCAAGAGCGCATTGGGCATAGTAACTAAAGTTCCTTGGTGGAGTGGGTCTGAAAGAGGCTAGGAAGAGACGCAAGCCAACAGGCTATTTCTGGGGGAAGAGATGAGAGGATCCTTCATCGTAGCATCAGGGTCTGTTCGTGCGGAGGCAATCCAAAGACGCAGGGAGTCCTTGCTTGTACGGAGCACACGGCTTCCTCAGTTTGTCTATATGGAAGGACACTGCCAGGTCAAAGGCCATTTTTAGATGGACCCGATTTTGGGGGGGGAGGGTGTGTGTGTCTAAAAACGGCCACAGTTAGACCAGCTTCTGAGCGTTGCAGAACAACCAGTAATAACAGCTGCAAATTATTTAGCTCTAGAGCATCTAACATCTTCCATCCAAAGATCTCCAGGTAGAATGAGTTAGACTTCCAAACACTCCAGGAGGAAGAGAATTTGGGAGCACGTCGGCATAGGAAATCCCCACCCCCACATGGCTAGTTCATGGATGAGTAGCCCCTGACCCATGGACAAAATCTGGCCCACAGTTGATTTTTCATGTCCAGTTCCTGGATCTGGCCCCATGGATCTAGTCCAGGAGCCTGGGGTCAAATGAAGCCCACAATTTGTTTTTATTTGGTCTTTTTCCAGGGTCTGGATCAGGTCCCTAGAACCAGTTCCTACCCTCTAGCATGGAATGATCTCGACCCTCTTCTTCCTGAGTGCACCAATTAACCCACCCCAACCCCAAATTCGATGTGGCCTTTGGAGCTTGTATCTGTTTTCAAAGTGTCCCTGGGGTGGGGGGCAAGGTTCCCCCAGTGATCCACAGGAGGGAATAGATTCTTCACTCTTGGTCTACTCCGAACAGGATGGCTTATTACCTCCTACTGCAGGAAGGGTTCCGCTGGGTAAGCCAAGGGTCTGCAAAAACTTTTTAACAGCCAGCCACAAAAGAAAGCCAGAGGAGCCTAGCTATTTCCACCAGCTTAAAGCCGATCTCACGCCCGCCTGTTTGACAGATGACATTCTGCCTGCTAATTTGCTTGCAACATAGTGCGTGACTAGGTGTAACCTTCAGACACCGCGCATACGCAAACCTTTTCCTGGTCTAAACAATTTCCAGGGTTGGCTGGGATTCTCCTGCTGTATATTTTGCTCTCCACAGGGTGCCCAGCCCTGGTCCCCTATCAGCTACTTGGAGCCAATCCCAAGCAGCATTCCGATCACATTTATTTCACATTTGAGCTACCCTCTAATAAACAATCGGCCAAATAGGAGGCCATGTCTGGGAGCAGGTTTCTGTGGCTCTCTTGGCTGAAGCATGCAGAAGGGTACAAAACCAGCTCCCCCCACCTCAAAATAAACATCCGAGCTGTTCTGTTGCTTTGCATTGTATATAAGGTCAGCGCTCTGTCAGAAAGAAATCAGTCTATAGAGCAGGAAACAGTCAGGCTGCCCCTGATTTTGCAGTTAGAAATTGCAAGGGTTCCCACCGAAAACAATGACTTTTCCAAAGCAAACGGAGTTGCAAGTAGGGTGGCCAGATATGCAAATTTTAGAGGACACTTCATGAAAAAGACAATTTGCCTATCTGGCCGACCTAATTGCAACGATGCTTGGAACAATTTTCAAAGGCACCTAAAGTGGCTTAGTACAGCTATCTAAGACCTTAACTCGCATGTACCTTGATATCATTCACACGTAGAGCAACAGAACTCAGGAGCAGGAGGTGTGGTATGTATTCTGGAAAAACAGGAGCGGATAATCCTCTTTGCTTTCTAAAGCAAAGTACCTTGTAATGTAAACTTTTTTCGTGTTTGGTTGGCAAACACGGTGTGTAGCACAAAGTGTCTCTCCTGCTGAGAACTCGATGGAATTCATCTCAGAGTGCTTTGCATGCAAGGTACGAAGGGGACAGGTATCATTGGGTGCACTTTCATGACATGACCATTGGGGGCAGATGGCGGCAGTGTTGTTAGGAGTGTTGTGTGAACGATACCAAAGTGTGTTACTAAAGCCTGAATTGCTTTGACTTCGATAAATCGGTTTATGTTTGTATGTGTGAACGTGGCCTAAATCCTGTATTTCAAAAGAGACTTCTCCTAAAGATTGGTGCACCGGGCCAGACCAATAGTTCCTCTCGCCCCGGGTCTTGCCTCCGACTGGATGCTTCAGAAGAAGCCACAGGACAATAGGGAGGGATCTGTTTCCTCTTGTTCACTCCCAATTTCTGGGTGTCAGAAATTTAGGGATCCCTTTGGGGCATAAGGCTGACCACCCTAGCTCACAGCCATTAGACTATGTGAATTTAGGAACTTTGGACCTTACATTAAATCCTATGGAATTTCAATGAGGATTGTACTTATAAGGTCTCGATCCTGTGAAGACTTACATCTTTGTGTATCAGTACACAATGATATCAGTCACAGAAGTCAATGCGACTGTGTACAGCACATATGGCAACTGCACTCTCCTCTTTTGAACCCAAGTCACTTTCTAAAATGGGATTTGGGCTCCTAAATCATTTGGTCTTTATTTATTTTAAACCCATCCTCTATCTCCAGCCACTGAAGGACAGCAGGCTGCTTGGGGAATCTTTGGCCCTTTTCAAATGAGCCGCACTGGGGGGGGTGGTCGGTGTGTGTGCTGGTGCGGAGGCGGTGCTGGGTGCAGAGCAACCAGCGTTGTCGCCGGTTCCTCCGTGCGTGGGTGGTGAGTGGAGGAGGGTGGGCATCCCTACCGGCTGCTGCCGCCGCTGTGCACGCGGGACTCACCACACTTTACACACGGGACTCGTTCACCCAGGTCCCTGTGTGGACATGTGTGGGTGTGTCTCATGTAAATAGGTCCTTTGTCAATGGAAAACCAAGGCAGTTCTCTAATGTGGTGTTGAGGGAGCGACTGTAAGCAACTTAGTGGTGTTTCAGGAGCAACAGAAAACATGTAGGAGAGGCACTTCTGGATGCTTTCTGACTTCATGTGGCAAATTTAGCCGATCCCTCTGGAGTCTCCTACTGTTTGTTGCTCTTAGAAGACAATACCCAGCAATTTATTATTATGATAAGCATTTATATAGCACCAGCAATGTACCTGGTGCTTTACAAAAAACAAGATAGACACGGTCCCTGCCCGAGAGCTTACAATCACACCATGCCCCTTTCTGCTATCTCAGTTATGGAATTGCTACTGGTCCAACAGCATTCCTGTAAAAACTTCTGTCTGAACCCCTGCCGGGAGAGACTTTAAAAATGAGTCTAAACCTCTTGATATTTATTTATATGGTTTTGTTAATTTTATATCTGTAACTCGATTTCATGGATCTACTCTCCCACTGTGATAGGCGACTTAAATAAAACTAATTCATTCAGGGTATAAAATAAACCAAGTGAATTTGCAATTCTGAATCCCCCCCCAGTTACACTCAAGAGGGTGCAGTCTGGAAATGCTTTAAATTGCCATGTGCGCTCTACAGCTAGAAGCGCCTGTATTCCCAGTAGGTGGCGCTCTTATCCCTAAACCGCTTGCAAAAAAAGAAAGAAAAAAAAGAAAAAGAAAAAAAAATAGCCAATTTATAAAATAAATGCAATGCAACGCCGCCTTAAACCACATGACATAACAGCAGTTTGCAAGCTCCCATTAAAATCTCAATTTGGGGAAATTGATTCTGCCTCTGAACAACTGCAATGCAATTACTCCAACAAGCAGCAATCAAGAATCACATCAAAACAACAGCAAACTTTCATCTCCTGCCTAAGCCACCGCCACCATCAGCACAACAGAAAGCACCTGTCTTGCAAACACACCCACAGGATTTCCTTTTAAAAAGGGAGAGATGATTGCAAGCCACCCCCTAGCAATGAATGGGGAGGCTTTTTCCCAAATGCCACTTGCTTTCTGTTAATTTAGTTCCATCCTTACTAGCAAGTAGCTAGTAGGAGACGAGTCAGGCTGAGTTAAGGGTGCCTGAGATGAATGCACCCTTTCTTCCAAACTCACCACCTAGTTACCACTCCTTGGGGATTGCTTGTTGAGCTGTCAAGCAGGCTAGTTTGACCTTCCAGATGGAGAGAAAAGACCTCTTTTCCCCTCCTCCTGAGCATGCAACAACAATGATATTATTCACAATTATTGCTGCATATTAATCGGCAGGCACAGAATTTGGGGGCAAATTGCTCCATTTGGATGAGAATTTTGCAAGGGCCTTCTCTCCTTCAGGCAGGGGCAGAATCTGGCTACGAGGAATCTCTCTTCCCCCCCCCCCCCCATTGGCTGGGAGCAACAAGGAACCGATATTAAAATAAAAATGCAAGGCTAAAATGGACAAATAATTCTATCCAGATACCCCTCCCTCCCCCCTGCAACGGAAGGAGGGAGGCAGGTGAGGTTCGATACATGCAGCTGCTTAGGAAGAGAATGCAACATCTCCCCCAATAGAAAAGCCATTAGGGAAAGAAAAGTCGGAGCATGCAGGTTCAAACGCAAGCAAAGGTGCCGACTCGTGCCCCAGCCATGCAGGGATCAGACCCTGGGAGAAGGTGCTACCTACCCAGCCTCTCCTCGGATCCTCTTACCTTAGCGGCTGCATCAGCCTCTCCAACCCTCGGGGGGAGATGCTGGTCAGAGAGTGGGGGGCAGATGGAGGAGCGGGAGGGGGGTGATGGTAGGATAAACCCCCCCACCCCTGTGGGTTAAGGGCTCGTCCTTCAGTAGCAGCACAGAGAGCGCTGCATCTTCCTCTCCTGCTGCATGTCTGCGAGGGACTGGCTGAGCCAGGGCAGGCAGGCTGGCTGAAGGGAAAGTGATTTCCCAAGCAAGCTCATCAGCCGCTCGGGCTGGGAGATAGCAGGAGAGAGTCAGGCAAGGAAGCCCCCTCCCTCTGCAAAGGCTCCATGGGTGAGGAGGTTAGTTAGCATGCAGGGGCTGGGTGAGGATGGAGCCAGAGGCAGCTCCGTGCAAAGGAGAGGAGGGGACCGCTGCGTGCGCCCCAGCCAGCCACAGGGAAGGGGGGATCAACAGGAGAGAGGGCAAGGGGGGGGGAGAAAGTTAGGGTCCCTCCCCTCCCCGCGATTATGATGTAGTGGCACTGAGAGCTGGCAGAGGAGGACTGTCCAGCTGGAGGGGGGTGGATTTATAGCAATCCAGAGAGAGAATGGGAAATGTTTATTTCTTGGAATAGGAATTATAATGATAATTATTTTATTTATACAGCACTGTCCCCCCCGCCCCCGAATGGCGCTAGCCTGCTTTGAAAAAAATTCAATACCCAACCCCAAACCCATCAAACAACCTGACGTCCATTGATAATCTGCTTTAAAACAATTTTAAAGGAGTGGGTAAAAAATACATTCAGGGGAATTGACAGTGGATCCTTCGAAAGCACCTGGAGAATAAAAATAAATCAATCTTCAGGTGCTTTTTGAAGGTGAGGAGGGAGGAACTGAGAGGAACATCTGGCAGGAGCGAGTTCCACCCTGAGGGGCCTGCCACAGCAAAGGCCTGATTGCCAGCTGACTTGAGGGGCGATGGTGGGATCCCCAAACAGCAAATGGTATCTGGGTGCAGAAAGCTATGCATGCCCCCTTTCATTGTCTCTGTATGTTTCTTCCCCACATATTTAGACATGCACCCATTTCAATGTCGCCACCACCACCCCCCCATGCTCACAGCACTGGAGAAAATATGGTCTGATTAATTCCTGCGTCCCCTAGCTCTGCTAAGGCTTGTCTCCACTGCAGAGTAGGGATGGGGCGAACAGGACGGAGTTCAGAAATTCGGTTTGGTTTGGTTCGGAAATTCAGTTCGGTTCGGAAGTTCGGTTCGGCCGACCGAACTATTCGAGTTTGGTCCGAACTTCCAAAGAAAGTTTGGAAATTCAAACTCCATTGAATGAAATGGAATATTATCTTTTAGGGATGGGCAAACAGAGGCGAGTTCGGAATTTCGGTTCGGTTCGAAAATCGAGTTCGGTTCGGAAGTTTGGTTCGGTCGACCGAACTGGTCGAGTACGGTCCGAACGTCCGAACCATGTTCGCCCAGCCCTACTGCAGAGAAAGCATTGAGTAAAAGCAAACTAAACTGCTGTGTGCTTGGGCAAATAAATTGTCTCTTCTAGCTGGGGAGACATTAGCCAAGCCATGGGGGCGGGCGGGGGTTGGGGAGAGAGGCAGCATCTTCTTTTTTCATTTTCCTGGCTAATGGATCCTAGAAGTTGAAAAGAGACAGGGAATAGGAGGGGGCTGAGTTTTGTCTCTCAGTCCAGACTGGAGAAAATAAACAAATAAACCAGGGGAGAATCCAGTGAGCTGCTGTGAGTAAAATAGAGATTTTAGATTCTCAGGCATAGCTGCTGCTGTCAGTCTCTCTCCAGCCCTCTGGTGGGTGATGCTTCTGTATTAAATCAAATGACACAGATTGGCCATGTCGCACAGCTCATTAGGGGACTGACGCTGTTGTCTGAAAAGTCAACGGGAGGTGGACCATTGACTACAGAGAAGCAGAGTTTGTTAGAAATTGCATACAAATCCATCAGCCATCAGTCAGTCGTGCCATGGGTCTTTACCGGGAAAGGAAACCAAGATCGGGTGTTTTCAAATGGGATGTTGCCATGCATCCAAGCACCCGTTTGAGGTGGTGCGGGGGGATTCGTGCTCCCATGAGCCACTCAGCACCCACTCACGGGGCACTGCCGGGAAATCTGGAGTGCGCCATTCAGGGAAAGCCAAAAAAGTGTGTGGCAACGGTCGTCCACACATCCCCTACCTGTATGAACTAGGGTGGCCACCCACACCAGCAGATAGGTCTGCCAGTACCATGGAAGCTCACTGCCCCTAAGCGGCACCGTAGCCATCTGCGGCCCATCCAACCCTCCTGTCCTGCCCCCAACCCTCCCATGAGCCCTTAAAGGACACCCACCCACCCCAAACGTTCTGAGAGTGGTGTGTTGTGATTCCTGTGTGCCTCGCCTGGTATGCGCTGTAGTTGGCTGGAACAACCAGTGGCTGCACCGGCTCCCGGGGTCCTGGGCATGATGGGGTTAATGCCTGATGCGGTTTCTTGTTTCTATGGTTGCTGTTGCTGGGCATCATGGCAAAGGGTGGGGATTGGGTGGAGGGTGTTGCCGGGCAGAGGGGAGGGGGAACGGCTGCTTGTGTCAGGGGTTTGCGGGGCCAATGGGTGGCACCGGGAGGACGTGGAGGCTGCCTGCACCCCCCCCCCCGATAGAACACAGTCCCCACGGACTGCACCTGAGTGGCTGCTCCACGGCAGAGATACTCAGTGGCCACGAACCCCATCCCACACCCAAGTCTTGCTCGTTTAAAAACACCCAAAGCCACCGAAGGAAGAGGCTCATTTTTAGACTTCAAAGGAAAACATCTAAAGAAGGTCTGAGGCTAGGTATAAACCAGTGCTAGATTCAGGGGTGTTGGGGGGCCCTGTGAAACGGTGGCTTGGACCCCCATTTGTCATAGGAATGTTTGATGGACACACACTGGCTCATCCATTAGAAAAAGGATAATGTTACTGTCATTCATTTTTGATAGTTCATTAAACATAACATCCCTCCAGGGGAGCGCAGCTCCCTGCACTGAATCCCCATGGGTCTGTATTTAAGTATGCATGTGCTGTTATTTCTAGCTGACGTACGGGCCCCAGCTGTTGAAGATACCCTGCTGAATTCTGTGGTCCTTCCTGGGCCAGGACTCCATACATTTGAGGCTCTCTCTGGGGGTCCTGTGTTTTACTCCAGTGCTTCTCACACGGTGTCATCTGAAGTTTATTCATGGAACCCATGCATTTGTAAGGGGCTGGAGTGTGGTGTGTGTGTGATGTGAGCAGAGCTGGGGGTGCAGGAGAGCAAAAACCTTGTACTGCAGAGGACCTTGCCAGCACCACAGATCATGCTAAATCATGTGCCCAGCACTGGAGAGAGATAGGAACCAGGAGTGTAGCTAGGCTGGAATGGGCCCAGGTGCAAGAAATGGACCGTCCATTTCAGACACAGGGGAGAGGATGGACCGTCACCATCCTCTTCCCTGCGCCCGAGCCCTGGAGTTTGTGATTGCGCTGCCTGTCTCATGCTGCTACTGCCAGTGCTTGCTCTGTCCTGTGCCATCGGCTGGGTGGGTCCCATGCGTGCCGCATGCTGCAGGTGCTTCCATCTCTGCCCGACCGCACTGCAACAGAACAGGATCTGTGCCCCCCTCTGTGCCTCTCCCAGTTTGAGCCCTGGGAGAAATGTCCCTCCTGTCCCTATGACAGCTACGCCCATAATAAGAACATGGTGGTCTGACATGAAGTGAGAGAGAGACCAGGGTTGGCCTTAAACAGGGCCGTAGGATCCACACAGACCAGACCTCCCAGTCTGAGAGGGGCCCACATGAAGGCCAGTTCCAGTAGTCTCAGGAGTAGCACTCCTAAGGCCTTGGAGTAGGCACTTCCTGTGGGGCCTTCTCCCCCACCTGTGACTCTCAGCCACTTCCTTCAGGGCTCTGCCCCCTTTCCCATCCCATTCTCTGCCATGATGGGGGAAAGGGAGCAGGGCCCCACGGAAACTGTCCACCCAAGTGTTTCACCTCTACCTCCTGTCCTGGGCCCCACCTTCTCTAAGGCCGACTCAGAGAGACTATGAGCAGAAAAGCAGGATACACATAAGAAAATTGAACACATATCTTGCCCCTGTGGTCCTTCATATAAGTGGGCCCCCGGGCCCTGGGCAGCTGAAAATACACTCTGGCAGAGCACAGCCTGCCCCTGAAGAGCAAGGGGATGTTGAAAGAACCGTTGCACTGAGAGAGAGGTGAGGTCAATAAGCACTAGGGCAGGGACCATCGGTATCGGATTAATCCGATAATGCCGATAATTGGTGATATCAGATTAATCCGATAATACCGATAGTATTGATATCGGTATATCGTTTTTTAAACATTGCCGATTTTTCGGATCTTTAACATTTTGGCCATTTTAACAATGGCCGCAATGTTAAATATCCGAAAAATCGGCAATGTTAAAAAAACAATATACCGATACAGATAAATCCAATATCGAATTAATCCGATACTGATAAAACCGGTAACTGATAATTCGCCAATAGTCCCATCCCTAATAAGCGTAGACCCAACAGTCTCCCCATTTGATAGCTTTCTGACTTACCTGCCAACAATGGACATCAGTCTCGTATGGTGGGAAATGCCCTAGCTTTGATGAAAGGTGAGGAGCAGGTGCTTCCTGTACACACATTTATTTATTTATTTAATTAATGTATTTATATCCCACCCCATCCTGCCTCCAGCAGCTCGGGGCGGTGTACAATCAGCAAATACAATAAAACAATAGTAACACATCATAAGATAACAATATAATAAAATCCATACATTTGCTAGCAGAGATGCCCCAAACACGGATATCCATGTTCATGCATCAGGACACCAGCTGATCAGTAGCGAATGGGTCAGACATGTATTTATCTTAGTGTGGAATAGCAATGGAGATCCTCCAAGGTCCATTTAAACTTCAAGTATTGGCCACTGTCCAGGGATGGAACCATTGCTCTCCTCCTGTCTGGGAGACCTATCTTCCCAATCTATTAGACCACAGGTGGCTAAGAGGCGGATGGTCATCTCCTGGTAGACCACAAGCTAGGGTGGTAATGAACATGACGGCAGGCTGTTTTGGCCTGCTTTGAAATAAATGCTTTGCACCGGACCTCACCTGCATGTTTGTGCAGGCGCCGCCAGATGGTGGCCCAGGATTGGCTCTGGCTATGTTGGTGGCGACATATGTTGGGCTGTGACCCGCAGAACCTCCATAGACACAGCCCGGGCTAAGGTCTGCCTGATCAGGGTAAAGTGGGCCACAGCCAGTTAGCACATCTGTTGTGTGGTCTGCCATGTCCTGACCCGGATTGGGGCGGTCATAGCTGGTCACCATGGCTGGCCGTCATTGGCTGCCATGGCTGCCCATCACGGCAGGGTGCTAGACACAGCACGGGGACGGGCCCGTCTGGACACACATTAATGCATCTCCTGGGCCTCCCCTGTGGCCTGGCTGTGATCATGTGTGGTTCGCGCCCTGGTCTGGGCCGTCTCCGCCACAGCTTCCCGCCCTAGGGTTGCTGCAGCAGTGACATCACTTCTGTTTCCACCCCTAGTCTCCAGTAGATCAATGCACGGGGAGGGGGTCCAACCCTTTAGAGATTGCTTGTGGAGAGGACTACGAGACCAACATCCCAGGGAGTGTCTCTGGGGAGGAGGCAGGCTAGCAGAGCTCCTCCAGTGTGACAGGGTAGGCCCTCTCCAAAGGGGAGTGCTCCGGTCCACTCCTGACAATATTGGCTGAGATACTCTTGAGCTTGGAACCACTGGGAGAGCCATCAGGAAATCATCTGAGGTTGACGATCAGATGAAATGGATCTCGTGACCATAAGTCTGGCCACCCCTGTACTAGACTGACCCTGATTCAATTTCAGGCCCCATCCTACAGTTATTTAATGACAGTGCAAGACCTTAGCACCAGCAAGAGTCCTAGTGAAGAGAATGGGACTGAGGACTGGTACCAGTGCTCAGCAGCTTGGGGATTATGTTCCACACAAGATACATGAGCATGTGCCTAATTCCAAAGCCCTGGCTTCAAAGGGATACCTCACATGCTTAAAGTAAGCTCAAGTGCTTTGCTGAATCGGGGCCTTTGATAACATTTCCATTAGAACAACTCTTGTCACTCAGATTGATTTCACAAGCCCGGGAAGGTTCATAGTCAATGCGAAGTTCAGCATAAGCGCATAGCAGTAGAGATGAGATATAGATCCAGGGAAATTGCATTTGGCCTTTGCGGGATCGAGCCAGGCTTCTGAAGGTTTCGCCTGTCACTGTTAAACTTTGCATTGCTAGACGTAAAGAGCAGGAGCTGCGGAATCATCAGAGGAGGACATCACCTCCACGCAACCAGCACTTTTGTCTAGCTGTCATGAGAGCGAACCCCATTTCGAGGGCAAGAAAGAGACTAGAATGCCCTTTGGATAGCATTATATCCCAGAGAGTGACTCTTCAGAGAGCAGGGCAGGGAAGGCATTTTGTTTTTTAAAATGTGAATTGAGCCTGGCATCTCCAGAAGGGACACAGCCTCAGCAGAGCTGGATTCAGGATTTTAGCATCCCATGGCAACTCAGGCTGTCGCCTCCCCTTCCCCCACTGGAGTTCTGGTGCGCAGGTGGGCAGGCGAGCCGGCTGCTGTTTGGGGCAAGGTTGGCGGTGAATGGGGCTTCACCGAAAGTGGCATTTACACAGACGCCCCCACCCGTCTCCACCCAGGGAAACGTTCCCCACCCACCGGCCAACACCCATCTCCACCCAGAGGAACTGGGTGGAGGCATCATGTGTGCACAGGGCCCATGGTGATTGGCTGCAGTGGTGCCCTGCAACATGTATAATAAAATGTAACACCCATTTTATGGGTGTTAGAGCGTCTGTGTAAAAAGGG
>QEPC01014402.1:2949380-2973025 GCA_003113815.1 Sphenodon punctatus | reverse complement strand
TGCGCTCAGAAAGAGGAGAGTCCACTTCATGGATTTGTCCTCTATCCTTGTGCGCCGCATGCCCTCATCTCCGCTCCCTTACCATGAGCTCAGTCTTTCCATACTTGGGGGCACTAGGGTAGGAACTGGATCCAGGGGTCCAGATTCAGGAACTGGAAAAGGGCCGCATAAAACTAACCCTAAGTCACATTTAACCACTTCCTCGCCCCGCGCTAGTGCTTCTCACTCTCATGTTGCCATTTCAAGTGTATTCCTGGGACTCTGTGTTCAGTCTGCATTCTCCTGGAACGGTCCCTGTCCCCAGTCCCCACAACACGGCCGCTGATACCTGAGAGGCTTGGGACAACAGCGTCCTTTGCCTCCATGAAAAATGGCCTCGTTTTCTAGCTTTTCTCTCCGATCTACTTGAAAAGCAAGGTGACTTTGCCCACTACACTTGTTGGTGTGTGTGTGGAAACCCCTGGTCTGTTTGAATTACTCTTCATGTCACCTTGGTTAGCAAGAGTGGTGGCACTTAAAAACAGGCAAAAACAGCAGCCAGCCACATGTCAAGTTTCTATGTCCATGGCTCCTCCTCCCCCATGGATAAATATTGGCCCGGCCTTCTCCGAGCGAGCGCTGGCTGAGCTCAGCTAATAGAAGCCAGCACAACAAGCCCATTCATGATCTCATTCTCACCTCCTTCCTTTGAGGGTTAATGGAAACAGGAGATGAGCTGCCTAACCCCTAGTAAACAAAGCATGACTGCCCCCCGGGGGTCAAAGGACAAAATGAGCACAAGCCCAAACACAAGCTGGTCTGATGCTGCTGCCATCTGCTGAAGGGAGTCAGGCTTCTGGCTTCATCATGCTAGAGGCCTCACCCTTTTCTCCAGGACGTGGTTGTTCAAATGAAGTGATTAATTGTTCCGTTTCTGAGATGGGATATTTTTTTTTTTTGCGGCACTTTCTGGCACGTGCTATTTTTAAAGAGAAAATTGTTCTTTTATTGTCGGCATGAATAACACATCAGACTTTAAAATCTATTAAAAAAAATTAAAAAAATCTTCCTCCAGCTCAGATCTGCACCCGGATGCAAAAATCTGTCTGCAAGGAAAAGGGTGTAGCAACCATGGAGCATGGGAGCTCAGTGGAGCCCCCGGGCCCTGAACTCTAGGGGGCCCTTTGCAAGTGGTCTGAGCACTGCTAGGGAATTTTCAGAGTGGGTGGAGGTGGGAACGGGGCCAACTCTGCCTCCACCCACTTGGAATTTTTTTGAGTGGCACTCAGGATGCTTGCAAAGACCTCCACCAAGCAGGCAGTTTTCAGAGTGGATAGGGGTGGAGAGCTGGCCTCGCCCAACTCTTAAAACTTCCTGCTTGGCAGGGTGGCTGCTGCTCTGGGGGGAGGGAGGGCTAACAGAACGCGGTTCGGATGTTCAGCCGTTCGGTTCGAAAACTGAGTTCGGGTTCATTTGTTTGGTTCGGTGGAGTTCGGTTTGGCCGAACATTGCCGAACATTCCAAATAGCGCTATCGGTACCAATATCGATACCGAATTTGAAGATCTTTTCTTGGTATCAGTATCATTTGGCCCTGAGACCACCCCTGGTCTCCACCCCTAGTGCCAGGAAGTCTGCTCCTCAGCTGCCTCCCCCTTCCAGTCACGTTTTTCCCACCCCGAACTCACCCGAACTCACCCGAACTGTTCAGTCGTTTTCGAGTTCGGCTCGGACGTTCAGTTCGGCCATCGGAACGGACCGAGTTCAGTCCAAACTCCGAACAGCCAAACTGCGTTCGCACATCCTTAGCGTTTTGCTGAGAGACAGGACAGCCAACTCTTCAGGAAAGGGGATGACACTACTCGCATGTTTCAAACCCGCCCTCTGCAGAGCTACCAGGGAAGCCCATTCTGCCGAACCCAGAACGATGCAGAAGTCGCTTGAATAGCCCCCCCACCAAAACATCCTGCATGTCTTGCATGTCGCCTTACAGAAGCATTTGCATGGGCTGCAGGGCCTTGTGCTGGTTCTCTGCACTGCAGAGGATAGCATCCTTCCGTAGTATTTGCTCAGGCTCTGGGTACATTGGTCCAATAGCAACGAGAGGGAGCCGATAAGAACCAGCAGCACGGAATGGATTCCAGAGAAATGCTCTTTCATTTTGAAGAACTCGGTGTCCCAGTTCTTGAGGCCCCTTGTCTTCCCCTTCCGGCTAGACGTGAGCTTTCCTCCTCCTTCTGATCTAATCTCGCCCCCTGCTAATTGCAGGGTGAGGCTGCTGACCTCAGAACTCCTGTTCCTCTTGCTTTCCCACCCAGTCAGCGGCACAGGTCTCCAATGGGGTGGGGTTCGGGGCTGCAGTTTGCCTTTTTAAATTACTAAAACTAACAAAGCCCCATTCGTTTTAGTAATTTAAAATATGAAAACGGATGAACAAACAAATGATTATCATTTGCTTTCATCCATTGTCATTTTAAAAATAAAAATAAAATATTTTAAAAGCGCATTTATATTTATTTATTTATTTCTTGAGAGCGTTTTCTACCCCATCCCTCCTGCCACAGGCAGCTCGGGGCGACTTAAAAAAATGCAAGGACCATTCTGCCCATGCGCAGCCTTTCCCAAAATGGCACCAAATGCCACCGGCACCATTTGGGGAAAGGGCGTGCATGCGCAGAATGGCCCTGGCAGTTATTTTGCCCATGTGTGGTGATCCCCTGCCCCGCCCCATTTTTTCAAATATTTTAATTGAAGAAATCATTTAAAAAATCACTGCGCACGTGCAAAACGGCCACCGGGCCATTCTGCGCATGCATGGCCTTTCAAAAAAAATGGCACCGACGCTGCTGGTGCCATTTTGGAAAAGGGCTGAGCATGCACGGAATGGCCCAGTGGTCGTTTCGTACACATGCAGTGATTTTTTGAAAAATATTTAATTTTTAATAGATAGATAGCGTGATTCACCACGCCTGAACCACACTCAAATGCGGCCCGCGTTTGACTGAGGTGAACATCTG
Organism: Sphenodon punctatus; assembly: GCA_003113815.1. Classification (NCBI taxonomy): domain Eukaryota; kingdom Metazoa; phylum Chordata; class Lepidosauria; order Sphenodontia; family Sphenodontidae; genus Sphenodon; species Sphenodon punctatus. The sequence goes on along the minus strand of QEPC01014402.1, from coordinate 2,970,030 downwards.
TTTGCTACCCGCCAGATGTTCACCACAGTCAAACGTGGAACGCGTTTGCATTCATTCACCACACTTCTGGACCCGAGGAAGCGAGCGGGCCAAGAAGTGTGGTGAATGGCCACCATGGCAGGGGTGAACGAATCGTATCGTCTGTTTACTCACCCCTGTCGGTGGTGGAATCCATTCCCCCCCCCGAACGCAGTGGCGAGTGCTGCCGGATTGGCCACTCTCGCTGCCCTTCTGGCGGGGGGAGGGCCATTGAGGAACGCAGGGGGTGGGGCCGGGTGGCAGCATGCTGCGCCACGCAGATCTGCCCCCCCCCCGCGATCTGCGGTGCCACAACAGACATTACAGCGGGCCCCATTCACCACGGGCCATGGTTCGCCGGTCCCCGTGGCCCGGGGTGAAGCGGTGCATGTCTGTTGGTGTGCTCCTTCACCCCGGGCTGTGGTCCGAACCACCCCGCGGCCTGTGGTGAATGGGACCCACCGTAACGTCTGAAATCACCCATAGAAAGAAAGAAAATAGTAGGGTCATTTACAAAAAAATTTCCCTGAGAATGATGGGTTTTTTGTAAACAAAAACAAAAATGGCAGGGCCTGGGGTGCCTTCTGTACACCCCTAGACTTCAGTGCTGGGCCTTCCCTCCCATATCTCCCACTCTTGTTCCATCCCACCGGCTGCCTCACCTCCGCGGTGTCTAACGTCCCTCGCAGCAGCAGGCATGAAGAAGAGAGTGATGAAAATGCCAGTGGGGGGGGGATCCCAGGCCGGGGCTGGGTGGGAATTCCTCTCAGTAATGACATTCACTCGATGCTCTGGTTCCCTGGGTGCCGTTCTGCCTCCAGCTGCTTCTGGATGCAGGCAAACCCCCCAAACCACAAAGCGCTCAAAGATCAAATGTAGAACTAACTCAAAACACAAACCCACTCTTCTAGATCACCGTTGTTAGGGCGAACACCCTCCCGCTCCCGCCCTTGACCAGCACAACATACCGTGGAACTTGAAAGATGCTCAAACTGCTCGATCAGCAATTTAAAACATCCAATTAGATGTGGAAATGGAGAGGCACAAAGCACACTAGATCAAACGTGATAGGGTGTGTTGACGATACCACAAGTGGCCACGCTTTACCCCGGTGTGGTGTCACGCTTGTTCCCGCCCTCCAGATGTTTACCGCAGGTGGCAACAAACAGGTCCTGGACTCTGGCAGGATTAACTCCAGCCTGTGTGCTGGGATCCCTGCTAATGCACAACCCGGAGTTAGCCCTGCCGCCGAAGGCCATTCCAGGACCGAGGCAGAGTGGGCTGTCACGTACGATGGCCCATTCTACCTAATTCCGGTTGGGCACAGCGGCCTCATAGGCTGCCATGCCTGCCCGTCAGGGAGGGGGAGGGGGCCCACGCCGCACTGAGCAGCGTGGGGGATTTGACCATGTGAACCACGTCCACACATCCCCCCGCCCTCTCCCCGCTCCCTCTGCAGCCCCGGCCGCCAGCACGTTTGTTCGGCGGCAGGGCCAGATCCTGCTTGGGATGAGGGCTCTCTCCCTCAAAGTGTAGACCGTCGTGTTTGAAAACACCCAGAGTTGCAGGACAGTATTTTTGTTTTGAATACAGAAGCTTGTTGTGGTTATTTGTGTTTTATCCAAATTGGAATGCACAGCCCTAGCAAAATGCAGGGGAATTAGCAGCAGTTATGTGAAAGCATTGCTACTGGACCTGAGAAATACAGATTAATGAATGCATGATAAATTTGCTTGGGGGAATGACCCCTCACTGAGTGTTTTTTGGCATGCTAGAATTCATTCCTGCATGGGTGTGTCCTCTGAGCGCTACTCCTCCCTGTGGTTAATGTATCTCAGAAGTGGTGCATGATGATTGTCCTGCCATGCTCTTGGCTGGGCCTTGTGTATTCTGCAGTTTCCCCCCTCTCCCCCACATTCTGCCACCAGGAAACCCAAATTCTATGAGGGAAAAAAATAAAAATTCAGATTTTGCAAACAGAATAAATTATGCAAATTAACTCAATCCTACACATTATGCAAATTTTGAATGCAAATGAAATTCCCAGCATGCCATCAATTTTGAATATCCCACGGGTTAAAAAATACCTCGCAAAATACCATGTGGACCTATTGGCAGGGGTGTGGGATCATCTCTCTCCTGAGTGGTTGTGGACTGCTCCTCTTTGGCAGCTGTGCCCCAGAATATCTACCATTGCCATTACCCCATTGGCTAGCGCCCAGTGCTGACATCTCATTGGCTAGCTTACACCGCTCTCCCCACTCAGTCTGTCATCCAGCGTGGCCAGAGGCAGTTTCTGCGACCGTTTGGCCCAGTGTCTGCGAAAACAGCTGTGATCGCAGCAATGTGGAATTCATGGGCTATTGGCATTTTTATAATGGTTACTAGGACTTCGACTCTTATGCCCCAGTCCTGCTGCTCATCGTTGTCTTTTCACTTGGCACGTGTGACCGTGGATGAGGAATGCAGGGTATTTCCTCATCTAGCCTGTCAGATTCTCTCCGGTTTGGGCCTGGCCCATCCCCAGGAGCACAGCGGATACAGCTGGAGATGGTCAGGTTCAGTCTTGCTGACAAGCTGGAAGACTCCGCTGACACTTAACCTTCCCTGCTGCATGATTCCCCAAGCCGCTGGAGGCAGAGGCTAATGAACGGCCCCATATCTGCTGCTGCGTGTTGAAAGATTAGTTTTTTCTGAAGCAAGATAGCTTCCTGCTCAGGGCGGGGAAGGAGAGTTGGGCCAGGGATGGAGTGATAAAAGAATTCTCTGGCGCAGGACCGAGCAGTTCTTCCCTGCCGGGGCGCTACGCTCTCAGAACCAGGCTTTGACTCTTTGGCCTGACAAAGAAACAGAAAAGCTTGGATGTGCTACCAGAACCCACCCCCTCCACGCCCAGGAGGCCAGAACAGATAGAACCTAGTTTGTGCTGCATGATAAGATGAGGAAGCTACTGTGAGTTTCAAACCAGCGAGGGGCTTTCACCTAACATGCCCCAGAAAGGAATTGTTCCCATTATGGAATCATAGAGGATTCATACAATTTGAATTATCCATAAAGGGAATTTAGTCCACCCTCTGCCCATGGCCATCTCTGACAGACATTTGTCCAAGCTATTTTTTAAAGGCTTCCAGTGGTGGGAACTTCACTGGTTCCCTTGGAAAATTATTCTTCTGCCCCGGGCTAGGATTGTCACCGATGCACATTTTTAAAGGAACATTTATGAAAAATACATGTTGCAGGGCCCTGCATTGGCATCTGAGGTGCCCAGTGCAGCCCCGCAACAGGTGCCTGGGTGGCAACGCCATGCCTCACTGTCTTTATGGTTAGAAAATTCTTCCTAAATATTTAAATAATAATAAATACATTCTATTTTTAGAGTTCCCCACCACGAAATGGTGCTTGGAGCACTTTGCAAGATAAAAAATACAATATACGAAAACCCGTTTAAAAAGGGAAGGAAATAGGAGGAGGAGGACAGCACACATTAAGGGGAACGAGCAGTGGATCCTAAAAGCATCTGGAGAATCAATAAGTAAGGAGGGAGGAACTTTGGCAGCTTTCAGATGAGACGCGCCCATCCCCCACCCGAGCGCCCATCTGCAGGCGGCATGGATGGACTGCGTGCTCCAGTGACCTACGCACCAGCCGCTCATGGGGGGAATTCACAGGTTCACAAGACTCCCGCGATCCCCCTGCATGCGCGAGGTGGAGGGAGCCGAGCAGCCCGCTCTGGAGGGGGCCTGGAGCAGTGGGCGCTTTCCTCAGCTGCCCTGACAAACAGCTGATGGGGAGGAGTGGCCCCAGAGCAGTGTCACTGCTCTCCCCGGCAGCCCTGACATGTTTGTAGGGTAGCTGGGGGGGAACGTGTGCTGCTCCAGGCCTCATCAGCTGTTTGCCGAGGCAGCCGGGGAAATCTTGCGGGACATTTAAAATGCGGGTTAGTAAAACCTTACAGATTGAGGTTTTACTAATCCAGGAGTTTTCCTCGACAGCTCACGCAAGAGACGTCTAAATGAGCAGGTAATTAATGTATTTAGCGGCAAACTCACAAGTCTGTGTCTCATCTAAAAATGCCCTGCAAGGCCTGCCACAGCAAAGGCCTGATCGCCTGCTGGCTTAAGACACGATGGTGGGATCCCCAGACAGTGGGTGGTTTCTGAGCACAGTTTTAGCCTAAATGTTTTCTCCTTCACCCATTCTCTCTAGCCCCAGTCTCAGCAACGGCAGAGAACTAGTGGGTTTCACCTTGCTCATAAGTAGGGTGGCCATACCATTACCTCCCCTTTAAAAGAGGACGCTTATGAAAAATACATGGTGCAGGGCTACACTGGGATCAATGCAGCCCTGAAACATGCGTTTTTCATAAGTGTCCTCTTTTAAAAGGGAGGTATGGCCACCCTGCTCATAAGTAACAGACTATGATATTTTCAGGGACCTGTGTTCACTGTGTTTCCCCCACTGGCAACAATGTGGGAAATGCAGTGAACACCGGTCTCTGGATGTTTTATTTGAAAACTCTAATCATGTCCTCTCTTCCCCCTGTCTTCTTTTCTCTGGGCTAAACATTTTTAAAATTTATTATTATTATTATTATTAATACATATTTTCAGTGTTCAAAGTGCGTTACCATCCTTATCTAGATCACCCTCACAGCAACCCTGAGGTAGGTCATTATTATTCCCATTTTACAGATGGAAAACTGACGCTGAAAGCTAATAACTTGCCTTGGGCCATGCAGTGAGTTCAGGGCTAAAATGGGATTTGAACCCTTGTTACCCAGGCCCAAACGCAGTATACGCTGGCTCGTATAAACAGTCCTACTTCCTTCAACCTCTCCTCAGAGGTCTTGCCTTTCAACTTTTTTACCATCTCATGGCTTGTCCCTGAAGATTCTCCAGTTTGTCACTGTCCTTCTTGACAAGGAGCCCCATACTGAATGCTATGCTCCGACTGAGGTCTTGATAGGATTGCTACGGTTCTGGGTTTCATCTGGTGACTCTGGGTTTTGAACCAGAGTTCCTGGGCTCCAAGGGAAACCCTGATTAGCCACAGGTGCCTATGATTAACGTAGATCATCAGGACTGTTCTGGGGAGCTGACAACAGGGACTTTCCTGCTTCCTTGCCGATATCCTCCACCTTCTGTAGTTCTGTGATGTCACAATGCTCTGCAAGACTGGGGGCATGACAGTGCTTTTGCTCCACCTTCTTTTGACATGGGCCCGCCCCCTTTGCCCCGCCTCTTCCAACATTGGGTAAAACCAAACATAACAGTGGCCCGCTGTGGCCCCCTCTGGCATCGACCTCACCTCACCTCATCTCACGTGTGTGCAGGAACTACCAGATGTTGGCCTGACCAAGTTGAGCGGAGTCCGCACCACTGCCTCTTTGAGGCAGTCTGGCACTCTGCCCTCCCTCGGGGACATCCGCAGCCAGCAATGGTCCAAGTGTCTCACGGCAAGCCTTAGTCAGCCAAGATGGGCATGGGTCTTATGCTCGTGTGAACGCACTTTCCTGCATTCATCCCGCGAGTTCAGGTGACAGTAATTGTGGACTATTGGTCTTGGAAATGTTACTCTTACAGTGATGGGTGTTGTTATCGTTATTATGACGGTGCAAATTAGTGCAAATGAGAATGCAACTATTCTGCTTTTATACAGCGAGAACATGTACACATGACAGGGTCCCGAAATGGTACTTTTACAATCATGGGTGTTCTCGCGGCATAAAAGTGAAATAGTCCATTCTCACATACTCTAATTGCCATCAGACTAGAGTCACAGTTACTCTGACAGACATAGCTCTGCCTCCTCAGGTCAGATGTGAAAGCGAATTCTCATGGGAGCAGGAGTGATGTTGCCGCAATTCACTGTAACTGAGCCACAGGAAATTCAAACCAGGCCACAGGAAATGGGTGGATAGCGACGTGCCACTGCCTAACGACATAAGGCAACATGTCAAAGCAGATGCAAAAGGACACAGGGATAGCAGGTGTGGGGGGGGGGGGAGTGACGTCAGTAATAATCGCGGAAAAGAAAGTTGTGGGAGATATGTCCCGTGAGGATGGGTCCCCAGAAATTAATTCCACGATCATCAGTGACGTCACTGAAAATCACGGGAATAAAACAATTGCGGGAGAAACTATCTTGTGCGAAAGCAGCTTAACTCAGGGCAGAGTCTGGAGGACCGGTTCTGGCAGGTGCTACTGCAATAGGATACAGTCTCTAAGCTTTCTTAAAGATGGATTGGCCAAATAGCGGTAGGATGGGTTGCTAGGGGACATGACCCCCTGTGCAACTATTGGAGGGATGAACAGGATATGCCCCTTTGCAGTTTTCTAAGGGACCCTTTACATACCCCTCGAAATTCGCTACCACTCTGATTAGTAACCTCTCCCACCCAGCAAACCCTGTATTGTACTGGACTAGAAGTGATTTTCCTTCATCCCAGCTCAGGTGTCACTCACCTACAAGGTCATACAGGCCTCTCTGCCCTGCTGGGATCGCGTAGGGGCCCTGAGCCAATGGGAGCCAATGGGAAGCAAGGCCCAGGGTGGTCACCCCAGGCTGCCCAATAGTAAGGCTGGCCCTGGTTTCTGTTCCACTGGACCCATGAAGTTGTCATATCTTGGCCAAGAGTCACCACTCCTCTGGAAACAATTTCTGTAAGCTCGACTCCTTTCTTCCTGTCTCGCTTGTTGCCGTGAAGTTAAAAGGCTTCAATTGTCTCCCTCCCCCCGCAGCGAGTTTGGCAGCGGAACGAAGAGCAAGTGCTTGTGCTAATGAAACCCTGGTTTGGTTTATTCTAAAGAGGGATTTCAATTATGAAATTATGTATTTGCTCGGCAACCTGGCAAAAAGGAACAGAGTGGGCTGGCTCAGTCGGCGGGGCTTGCCCTGGAGAAATCAAATCTGCGGACTTACGACCAACTACACAAGAGTACCTGAGGCCTCTCATTGACCCTGAAGCCTGATACTCCCTTCTGTTCAATGGGGATAGAAAGGAGGGAGGACGATGAGCCTCAGGCCCCTCCTCCACCAGGACTAGCGTCATGGTTTTGAGGTCACTGTGGGTGAAATAGACATGACGGTGATCTGCTTTGGCCCAGGAACCACCGGCACGGCTGTTTAGGCACTGCCAGATGTTGGTGCACTTCTGCCCCGGCGCGGGTAGCTGGCTAAGGGTTAAGCCTGGGCTAAAGATTGTCCACATGGGCCAGCGAGGGCTCGTGATTGTGGCAGTCCTGCCATACTCGCCCCACACAGGGGCTGCCATGGCTGTCCATCATGGTGGGGGGTGGGGCTCGGGAGCAGGGGGCTGTGCCCACCCACACGTTTGTTGTGCTCCCCGCCCTACCCAGCAGGGCTCGAATTATAAGGGAAAAGGTAGGGGGCCCTCAGTGAAATCATGCCACCCTGTATCTTTCTAAAGCCACTAGCTAAGGGGGGTTGTCAAAAAAAAAAGGTGGTGGTGGTGGAAACTTTAATTTGGGCAGTGCTACCCGGGTGGCGGGATGACTCTCCAGCTGTGGGCATGTTAGTACGGTGCCCCAGCACGACCCGGGCCATGTTGGCTGCAGTTTCCTGCCCCAGGTCAGGCCGGAGAGTTGCTGTGCTGCCCACACGTCTGTTGTTGCCCTGTGGCTTCGAGTTGTGACTCTGTCCCGTTGCAGTGTGAGTTAAGAGGCCTCCCAGTATGGATCAAAGTTGGCTGACCCGTTCCTTATAGAAGGAAAGGGGCAAGCTAAGCTAATCAGAGGGCCGCAGGTGTGGCCTTCACACACCTTTTTACCATACTCAGAAGACAAAAGGTTGCTAGGAAAGTTTTCTTTTCCCTTCCTCCTCCTCCTGCTACTCAGTGCAAGCTGAGCAGGTGCAGAGTGAGTGGCTCCTGGCAGTCTGTCTGCTCCATGATGTTCCTGAAGTGGTATCATAATAGCCATCCTCTCAGTCATCATGAGAGCTAGAACTCAGGTCCTCCAGCATTAGGAGAGGTGAAGAACCTCTGGCCCATCAGCCAAATCTGGCCTGTGGCTGCTTTTTTATTTGACCCCTTTCCAGTTCCTGGATCTAGTCACTGTAGGGTTGCCATAGGCCAAAATGGAAGTGTCAGGCAAAAAACCGACCTAAGAGGGCAACCCTAGGTCATGGATCCATTGCCTATCCTCAAGCACTGAAAGAGCAAACTCTGTGAAAATGAGAAGGCAGGTGCTGAGGGATAGGGGGTGGATCCATGATTTGGACCCTCCATTTCCTTCCCCCACCCTGAAGCCTATCCCATAAACATCACCAATTCTGATCCAGCCTGCGGAGCTTCTACTAATTTTCAAAGTGGCCCACAGTGGGAAAAGGTTCCCCACCCCTGCTCTACAGGTTGAACTAAGGATTAAGCCCTAGAGGGCTTGCAGATGTAGCAGATTCATATCATCTGTGGGTCATGCAGTGTGGTGTAAGTGGGACTACAGGTGATGGCATGTGGCCTTGTGGGCTGTCTATTCTTACAGTGATGACTGGGCATCAAATGATAGGTCTGAATTTCTAGGACCCAATTCTGGCAAAGACCAGATTGGCTGGCATTGACTCTCACCTGATCCATGCACAACTTAGATGGGTTGGCCATGTTATTTGCATGCCGGAAGCCTGCCTGCCTCAACCACGTTTTGTCTGCGGAATTAAGCATGGGCAACTGGGAACGCGGAGGACAGATGAAATTGTTTAAGGATGCTTTAAAACAAAACTTACACACAAATAATAGCTCAGGCTCAACATTTGAGAAGTTGACAACTGACCGTGCCGTGCAGTGTCATGTTGTAACCACTGGTGTCCAGTCATACATGAGCTGACAGGATTGATTAGTTGGTTGATTGATTTATTGATTGATTCTAGTGTTGACTGATGTGGCCTGCGTGCTGCTTTCTGTCCTTCTGAAACGTATTCTCCTTTCAGAGACTGCATGATCCTTCTAGTGAGGTGACTAGTCACTCTGCTGCCTTCTATACAAAACCTTTCCTCTTGTTGCTCCAGGACTGGAAAGGGTTAAGTTGGCCCTGACAACCGAGGCCTGCTACTCCTTGCAGATTGGACGCTTGGCTCCCCACCCCCCACCATCGATCACAATCACCAAGAGCTGTGCTTGTAGCAAACCGCCTTATTGCAATCATAACAAGCACACCTCGGTAAATAATGCATGAGATGGACATAAGACTACATTCGTTAGAAGGAAGGTGTGTACCATGCATGGCAATCAGATGTGGCTGGTGGGTTTGACTGAGAGATTAGTGGCTTGCTAGTGCTCCGGCATGAATTAGGAATTGTCCCCCCCATCCCTGCTGCAGAGCTTGCCATACCTGGAAGACACCAGAAACCTAGCCGGTCTACTTTTCATGCTCATGAATTTTGCACACATTGTCTAAAAATGTCTCCAAGGCTTCATCGTGTACTCCAGCTCAGATAGGAGCGAGATCATGGCCAGCCTCCAAGAAACATAACACAGAGGCACAGCAATTGATAGTATTTAATATGCCCTAATGGTAGCTGAACTCATGATGGGTAACAAGTTTTCACGGCACTAGCAGGAGCATTAGGGTTGAGTTAATGGACTGAATGTTAGAAGGCCCTTGGTTTTTCTGAAATGCAAATTAAAAAATACTTAGATTTCCATTTGTCAGGCGAGGAGTGCGGAAGCATTAAAGCGCACTATTTCCGTAATGAAATTCCTACCAAACAGAGCCCCAGATGATGTATTCATGGTATGAAATATGCAACCGGGCAGGATCAGGTAAGGATTCCTGCAGAGCAGCCTGTGCTCATGTAGGCAAATCAGTAGGTAAGTTAGATCTGCAGGGGTTGTTTCATAAGAGATTAAAAAACCCGCTCTGATGAAATCAATCTTGATTTAACAAAGTGATGAATGAAAAAGAAAACCCGAGGAAATTCTTCCTAGTTAAAGCAACAGGGGAAAATATGATGGCAGAGCACCACCATCATGACCAGGCCTGGGTGGATGTAGAAAGAAACGTGCTGATGGCTGCTCCCGTCCCCATCATGACGGACAGCCATGGAAGCCTATCACGGATCGTCATGGAGGTCAGTCATGGTGGCCCCCTGGGCCGGGCCAGCAAGAGTGGGCTAAACAAATGTAATAGCCCACTGTAGCCTGCTTTGGTGGACCTTAGCCACAGAGGTCTCTGGGATCACAGCCCAGATTAGCGGCTGACACAGCCTGGGGCAATCCTGGGTCAACATTTGGCAGCGCCTGCACAACCGAGCAGGTGAGGTCAGGACAAAAGCATGACTAAGTGTTCCACCGTCTCATTTGTTAACACCCTTAGAAAACAAGAAGGGCATTCTGAGACCCTACAGCATTCAAACTCTGAACCTTCAGGATCCTGGGTTGGTGTCTTGACCAAAAAACCATTTGAGAATTGTTCACAGTCTTGGCTTGCAGCCTTAGTACCTGCAGCTACCAAACAGCAACAGGCTTCTGGTAAGTTGGAAGACCAGCCTGTTCTGATTGGCTGTCCCGGGCCCTGGCAGGAAACAGGAAGTGTCCAGACAGTATGAAAGATTCCTGGTTCTACTTGGACCCCAGTGTCTGCCCTACTCCTGCTTCCCAGAGCCTAGCCAGCTCCTACCTCAGTTCTTTACCGCCTTTGATCTTCTATGGCTTTGATCTTCTGGCTACTGACTCGGCATGACATCCCAGCCTAGACTTTGGTTCAGCCCCTTGACTCCTGACATATAGTGTCTCCTGGTTCTTGACCTAGCATGGCTCCTGGGGCTTGCCTTCAGCCCATCCCACAGCTCTTGGATATGTATAGCTCCTCTAGTTCCATCCTGACCCAACCTGACTTTGGGCATTGACCTGAGCCAGGTCCTTGACAGGTGTCTCCTCTTGGCTATGATGTCTGGAGCCTAAACAAATAGCTATTTCCAGTTGTGTAGCCTTCTTCCAAAACTGGCTCTGGTAAAAGGTATTAGCATTGGAGGCTGAAGTCCACACAGCAACCACGAGTCTGAGTAATTTCAGGGCAAGCTTCCCCTACATAACACTTGGACCTAGAAGGATCCATTTCTAGGAATCAGAGGGGATCCTGGGGCCACAGTCCAGCTCCTGTTGACTAAACTCTTATTGACTTCAATGGGAGCTGAATTGCACCCTGGGTTTATAGGCCAGTTACTCCTTGGCATGTTTCCTGTGATCCAAATTTTCACCAAGGCCTTCAGACATCCTTGAATGAAACCATTTCTCCTTGAGCTTAGAAGTGGAGAATGCAAGTCCCAGGAAAGAGGAGTTTTTCTAGAATTTCAGTTTCACCAGGAGACTGGTAGGAATGAATCCTAATGAGGGAGAGTACCCACACCCAATTTCTAGCTTAATGACACAGACCTGACAAGAGGGTTGGAGAGTTTAGAGAAAAACTGCCTCTAAATTTGCTTGTTGAATCAAATCGACTGAAAACATTAAAGGATGTGAAGGCAATTTTCAAAGAATAATGGCCACCAAGTTTACTATGAATCTCACTAATAATACAAATAGCAATAATAATAATTAATATACATATTTACCTCACCCTTTACAACCAGTAAAAACACAGTAAATACCCAAACCCCTTGCCAACCCACCTTCCAAAATACACTACAATTAAAAAGTCACAATTTGCAAAATAAATAACAACTCGCACAATTAAAAATCCACAATTACAATCACTTCTCCTCACGGTGTGTGTGTATGTGACATAACCGCCCTCCCCCGCCATTCATGATGTGCACCCGTAACGTTTTCTATTAATATTGAAAACAAATGTAGCCCCATTTGTGAAAACAGATGAATCATTATTGTTTGCTTTCATCTGTTTTCATTTCAAAATTACAAATAAAACAATAAAAAAATCCTGCACATTCACAAATGGCGGCCAGAGCCATTCTGAACATCGTGCGCTGTGATTTTTAAAGAAAGTTTTCATTAAAAATAAAATCATTTTAAAAATCACTGCGCATGCGCGATGACTGCCAGACCATTCCGCACATGCACAGCCTTTACCAAAATGGTGCCAATGCTGCCAGCACCATTTTGGAAAAGGGTTGTGCATGTGCATGGCCTGGCTGCCATTTTTTGCACACGTTAATTTTTAATAAAAAAAACAACAAACCCCCTGAAAACAACGTTTTTTTTTTAAAAAAATGAAAACTAAAATGAAAATGGTACGGGTGCCTTCTGCACACCCCTACCCCCCATGACTATACTCCTCCACCTGCCCATACTCTCCCCCTTCCCTACTCGTACTCTTTCCCTTTCAGAGGAGGCTGTGGAGTAAACCCCACCACGCCACTCCATATCCAGCTCCCATATTTTTTCCTCCTCCCCCCAAAACCTTAAAATCAAACAGTTACAAAATACTTAATAAAAGGCAAGACGAATTCCAAGGGAAATCTTCTATGCTGAGTCCTGCCACACAATTAGGGTTGCCAGATCATTTCTGGGAAATTCCCGGACATGATGCTCAATCAGTGTCACATGGGTAGCCCTCTCCTCTGCTCCATTTTCCAATGCCATGTCCTTTGATAGCCTCCACAAAGTACAATTTGTTCATGGTTTAAGCAAATAATACACCACTTCATCCCCAAAATGAAGCTGACAATCCAAAATTAATTCAACAAGGAAAAAGACAATAACCCAATTATTTGTACGTCAGTACCATAAACAATTGCAATATGAGCCTCCACATGTAAGAATGCAACAATTAAGCTGATTGTTTAGGACAGGGGTGAGGAACCTCTGGCCTGCAGTCTCTTTCCGGTCCATGGATGCCCACGCTTGGCCCCGCAGGCTTCTCATGCTGTCCATGCTCCGTTGTCCACCAGAGGCCCACCATCTACCGGTTGGCCACAGAGCACTTCTGGGATGCGAACTACGCCCCCTACATAGAGGACCACGCTCTTCCACAGAATGTTCCAGCCCACAGAGCTCTATGGGGGCACAGATCAGACTCCAGATGGGTTGAAGGTTCCCACCCGCTGGTTTAGGACCTCGGAAGGTGGTAAACCGTGAGCACAGAAGTTCTGTTCTTCCTCTAGCTGAGCATGTTAATCACATGGGAAGGAGGAGGAGGGGTCAGATGGGAATTAGCACATGATTGCCACATGAATAAACTTTGGGGAAAAAGGCATGACAATGGGTAAAAAAATACATGCGGGAGGAGTGGTGGCTCCCTGACCCAGGGCAGGAAACCACAGCCAACACAGCCTGGGTTAGAGAGGGGGCACAGAACAAATGTGCATGTGGCTAGAGAGCTGTCCCACCACCTGCCTCAAGTAGGACAGGGATCTAAACAAATTTGTGAGTGGGCAGTGCCGCCCGTACCCTGCTTACAGCACCCTGCTCCTGCCATGACAGACAGCCATGGTGGATGGCGGGGCTGAGCAGATGTGCTAGCCCAGGTTGGTGTCCTCTACCCCAGGCTCTGGACTCAGAGTTTTCTGAGGTCACAACCCAGGCTAGTCGCTTACCTACTCTGGGGCAGTACTGGGCTAACATCTGATGGTACCTAAACAGATGTGCTGGTGGGTCCTGGGCCAAAGCTTGCCAAAGCAGCTACCGTCACATCTGTTTTTACCCATTGACAACTGCCAAGTGATTTCAGTTTACTTCTGTTTAACAACAACAGTACATTTTCCAATGCATGTTACCCGTTTAATATCCGAGGTGTCACACCTGGAGAGTTCCTGGTGTTTATACTATCTTCCTGGACACTGGAAAAACAGCACCAGTCCTGGACTGTCCATTCCACGATATCTTGCAACCCTATGCAAGATGCCAACTACAGTCTGCTAGGGAGCTGCCATTCTAGGTGTTGTTGTCATAGTGGTGTCTCGGTTGATGTGGGTTCATGTACGGAGGACACCCTGGGAAGTAACTCAGGAATAGAGACTAGACATCACAGTAAGCAATGTGAAGCCTTAATTTTCTTCCACATGAAAGGGGCACTGATGCACCCAACCAATACTGGGTGGATAAGTCACAAAGAATGAGTCCAAACATACAGATTATATACTACCAATAAAACGGAATAGCATGCACACCTTGTAGTGTGGGTGTCCTATACCCGGTGACAGTTCACCTCTGACAGTTGTTGTCAGGCTTTGGCCAAGATAGAACCCAGATCTCCTAGGCACGGCCTGATCCTCCCAGCCACCAAGGCTGGTACAAAGAGAAGAACTAAAGGAGCAACCTGAACCTTCCACTCTTCTCAAGATTCCACTCTGTAATCCCTGCTCTGATTGGCTTCAGGGCTCTGCCACTGGATTGGCTTGGAAGTTCTATAAATACTTCCGGGGTCAGAGGCTCTCTCTAGTTTTGAGTTTCAGATTGTCAAGTCCTTGCCATGCCTGACTCGTCCTTGCCGTGTCTCGCCTCTTCACAACCTGCCTGTTTTGTTTTCCTTCTGCTTTCTGGGCTGCCGATGAGTTGCCTGCCAAACTTGGCATTATCTCTTGGAAAATTCACAATGTCCGTGGATGATTAAAGGTGCTTCCCCCCATATCAATTCTGTTGTTTCCTTCTAGTGTAATTAAAGAAAAAAATCTACAGCAGCCCGATATCCTAGAGAGCAGAACTTCCATGGAGATGATCTTAGTGATTTTGCACTATTGTCCCACCATCATTTTTGTACACTACATCACCTGTCTCTGGAACACAAGAAGAGAGATAGAGAGATGGGCTGTGTGATCATTTGGATAGGGGTCACACTGGTGCTGGGGGCTAGAGCTGGTATGAACCAACTGGATGATGACATTGGGCATCTCAGTTTCGGCCATTTATGCTGGAGAAGAAAGAAAGAAAGAAAGAGTCAATGGGAACTTATGAAGGGGTTTTGGGAGGGGCAGGTATGTGCTCCCTAGGTTTTCGAGCACTTTCTCCAGGTGGGCCCTGTAATGACTAATTACAGCTGTGGGATCCAGGCCAGCCTTAGAATTTGTGGCTGGGGTTCAAGGCGAAGATAAAATGTGAAGTCTCTGGTAACTCACCTCCTTGGGGGCACCCCCCATGGAGCCCTAAAAGTGGCCATGTTTGTGGCCCTCACATTCTACCCTGGTGAAAACAGGGGCCACTGTGAGGCCTTCCGAAAGAGCAGCGCCTGGAGCGGTCAACCTGTGGTCAGGATGGTCCTGGTGAAACCCACCAAGGAAGTAGTGGCCTACATAGTGGTCACCTCCTGGAGGCCCCTCCCCATGTGATGGAAGGAGACCTCTCACAGCTGTTGCCGCTGCCAGCCCTTTCAAGCTCCACATCCCCTGTGTATCTCAGGTACCGGTCTACATAGTGGTCACCTCCTGGAGGCCCCTCCCCATGTGATGGAAGGAGATCTCTCACAGCTGTTGCCGCTGCCAGCCCTTTCAAGCTCCACATCCCCTGTGTATCTCAGGTACCGGTGTCTCCAGAAATTGCACCACTCCTGAAAGAAGCCAAGTAACCAAGGAATATATAACAGAATATACAGCGAACAGCGAAGCAAGGCTTTCTGAACCTCTTGGATCCCAACAGTATTGTTTTAGGGATGTGCAGCAGGCACGTCATTCATTTTTGTTATCTTTGTCATTTTCAGGGCCAAAATGTTGTTAATTTTTGGGGGTGTGTGTGTTTCATGAGCCCACTCTACTGTTCCTTTGTTGTTTCCTTGGTGTCAGCAGTGTCAGTGCTATTTTGGAAAAGGGCAGACTTCCTATGCATACACAAACCGGATTCTCATTTCCAAAATGGCGCCGACACTGTCAGCGCCATTTTGGGAAAGGGTACATTTGCGCAGAATGGCCCGGGTTGCCATTTTGCACATGCGCACTGATTTTTAAAATTATTTTTTTATTTTGGTAATGACAACAGATGCTTTTTTCCTTCGTTTTCCTTAATTGTTGTTACCTCTGACCGTATTCTAATTACTAAAACAAATGGGGCCTCGTTCATTTTAGTGATTAGATCAAACAAAAACGAATGCACACACCTAGCATTTTTACCTCAGTGCTGTTGTGCCCCTTAATATCACCTGACATATAAGCCAACCCTGTAATTCCCAGATCCATTAACCCTCATCTTCCTCCTATGCTCCTTTTGGATATTTTAGGCCTTTTGTACACGGACACCCTCCCCACCCGCTGGGTGTGCGAACGGCTGTGCGGTGTGTGTGTGGGGGCACGGCTGTCCGTACACCATGGCGGTGGGTGGGGGGATGGGTGTGCACCTGTTGAAACATCATGGGCGGTACGTGGGGGTACATGCGCACTCCCAACGCACACCCACCCATCACCCACCCACGGAACTATCCGACAAAATGGAGGCGGCTCTGTGGGTGGAGGTGGGTAGAGAAGGATGTGTGCCTGTGGGAAAGGGAGCACACCCAGCTCCACTCACTGCCGACGCACACCCATCCCCTCACCCAGTGGCGCCGTGTGAAAACAGCCTTAGTTCCGAGTCATAGACAGTTTCGCCAACGTGCCGCAGTCTTTCCTCACCCCGTTGTGCCAAACAGGGTGGTCTATTTTGTGATGCAGTCGCTCACAGACCAATCATTAAAGCCCATCAGACTCACTGACCTTGCTAACCTGAGCCAGAGTTTGAATTGTGGCCTCTGAGGGTGAAAGGCCTCGTTTCTGGCCCTGAACCTCCCCCAGCCCCATACGTTTTGTTAAGGCTATGTACTAACTTTGCGAAATCGCTGCTGCAAGCCGTAAATGATGCATGAAATGAGAAATCCCGGCTTAGTGCACAGGGAGAATAGAGGCTCATCACCGCTGGTCTGTTTGTGCTACAACATGCAGCACACACACTGAGAGAAAAGCTGAGTAAAGTCCCGGACAAAAGGAGAAGGAAATCATAAAGAAACCCAAAAGCTTGCTAAGTTCAATTATGACCTGGAATTTAATTCCAATTGTAGGGAGGATTTTCCTTTCTTTTCTTTCCCCCCCCCCTCCTCTCACCGTTTTCACCTCAGGCAAAATCCGCCTCTTAAGTGAGGTTTTTCTGAGGGGTCAGGACAGCGTGTAGCAGTATTAACCACATAAAGGGTTTCTGAGTTGTGGAAAGCTCCACAGACACCGCTCAAATTGCTGCTGGGCGAAAGCATAATGTTAGAAGCTTGAAGGGACACCAACCCTCATGGAGCTGTCTGTGTGGGAGAGTAAATAGTTTCGAGCTAATGAAAGAGAAGTGGGGGACAGAAGGCCAGGCTAGAATGCCTCTCTGCATATTTCCTGCTTATAATAACCAGCCTGAGTTTCCAGGTAACCAGACGGGAGACACCCAGGAAAAGAATTTTTTCAAATGTTTTCTCGAGGGTCGTGGATTTCAGACAGATTAAGTCTTCCTCTTCCTGTACCTGTCCCATTTGAGCAATGGTGAGCAGAAGCCTGTTCTAAGTAGGATTGCCACCTTTTGCAACTTGATTGTGGGACTCCCATTTTGGTCTCTGGGAGTCTCGGGGTCAAATTGCAAATTTGCAATTGTAGTCCTAAGACCACATTGACACAACACTCTCATTGGGTGTTGTGTCTCCACACCCCCCATGCTGCACAGACACCTTGCTACTGTTGTGTGGAGCTCATGGCCATGACACACAACAACCATCCCCCGGCAAATGTCATGGAGTTTTCTCAGTTTAAAGGGAAATGACCAGGCATGTCGAGAGAAATTTGGGACCCTGGTATGCCCTTGGTAGCTGGGAGCCTCTTATCCCTATGCCCTCATCGCCACTGCTTAGCACAGTCGTGGGTAAACAAACAATGACTCTAGAGCCACATGCAGCTCTTTGGACTCATTGTGGTAAATGGACTCGGAAACTTTGCCCACACTGGTCTTAGTGCCTAGTCAAGTCAATTTTTGGAGATACCGGTACTTTAGTCACACTGATGCTAGCTTGTAGCTTTGCAGAGGAGAGTAGGGCTCCTTGAAGTTGGTGACCAAGTACAATTGTACCTCCTTCCCTCCTCTCATCAGGCCTGGGAATGACTCACCAGGCCCTCGTCCTAAGCTTTGCCTATGGTGAGTTTGTCCATGTGTAGTTGTGCTACATGCGGCTGACTGGTAAATCTGTCACGTAGCCACAATGTGTGGGAGAGTGAGGCGCTGGCAGAATTAAATTGGGAGGGAGGGAGGAGGGGGCAGGAGAGAATAAGAACATAAGAAGTGCCATACTGGGTCAGACCAATGGTTCATCTAGCCCAGCATCCTGTCTCTGACAGTGGCCAATCACGGTGGCTTGGGTGATGCACCCAACAGGTCACAATGGGGGATCCATTCCCTGTTGTTCCCCCAGCTCCTGTCACGTTCCCTGATCCTGTCTGGCTAATAGCTGCTAATGGACGTATCTTCCAGAAACTTGTCCAAACCTCTTTTAAACTCAGCGATAGTACTGGCCCTTACCACAGCCTCTGGCAGTAGATTCCACAACCCAATTATACACTGAGTGAAAAATATTTTGTTTTATTTGTTTTAAACTTGCCACCCATGAGTTTCATGGAGTCTCCCCTAGTTCTAGTACTAGCTGAGAGGGTAAATATTAATAACTGTTCCTTGTTTATTAGTTCCACACCACTCATGATTTTATAGACCTCTATCATATCTCCTCTCAGTCATCTCTTCTCCAAGCTGAAGAGCCCCAACCTACCAAGCCTCTCCTCATACGGGGAAGCCCTTCCATGCACTTGATCATTTTTGTTGCCCTTCTCTGTACCTTTTCTAGTTCAGCGATGTCTTTTTTGAGATGGGGGTGACCAGAACTGCACACAATATTTGAGGTGCGGTCGCACCATTGATTTGTATAGAGGCATTATGACATCCCCAGTTTTATTCTCTATCCCCTTCCGAATAATTCCTAACATTCTGTTTGCTTTTTTGACCGCTGCTGCGCACTGCGCTGTGGATTTCATTGTATTGTCCAGAACCACCCCCAGATCCTTTTCTTGAGTGGTAACTCCTAGCTTAGTACCCAGCATTGTGTACGCATAGTTTGGATTATTTTTCCCTATGTGCATTTCCATTAGCAAACCCAATACACAGTCAGGCACTCCACTCCACCCACCACCCCCCATCCTTCATGACTCACAGCTGTGGGGAATTCTGGGTCAAGGAAGCTCCCTTCCACAGTTTGCTTCCCAATTTCCCCTCCCTCCACTTTTGAGTGCTGCAAAGTGAAACTAAACAATACAAGCCACAGGGAGAGTAAGAGCGGCGAGCGCGGTAGCTGCTCTGACCGCAAAGACCGCTCTCGGTGCTTTGCCCGTATGGAGGCTGCGCACGCCCTAATAAATGGACGTGGACCTGTGGGCAAACACTGGCCGCCTAGTTGGCCCACAAGATGGGCCCACAATGCCCCAGACCTCCATCAAGAGTGGAGGCTCCGTGGAGCACGGAAGTGTGCATCTCGCAGCCACCTAATAAAGGGGCTGCAAACAACATGGGCTGAATACCCCCCTTTAGTGGGCTATCACCTCGTTTACAAACAACACCCTTTGACACTATTGGAGGGAAATCAGAGAAGGGAGAGAAATCAGTAGTATAGCTGGGTATAAAAAAGGCCTGGATAAGTTCTTAGAGAGTAGGTCCATTAATGGCTATGAATCAAGCAGCTTACGGGATGAACCTCTTACTGTTTGGAGCTGGGAGTGAACAACGGGGAATGGATTGCCCACTGTGACTGTTGGTTCTTCTCCCATGCGATTGAGATTAGCCACTGTCGGAGACAGGATGCTGGGTTTGATGGACCGTTGGTCTGACTCAGTATAGCACTACTGATGTTCTTAAGAGCAGCACCGCTGAGGGAAAGAGGTGTGACAAAGAGGAAGGGACAGAACAGATCTCTCTTGACCAAAGTGTGAACGAGGTTGTGGTGATTGCCAACAAAGGAGTGTTAAACCAGCCACCAAGGGAGGACCAGAATGGTGATTCCAGGGTGGAGCAACAAGGAATGAATGGAATGCAGTTGAGTCAAAGAAAATATAGTCTAGTGAGGGTGGGGTTTCCATGTTGGTTCCAAATTTAGGAGATGCAGACAGTGTAGTTCAGATGATACCGCTGTTGGATCAGCTCCTGTCAGGGAGAGGTATGCAAGCTTTCTGGTCAGGTCCCATGTGCCTCAAAA
The DNA here is from genome assembly GCA_003113815.1 of Sphenodon punctatus. NCBI lineage: Eukaryota > Metazoa > Chordata > Lepidosauria > Sphenodontia > Sphenodontidae > Sphenodon > Sphenodon punctatus. Next base: position 2,949,886 of record QEPC01014402.1, on the reverse strand, counting down.
GCTTGCATGCTTTCTCTGACAGAAGTGGGTCCAATGAAAGATTAGCATCTGAAATTCTTTGTGTCCATCTCCAGGAAAAGCTAGACTCTCTCAGAAGAAAAATTCAGCATGTAGCATGGAACGCCAAAGAAAGGGGTGGAGGCCCCTTCCGTGACAATTATTCTGAACAAGGCGCCTAGCAGTGGAATGAATACCAGAGGTTTGCTAAAGGGGATGGGTTGGAAAGGAGGGAGCAGAAGACACTCTTGACCATTTTTGTTTTCATTTACAAAACACCCTTCGTTTTCAGGGGTTTTCATAAACAACTCTAATTTTTTGTTCCCCTCACCCCCCGCCGCCGCCGCTGCTTCGTCCCCGCGGGGTTACCTGCGGGGACAAAAAGGAGAGAACTCGTGAGTTGGGGGCAGGGGGGGGAACGCAGAGGGCAGCCACGTGGGCTGTCCTGTCCCCTCCCCCCCCACCCGGAAGTAGCGGGGGCTAAAAGCCCACAGGCAGCGGCTGGAGCC
>QEPC01014402.1:2930031-2946398 GCA_003113815.1 Sphenodon punctatus | reverse complement strand
CCGCGGCTGTGGAACTCCCTTCCGGAGGAAGCTCGCCTGGCCCCAAGCCTTTTGACTTTTCGGCGGAACTGTAAGACCTGGCTGTTTGCCCAGGCCTTTGGGAGGGAGGGGGGGGGTGATTTTTAATCCCCCACCTGTCTATTTATTTTTATATACCACCAGCTTTATTGATATGTTTTATGGTTGTATTTTAAATGTTTTTAAAATGTTTTTTATTGTTGTAAACCGCCCCGAGCTGCTGTGCAGGATGGGGCGGTATAGAAATCTAATAAATGAAATGAAATGAATGATAATTTTATTAAAACTTAATTTTTAAAAGTATCACTGCGCTTGTGCAAAACGGCCTCCGGACCATTCTGCGCATGTGCAACTCTTTTCCAGAATGGCACCAACCATTTTGGGAAGGTGCTGCACATGCGCAGAACAGCCTGGCAGCCATTGCGCGCATGCGCAGTGGTTTTGACAATATTTTAAAAAATAAAAATAATTTTAAAAATATATATATATTAGAAATTGCCACCGGGGCTCTTCTGCGCATGCAATGAGGCTGATGCTGCCGGCACCATTTTGGGAAAGGGTGCGCATGCCCAGAATGATCCTGGCGGACCTTTAACCCAGAGCAAGAGGGCTCAGTTGAGCCTTGGTCCTGGGCTCTAGGAGGGCCCTTGGCAAGACTCCTGAATGCCGCTAGAAAATTTTCAGAGTGGGTGGGGGCAGAGGGTGGCCCCGCTCCCTCCTCTACAAACCTGACAATTTTCTAGCAACCCTCTCGCTGCTTGAAGAGAGTGACGCTTGAAGAAGTAAGTCGGTAGAGATGGAGTACTGGTCTCAGTCACTCTTAAATCTCCCTTCCATGTGGGGTTGTTGCAAGGGGAGGCCAGGGCTGGCTGGGAACCCCTTAATGGGCTTATAGAGTTCCTGCCCCTTGCCCTAAGGAGGGCCTATCATTGGGACACAATCCTAGGCCTGCTGCAGTCTTGCTACACCACTGCTCTTAGCCTTGTTTCCTGTTTCCTCTCTTGTCTTGTCTCCCAGCCCTGAGCCTGACTTTGCACCCTGGTCCCCATGTCCGTCCACATCCCGGATGCCCCCGTGACCCCGACAGGAATGAAGACAATCTCTGTCCTCTTTACACCTTGCCCTGTCTTGGATAATGAGACGTGACTAAGCTGTCCTCCGGCAGGCTGGGTTTTGGCTTCATTGAGGGAAGGGGCCGGATTTGAATGGAAATTAGCACAGAGGGCATTTGGCAGTTAATTTAAGGCAGACAAGGCACTAGAGCCACAAGCTTATTAACATATAATTACTGGCTTCCTTGAGAAGTGGGAAGAGCATGTTCATGAATATTCATGGTCGGAGGAGGTGATCTTGCCCCAGTCAACATTTATTTATTAAAAGATTTAATATCCTGCCCCTCCTGCCACAGGCAGCTCGGGGCGGTTTACAACAACATATAACAATTATAAAACCATAAAATTATAAAAACATATCACTCCCCCCCCCCCCCATGAGGATGGAAACAAATACTGTCTGCCCCAGCCAGGAAATAAGGCGGCTGATAATTCAGTGTGCAGATGGGAGTTGGGAGAAGGGAAGAGTTGTTGCAGAAACCAGATGTTGGAATCTGTATGGAAACACAAAATGCTTCTCCTTCTCAGGAGAGTCTCAGTGCCGTAGCAAGGCTGTGGGAGATCCAGGCTCGTGTCCCAATTAAGGGCAAAGAGGGAGAGTCTCCAGGGTTGTGGGCAGGGCTTACCCAGGAGGGCAATGCCGGGTGTTTTCGGAAGTGATGCTACCACAGGCGGTCACGCTTTACCACGACTTGGCCACCCAGGATGGTGTCATGTTTGATCCCGCTGGCCAGATGTTTACTGCGGGCGGGAGCAAACAATCCCCAGGCCGTGGCAGGATTAACTCTGGGTTGTGAGCTGGGCTCCCTGCTAACTCACAACCCAGAGTTAGCCCTGCCACAGTCTGGGAATGGCTTCCTCGGACCGGGCTAGGGTGGGCCGTCATGTATGATGGTCTGATCAACCTAACACTGGCCAGTGGCAGGAGCTTTTCCGGGCAGGCACGGTGGCCTCTTAGGCCGCTGCACTCACCCGTCATGGAGGAGGTGGTGCTGCGCTCAGCAGCATGGGGGGAGAGAGCTGGGCACCCCCGCCCCCTCCCCAGCCACTGGCACTGGCATGTCTGCCCGGTGGCTGGGCCAGTCCTCACCCCAGGCAAGATCAAAGCGTGGCAGTGCCTAGCACCATCACATGTGAAAATACCCTCTGTCCCAGCTCCCAGCACCCTGTCCCCCTCAGAGCAGCAGCAACTCTGCCATAAAGGAAGTTTTAAGTGTGGGTGGGGATATGGCCAGTATTCCACCCCAACCCACTCTGAAAGCTTCCTTCATGGCAAGCAGCCTGAGTACCACTAGGACATTTTCAGAATGGGCAGGGGTGGTGTGCCCCTTTCCCCACACAAGAACATACTGGGTCAGACCCATGGCTCATCGAGCCCGGCAAATCAGTCGTGTCTTCTAGAGTGGCCAATCTCGGTCACGTCGGAGAAGTACCCAATGGGGTCCTAATGGGGTGATCCATTCCCTGCTTCCGACAATCAGAAGTTACCCCTCCCCAACAACAACCTACTTGACTAATAGCTATGAATGGACCTATCTTGGCTAATAGCTATGAATGGGATCTTTAAAGGATAAGAATTTATCCCCTAGCTGCACTACTGGCCTTGACCAGCTCCTCTGGCAACAAATCTAAAGTTGATGGTACATTGAGAGAGAAAAAAAAATCCCTTTCTTTTATTTGTTTAAAATCTGCTGCCGGTTAGTTTCATGGAGCGTCACCTCTAGTTCTAGTGCTATTTGAGAGGGTAAACAACAAGCCCCTAGTTACTTGTGCTACACCCTCGGAACATTTTCTGGTGGAACTTGGGTTGCTTGCAAAAGACTTCCTCAGAGGTGGGGTCCCAACCCCCTAGTAGCTGTGCCCTGGAGAGTGTGTTAATGTTTCTACCTCTAGAGGGTCACATTCTTCATCACTTATGTTGGCCACGTTCTTCACGGCTCATTTGTCTTGGCTTTTTGGTTGTTTTTTCCTGGTGGTTTTTGATATTTTCGGTATTTTTGTTTCAGATAGTTCATCAAATAACCAACAACAAAAAAACCGACTGAAAAATGAAAGGAAGAACAAACAGGGCTGTTAATAAACATTGGATTATTTGTTTTGGTGCAATTAGCTGCTCGGATATTCAGAGTGCTCTTCAAAAATGTGAATATTGATGGTACAGAATCCACTATTTGTTTTAGCCCTATGTCACAGGACTGTTGTCAGGAGAAATACACTCAAGACTGTGGGGCGGATCCCATGCCCTGCGTGTTCCATGAGCAACCTGTTTGTGTGTGTCTGTTGTGAGTACATTGTACTGCGTGGGACCTGTGCAGGGGGTGGGGGGGTTGGGATTGTGGCCTGGGTAATTTTCAGACCCTGGGGCCGCTTTTAGACGAGACAAATTTGCACATGATTGGTGGAAAATCTGCGTGTTTTAATGCTCGTTTAAACACCTAAACCGTTTTAAATGCGCATTTGCCATGATCGTGTAAAAGCCAAAACCGTTTTGAATGTGGTTTTTAAATAATGCCCATTTTTTAAAACCGGTTTTGCGTCCCCCGATCATCAAAGGGGCTCAAAACCGGTTTTAAAAAAATGTGCTTTATTTAAAAACCACATTCAAAACGGTTTTGGCTTTTACACGATCATGGTAAATGCACATTTGAAACGGTTTAGGTGTTTAAACGAGCATCAAAACACATGCATTTTTCACCCATCACTCACAAATTTCTCTCATCTAAAAGCGGCCTCGATTGTAAATCAGATAGGTCCCTTAAACACCTTATAAATTGGCAACAAGTCACATCTCCAGTTGGTGCTAGACTGAATCCTGGTTATTAATGCAGAGTAAGTGCCCATCTGCTGCATCTCATGCAAACGATGCCTGAACAGTCACGTGAACATATATGGACTGACTAGTCACTGAAGATAGGGAGCAATGGTGAATGTCAACAGCCATTGGATCATCTCGGCAGTTAGGGTGTGCTCTGAAGTGCTAGTCCTTTCACTCCTATATCTCTGATGAGCAGTCAGGTTGTGCATGTTAACAGGAAAGAAATTTGCATGGAGATCACGGGCTGTTGTTGAGTTTAATGTTCTTCCGTACAAAAATGAAAAGCAAGTTATTTAGGTTGCAAAGTCAAGCACTTGGAAGTTAAGCAATGACAGCCTGACAGTTGCCAGCGCAATCTTAATTCACACCCCGTTCCCTTGTGCATCCAGTCTGGGCATGGAATAATGCCAGGGTCTTGTGGATAAAGAAATAACAGTATGTGATCATATAATTAAAGGGATTTGGCATAACGTGCCAATAATCATCTGCCCTTGTGCCAGCCAATAGGCGCTCTACGAATATGGATTTGTGCTTAGATTTATTGAATTCTCCCATCCAAGTGCATTTACATAAATTAAAAGCAAATTTTGCAGCCTGCTGTCTGCTGTCATCTTCCAAGCAGACGGCCTCCCACATGTTGGGTAAACAAAACCCCATTCCTCCACACTCCACACCGTCCCATCAGACTGATGCCTAAGAACAGAGAAGGGTTCTGATGTCAAACCCTTAAAGGTCAATGGATTGAGGCAGATTTGAGCAGACTTGCATCAAGCCACCAGTGGGCCCAGAATGCAAAGCGGTTCCCGCTTGGGGAAGCTGTCGCTTTTAGGTGGCAGATGTCAAATCAAAAAGAGGAGATGGCGAAAAAACTCAGAGGTGCACTTATCATATGTGCAGGAGAGGGAGGTGCACCCCGGCCTGTGACTTTGGGGGCACACACACACAACGTGCTCAAATATTAAAACCGGGATGGATCAAGCACCCAACCCCAAGCACCATATAACTAAAGGTCCATCTCCTTTCCCTTCTGTTCTGCCATGGACTCTAAGTTCAGCCGAGAGCGCTCTCTTTCAAGCTCCAACATTGCACCAGGTCCATAGCACATGAGCGTGCAGAGAGGATGTGTCCTTGGTGACTGCTCCACAGCTCTGGGACTCCCTTCCCTTACAGCAGGGCTGGAGAACTTTTTTCCTATCAGGGGCCAGTTTGAAAATAAAGGGGTGGCTCCAGATCCTAGATCTGTGCCTTGGATCTGCCCCCTACCTTTGTGTACCTGCCCTCATCGCTGTTCTCTTACCCTGAGCTCAGTCTTTCAGGGCTTGGGGGTAGGAACAGGATCCGGGGGGGTCAGTTCCAGGAAAGGGAAAGAGGCCAAATAAAAAGTTGCCACAGGCCGCATTTGGGCCTGGAGTTCCCCATCTCGATCTGAAAGGTTCGCCAAGCCCTGAGCATCGTCCGGAGGCAACGAAAAATCTGTTGAATGGGCCAGGCATAAACAGGCAGGATTAGGATTGGTGGGGGATTTATTGATATTTTATATGTGGTTTTATGGGTTTTTTTTATTTTATTTTTTGTATATGCCTTTTTAAAATGATGTTATAAGCCATTCTTAGCCAGGTGGGATAAAAAATAAAATAAATCTATTTAACTGAGTGCATTTTCAGATAAGACACTCTCCACCTCCCACCCCCCGAATATACATGCTGCAGGGCTACAGTGTTGCCCTATGGGTGCCCTGTAACATGGATAGTGGGTGGGAGGTGGGTGGGGAATCATTAGATTTGACTTTGGCCTGCTGTGGCTCACTTTGGCCTACTGTAGCTTACGACCCACTGCACATGTGTGCCGGTGTTGGCCTGGGATTGCCCCGCGCTGTGTTGGTGGCTTCTAGGCTGTGACCGTGGCAAATTTCAGAACTGGCTAGCATGTCTGTTTCCACACAGCATATCTGCCCCTGTCCGGAGCCACCATGGCTGTTTGTCATAGCGAGGGGCAAGGTGCTGGGAGCAGGGTGCAAGCAGGACCAGCTGCCCACACATTTGTTGTGCTCTCAGCCCTACCTGGGCCTTGCAGAGGACAAGACAGCTCCCCAGCCGTGGGCATGTCAGTGGCTCAGTTCAGTGCCCCGAACTGACACGGGCCACGTTGTCCATGGTTTTCCACCTTGGAGCGGGACAGGGTGTGGTCTTGCTGGCCACACGTCTGTGTGCAGGCAACCCCGCCACGACATGTCACCGTGATATCAGGGCATCCAGTAAGGGTAAGACTACATCAGAAAAGGGGAGGGCAATGGCATTCCCCCAACCCCTTTCTAATGTAGCCCCACCCTCTTCAGAGCGCTGTGATGTTACGGTACTTTGGAGTGGGCAGGGACTCTCATTTTTGGGGACTCAAGTCTGACTTTGCTGGATCCTGAGGGGTTTGGGCTGGGAATACGCCGGCTCCGGTTGGAACCCAATGGTTCCAACTCGCTCCGGTCAGGACGTTAGGTCGCTTTTAAACAAGGTGTTTAAAAGTGCCTCCTGAGCCCCGCGTTCAGAGAAAAGCTGCACGGGGTGTGTTTACATGCTCCCCGCGGTGCCGGAAGTGACGTGTTCCCCGCTGTCGGGAGCGGCGGTTATGGGGTTCTAATCTCCATACTTCAGTTCTGTGTGGCCACTTGTGGCCAATTTGTTCTTTTAGAGTGTAGTTGCTGTGTTGGTGCCAAACATGAGAGGGAGCTGGCCTTAGAATTTGTGGGATCCAAAATGCAGGGCCCTAAGTGGACTCACCCCCATCTCCCATGGCCGTACCCCTTTGGGGGCACCCTCTGTGAAGCCTTAGAGGTAGTCGTGAGGGAGTGGGGTCCCCGCAATGTGCCCGGGTGAAAGCGACGACCACTGCGGGGGCCCCAGAGAAAAATAGTGGTTGCCTCAAGTTGCCCCAAGTTGCCCTGGACACGCAACAGAACGGTCATGATGATACCATTGATCAGACACATGTCTGCTGGTGTGGGCAAGGTTTTCCGCTTCCCAGAGCTCTTCACCAAGCAGGTGGAAAATTGGCCGGGGCCTCGTATGTTCTGAATTAACGCGTCTCTTCTGTTGTTTTGGTGACTGGCTGCCTGCTTTGTGAACAACATTCCTCCTTCAGTCCATTGGGCTGCCTGACTGACCTTGCTGGTTTGACTCTTCGAAGATGAGAGAGAGAGCGAGGGAGAGAAAAAAACAACCCTCCCTTTTTGTTCCCCGTTTCTGACCCCAAGTCACCTGTGTAAACGTTGCTTCCTGCTAAGTATATGCTTGCTGGACTTTAAAGAACCCTCAGCACAGAAACGAGACTGCTCCGGGGGGGTGGGGGGTGGGGGGTGCTGCAATCTTCTCTTTATTGCATTGAAAGGATCCCTCTAATTGCAAATGGGCGCGACTTTTAGCTGAGGAAACGTTGATTGAAGAGTTCAGTTTAAAGAAACCGATTTCCCACCCTGGCAGATTAAAGCAGGGTCAGATGGTTTCCACCCACTCCTCCCACCCCAGTTTTTCAAAGGGGCTCCTAGATTTTATGATTCCCCACCTCAGAACTAAGTAGGTGGGTAGAAGAGATGGGCCTGAGCCAGCTGGCTGGGAGGTGCCCTCTAGCCAAGTGCCGATCCAAGGTTTTGGGGTGGAGCCACCTGGAGTTTTGTGTCCCACATGTTGTTTTTAATTGGGCCATGTTTTTTCTTTAGGGTAGAAGCTGACTAGGACTATATGGGGCTAGTAGAAGAGAGTCTGGCCTACTTCTGGCCCAGGCACAATTAGCGGTGAATTGGATCTTTCAGACTAATTTGACAGATTAATTCAGACAAATATCCCTTGAATTTGGCTGCTTCAGTCTGAATCAGACAGAGCAGATAATCCCCTCGTTCAATGTTGTTTGGTTTATTGTGCATGCACAATAACACTAAATAGTGCTGAAACAAAGTAGCCAAACCAAATAAACCGAACAACTGACTAAATGGATATGTGAATATCCAATATGTGAATATGGATATGTGAATATCCATTTCAGGTTGGATGTTGTCAGATATTTGTGCGTGCACCCCACGGTTATGGAACTCCCTCCCTTTGGAGATTCGTCTAAGCCTGAGCCTGCTCATCTTCCAAGAGCGATGTAAAAACTTTTCGTTTGGCAGGCAGGGATAGGGTTGGGTAGGATTGGGGAGGGGCAGGGTTAGGGGCTGGAGGGGAGGAGGCTGAGAGGCTGTTTGTATATGTTGTAAGCCACCCTAAGCCTTAATGGAAAGGGCGGGGTATAAATGTGAATAAAATAAACACTAAAATACAAAACATCTATCATTTCACTACAGTGCCACACAGTAGTTTATCTAAGAGGTGCCACTCTGGGACAGGCCAATGGTCCATCTAGTCCAGCGTCCCATCCCTGACATCGGCCATCAACAAAACAGGGCATATATGAACAGATGCATTCCCTGCTCCTCAGCTTCTAGCAGTCAGAGGCTGCATGCTTGGCTAACGATCCTGTGCTTTATGACCGTATCTAATCGTTTTTTAAAAAAAGCAAGTTATGTATTAGGCCTTCACTGCATCCCATGGCAATGAGTTCCACAGATTTGTTGAGTGCTGTGTGAAAAAGAACAACCTTTCGTACAGGAATCTCAGGCCCAGGGGCCAAATGTAGCTCCCGGCTAGTTTTTATTTGGCTCCTTTTCAGTTCCTGGATCTGGTCCCTGGATTCAGTCCCAGCCCTCACACACTGAAAGAGTAAGCTCGGGGCAAGGGACGACATGCACTAGGGATGGGACTCCAGGGGAAATGTCAGGTTTGGATTTTTCGGTTTCAGTTCTTTATGAATTTCAGATCTCGTTTTGGATTTTGGATATTTTCTGGATACAAGCTGCAATGACCCCCCCCCCCCCCGCCCCGAAACTGGCACAATGCAAAAACAAACAAAACCCAAAACAAAATTGATGTAAAAGAACCAAAATACCTGAACCGATTTTTTTCCCCAAAATTTCATATTAATCTAAAATGGCCATTTTTGGGGAATTTCAGTTCTACCTGGAACTGAAATTCCCATCCCTAACATGCATACAAGGACAGGGCATAGAACCATGGCACAGAATGATCCATCCATAACCGTCTTCTTCCTGAGCGTACGCCCCTAAGTACCTTCACCCCAATGTCTCTGTGGCCCTCAGAGCTTGTACTCATTTTCAAAGTGGCCTTGGGAAGGGAAAGGTTTCCCATCCCCTGTTGACCTCCACTTTGACAGCTGTCACAGAGACGATCCTTCAGGAGATGGGACACTGGTTTGTTGCAACATGACAGTTCCGGTGAGCTTGCCCAATTCTGTTTTTAACGACATAAATATTGGGAATTCCTCCTTCCTTTGCCAGGTTCAGACTCTCTGCCCCACACGCTGCCTTATGGCTAGAGCAAGGCTGTATTTCCACTGCACGGTGACAGCACTGGTAGAAGCACACAACACATTTCTTCTTTTACGTGGCCAATAAACCCCTGATTTATGGAGCAGCTCTGAAATATCTCAGTCCTGCTGAAATCTGGGCCTCCGTTTCTTCTCAACGGCAGCCGTAATCTTTACAATTGGCATTAGCTGGGATTTGGGACTGGAGAAGTCAGTCTCATGGCAAATTATTGGGATTGCTACCTGCAATGACTCCCTTTAAATAAAATTTAATGGGCATCAGCACATTTTTCCCAGGCTCCCAAGCTTTGGAAATAACATTGTCAAAGGTAATAGCACTTTTTGAAATTCAAACTAGGCAGAATTGTCAGCAGCCCATAGCCAAGATTCTTTCTTTCTTTCTTTCGGTGGGGGATAGAAAGGATTTGGTTATACCAAGTCCCACAGATGCATGATTAAAAGTAATTTTACCTAAGAAATTTGCATTATAAAGTAGATTTGAATGGTATTATCAGGTCCCCATAGGAGTCAGACAGGAAGATGCAGGGAACACAGGTCTCTGAGCACTACCATTATTTTTATTACGTCAGCAATATATCTAATCATGAGCCAGTGTAGACTTGGCCCTGAGAGACCAGGGTTTCATTTCTCATGTTAGTCAAGAGCTTACTGGGCGGCCTTGGGCAAGTCAGTGGGTGAAAACAGATGCAATGTGGGCCCTAATATGGGCCGGGGACTCACCGTGACGTGGGTTTCCAGGCCGCCAGATGTGGGCCCGCTGCTGCCCCAGCCTGGGTAGGTGACTGGCCCAGATGTGGTCCCCAGAAGATCTCAGGCCCACAGTCCAGACCAAGGGCTACCCAGGCGGGCCAACATGGGGCATAGTGGTCCCACATGTCTATTCCCGCCGCCATGACTAGCAGCCATGACTGTCCGTGATTGGCCACCATAGCTGCCCATCATGGCAGGGGGCGGGGTGATGAAGGTGCGCTGGGGTATTCTGAAACGTTTGAAACGTTGGTATGTTTGGGTATTTTGAAATGTGACACCACTGTCCATGGCCATGCTTACCCCGGCATGACCACAGGCGGGGCTGTCATGTCTGCTCCCACCCGCCAGATGTTCACCACGGGCAGGAGCAGAGTACACCCCGGGCAGTGGCAGGGCTAATCCTGGATGTGTGCTGGGCTCCCTACCAGCGCACATTCCGGGTTTAGCCTTGCCACAGTCTGGGGAAGCCTACCCTGGACTGTGGTAGAGTGGGCCATCCCATTTGATGGCCCACTCTACCTAACCTTGGCCGGTGGCTGGAGCAGTTCTGGGTGGGTGTGGTGGCCTCATAGGCGGGGGGCCATGTGGACCCATGTTCACACGTCCCCCACCCTCTCCCCAGCTGCGACCGCCAGAACGTTTGTTCGGCGGTTGGGCAAACCTCTACCCGGGCTCTTTGGCCCATCACATGTAAAAATACCCTTTGTTCTCTTCTCCCACTGAGGGTGCAGCGGGGTAGGGCTTGCCAACCAGTCTGGTTGGGCACACGTCCATCCAGTGCTCGACTTAACCTGGCCGGGGGCAGCACTCCCACCCCAGGCTGTGTAGCCAGTGCACCAGTTGTGCATCTGTTTTTACTCTCTCTCTCTTCCCCATCTGTAAAATGGGAACAATAGTGACCACCCTCACAGGGGTGTGTGATGGTGAACTAGATAAAGACTGAAAAGCACTTTGAACACTGAAAGCACCACAGAAATGATAAATTATTATAATAATTACAGATTCCCTGCTCAGAAGGATTTACAATCTAGGATGTGCACAGGAAGGGTGACAAGGGAGAGGGGAACATGGGGAGACATGGAGACATTAATGAAGCTGAGAAGTCACAGGGGCACATGCTTAACTGAGTTACAGGGGAGAAGGAAGACCCTGAAGGACAGAACAGCAGAAGAAGCATCAGGGAGCAGACTATTCCCTCCCCCCTTCCCCCCACGGGGGTGGGGGATTGGGGCCCCTTGCCGTGCCTGCCTAGAGAGGGGGCAGGATGGCGGGGGTTAAAGTTTTCCCGTCGTGAGAGGCCGAAGCCGGGTCCCAGGGCGGGAAATGGGTGGCGCGTTGGGAGCTGGGAGCGCAGCCTGGGTTGCTAGGCAGCCCAGGCTGTGCCCCCATTGGTCAAAAGTAGGCATGTGGGCCCTGCCCAACAGGCGGGGTCCACGAGCAGAGAAGCCGCAGCTTTGGCCTCAGTTGATCCCAGGAGCTACAACTGAACGGCGGCGCGGACCTGGCGGCTTGATTTCGGGCCCCCGGGTCCGCGTGGCTGTGGTGGGAGCGGGAATGCTCCCTCAACAGGCTTACCCCTGATGGGGAAAACAAGAAGAGTGCTGCTGCTGCTGCGGTGGCGAAGAAGCGGAGGCTCGAGGCCGCCGGGCCGGATCCCTCCCTGGGGACGGGGGCACGTGAACCTGGTGAGGTGCGGGTGGTGGGCCCAGCGGGTTTGGCCCCTTGTCCCCCTCCACACGGGGGCCGTGTTGCTGGGGGAGGAGGGGAAATCCCCCTCTCGGTCAGGATGGCAGGGTGTGAGGCCCTGCTTCACCAGCTTACTGGGGAGGGGGAAGGAGATACCCCGCTGGGGTTGCCCCCCCCCATCTGGCCCTTCAACCTCTTCTGGGGAGGGAGTTCCCGCGAATGGGGGATCTGTGATCCCTGCACCCCTGCGAAGAGGGGGGCGCCCCATTAACCCCCCTGCCCGTTACACCTGGGAGGCCGGCGAGGATGTGGGGGCACAGGCTCGTAAGGGTGCTAGGCCCCTCCGGAGTGGCCCTGCTGGGCCGGTTCCTCCCTCAACCCCGCAGATGCCATCGGTGGCTGCCAGGGCTGCGGGTGTGGCGGAGGCGATGGGGGAGGAGAGGGGGTCCGATCCGGGACACACAGTGCCTTTTTCAGTGGATCCCCAGGGTGCTCTTCCCTATTTGGGGCTCCATGAGCCTAATCAGGCCCCAGTAAACCAGGGGCAGGCCACATGGGCTGGGCCTGCACTGGGCTGGGCCGGGGAGCCTCTTCCCTCTTTCTTGCAGTCAGGGCCAGGACCGGCGAGTGCGGCGCCCCAAGAACAGGGTGATGGAGCCCTGCGACAGAGGATGGAGCATATGGAGAGGGCTCTACAAGCACTGATACACCAGTGTGCCCAGACGGCACAAACCCAGCAGGAGGCGGTCCCTGTAGTCCAGGTAAAGTGCCTACCTATCTTAGAGGGTTAGGTGGGGGGCAGTGCTGAGCTCCAGACAGGCCCCCACAGCGGGAGGCGCGGGGACCAAGAGGACAGTAACAAAGACCTATCAGGGTCTGGGAACAGTCGGTGGATCGACGCAGCTAGTCTGGTGGGGCGGGACCTGGGTCCCGGTGGTCCCTTCTCTTGGGACCAGGGGGACCGGTGGATCAGCCGGGGGGGTGCCCCCCCCCGGTCGGCACGGCCAGCTCGGCTTCACTCGCGGGACAGGCCCTGCGGGTGTGGGCCCCTGCAGCCACCCCATGTCTGCCTATGTTGGGTGTGTGGGGTTCAGTTTCCCCCATGATGGCATCCGCACAGTGCCGGCCCCCTGAGGGTGGGAGTTATTCTGTGGTCTCTGACCCAATAGGGGTCCATTTGCTCCCAGCCATGAAGGAGCAGATATGGTGCGGTGAATACGTAGACCTTTTTGCCCTACTGCTTAGTGATCCAATATTGGATCCCGCTGAGTAGGAGGACAAAAAGGAAAAGGAGTGCTTTAAGCATCCCAAGGCAGATCGAAACTGGTCGAACTGGACCGCCACCTTTTCCATCCATATAGGAGTCATGATCCAGGCGTACCCTGCCCGGGCCGCAGATCTGCTGAAATATGCCGACATTGTGCGGTGTGCTTATGAAGCAGGGCCGGCGGGTGCATTGCTCTGATATGATGAAGCTTTCCGCCATAGGGTGGCATATACTCCAGGCCTTAGGTGGGATTTACGTGCATATGACCTCTGGCTTAATTGTATGTGTGGGGCGGGTAACATCCCCAGATCAGATAGCGGGCACTTGCTGGCAAAAGGGGGGGCTTCATCCGCCACTGAGTCCTTTCCTGAAGAAGGGAAGAAAGGGGTGGCCCCCTCCGCGGGCCTGTGTTGGGAATTTGGCCATTTCAGGAGATGCACCCGAGTGACCTGTAAGTTCCGCCATGCCTGCTCTAGCTGTTCGGGGCACCATGCTTCCTCCGCATGCCCGAGGGGAAAACTTGGTGCCAAAGGGAAATCATTCCCCGGTGGGGCTGGCAAGGGCGGCTCCGGGGGGTGGGGGATAACAAAATGGCCCCAGCTGGCAAGAGCCCCAATACCAGTTAAGGTGGCGGGGCTAGCCCAAGCCCTTCACCGGCACCCCGACGAAGGGGAAGTTGAGTACATACTGGCGGGCTTTCAGGAAGGTTTTAGAATCCCAGCTGCTGAAGTTCACCAACACCGGATCTGCCCAAATTTGAAGCCAGTAGCTGGAATGGAGGGCGTAGTCGGTGCAAAGAGCCGGAAAGAAAAGGACGAGGGAAGGGTGGCCCCACCATTCCCCAACATGATCGTATCCCCTCTGGGTGTGGTACCAAAAACGACCCCTGGGGAATTTCGACTAATTCATCATCTGTCATACCCCCGGGGGGGCTCAGTCAACAACGCCATCCCTAACGAGCTTTCCTCGGTGTGGTACACATCGTTTGACTTGGCAGTAGCCCTAGTGAGGTCATTTGGACCCGGGGCCATACTCGGGAAGTGCGACATCAAGTCTGCTTTTTGCTTGCTCCCTGTACACCCCGACAATTTCCCTTTGCTGGGTTTTCACTTTGAGGGAGGGTATTACCAGGACAAGGCCATGCCAATGGGGTGTTCGATCTCCTGCTCCGCCTTTGAGCATTTCAGCACCCTGGTGGAGTGGACTGTCAAGCAACGGTCCGAAAAAAGGGGAATCACAAAATATCTAGATGATTTCCTATTCATCGGCCATGCTGAAATGGGCGAATGCGCAGACTTGATGCAGACCTTCCTCGGGGTAGCGGAGGAACTGGGTATCCCCTTGTCCTCTTTGAAAACGGAGGGACCCTCCACCCGGTTAACCTACCTCGGTATGGAGTTGGATACCGAGGAGGCTGTTTCCCGCCTTCCCAGCGACAAATTGAGGTCTCTCCGGGAGAAGATCAGAGAATGTTTGGGGGCAGGCAAGGTTATGGTTTGGCATCTCCAATCGGTTGTGGGGAGTCTCAACTTCACTTGCCGGGTGTAGCGCCAAGGTGGGCCTTCTTGTGCTGGCAACCCGCCCCACACCCCACTTTAGAGTCACCAAGGAGATGAAAGAAGATCTCCAGACCTGGGCCACTTTTCTGGACAGCTTTAATGGCACCAGCTTTTGGAGGGATCAGCTCCTGTTGGAAGCTGAGCTCCAGGTGCATTCTGATGCGGCTGGTGGAGCTGGTTTTGGGTTAATTTTTAGGGATCGGTGGGCAGCAGCCCCCTGGTCACGGGACTGGATAGAGCAAGGGATTACAAAGGACCTCACCTTTTTGGAACTTTTCCTGCTTGTGGTGGCTGTACACCTGTGGCCTGACCATCTGGTGAACCAATCAATTCTCTTCTGGTGTGACAACCAAGCTGTTGTCCACATAATTAACACCCAGTCCTCCAGGTCTCTGAGGGTCATGAGGCTGGTGAGGGTTTTTGTGCTTACCTGTTTGGAACTCAACATCCTGTTCCATGCCAGGCATGTGCCAGGACTTAACAACAGTGTAGCCGATGCCCTTTCTTGCTTCCAGATGGAGCCCGGATCCACTGTCGCCCCTGGTGTGAAACCTTAGGTTGTAGAGCTGCACACCACCGTTTTAGGATTCCTTGCACCCTGTACCAGGACGGCCTATGGCAGGGCCTTCAGGGAGTTTCAGAATTATTGGCGAGAACAGGGTTGGCCCCAGGGGTTTCCGATCCCAGAGCACCACATGCTACAACTCGCCATGTTCCTGAGGCGTCAGGGAGCAGCCCCGGGGACCATCTCGGGGAAGCTGTCTGCCCTGGCTTTCGCAAGTAACGTTGCGGGCCACCCACCCCCGACCGGTTTTTTTTTTGCCAAGTGCTTGCTTGAGAGTTGGCATAGGGAAGGGGGTAGGACCCCCGACCAGTGGGTCCCGGTCACTTTAAGAGTACTGCTGGATATGTGTGTGGGGCTATCCCGTATCTGTTTCGACTGTTTTGAAGTTTTACTGTTTAACTCGTTATTTAAGTTAGCCTTCTTTGGAGCATTTCGCATGAGCGAACTGGTAGTGGATTCAGCCAGGGACACTTCAGGTAGGGCACTCCAATTTAGTGACATCTGGATTGGCCCAACATCGCTGGCATTGAACATTCATCGATCCAAGATGGACCAGAGAGGGAGAGGTCAGGAGGTCAGGCTGAATTGCGCAGCAACGGAAGAGATGTGCCTGGTTAGGACTATGGATGCATATCTTGCGGTGCGGGGGGTGGCTCCAGGCCCCCTGTTTAAGCACACTAAGGTGCAGCAGGTGACCAGGTACCAATTTATGGCAGTCATGAGGGCTGCACTGGCCTACCTAGGGTTGCCTACGACAGCGTATGGCACACATTCCTTTCACATACGGGCTGCAAGTTTTGCTGCGGAGAATGGGATGCCTGAACAGGGCATCAGGAAAGTGGGGCGTTGGAGGTTGGGGGCCTTTCGGACTTATGTCCGGGGTGCCCCCCCCTCCAAGCGACCCTAACTGTTTTTCTTATGTCCACAGATGTTTTCCCGCTGCCATGGAGTCAGATGCCCTGTATAGGCGGGATTATTATTATTATTATTATTATTATTATTATTATTATTATAAACATTTATATAGTGCCAGCCATGTGCCTGGTGCTGTACAGAACATAGAATTAGACGCGGTCCCTGCCTGTGGCTTACAATCTAAAAGACAAGGAGGGGGAGACAGGGAGAGGGGACAGTGGGAGAGACAGGGGAGAAGACAAACAAACATTCA
>QEPC01014402.1:2916095-2928810 GCA_003113815.1 Sphenodon punctatus | reverse complement strand
GGCAGCCTCCCTGGGAGGGGTGTCATGCGAGGGCGGTAGGGACAAGTATGGTCCCCGGTCGGCAGGCATCTTTCTCCTTACTCGCATTCGAAGGAGTGGACCCCCTCACGGGCGGCCGGGGCCGCTCGAGGGGGAGACGTGTGATCGTCAGTGGGGTGGCAATCGAAGGTACATCGAAGCCACCCCTGGTTAACGTTGGGGTTACTGTTTCAAGGTTAAGTTAAGTACTGGACCCGCATCGCACTAGGCGATTTACCCCCACCTAATTTTGATTGTAATCTGTTAAATAAAGAGTGCGGCCGTTTAAACACAGCGCTGTGTCCGGTCTCCTTCGGTGCGTCGGTAATGGGGGCGAGGAGCTAGGGAAGGCAGGAGGGTCAGAGAGTTTTTTAGGAGGAATTTGGAGGGCAGGAGGCAAGAAGCAGACTCACCGCAGGTATTTTCAGGATAAGAGTTCCAGGCATAGGGGCAGCATGTGAGAAGGGGATTTGCAACCATAATTACAGTGGGGAAAATTAGGAGTACCTCCTTTGATACCTCGCATATTTTATGTGCTCGTGTGCCATGTACATAGAAGCTGAGGCAAATATTTGTTTCAATATTAGAAATTCACCCTTTTGAAAATGTGAATTTGAAATTCCGGGCATATATGCAAAGTTTGAATGTGAAGTTATACTTAGAAATTTGGTAATTAGTCGATTCATGAGTTGGTTTTGGTCTGTTTTGGTGAATGACTTAGGGCACAATCACACCCTCAGGGAAAATCCAGATTTTTCCTTTCTGCGCATGATTTCAGAGCACTGGAATGTCCCATTCCGCATGTTTCAACCCTAAACCGGTTATCAAAAATGTGGATGCCAAGGCACCAAAATTCTCCCTTTACAAGGGTGCATGCTGTAAAATCCAAAGTTCTCAGTGTTTGAAAGGTTGCACAAAGTGCATATAAAATTGTGCATGCTGTGAGCAGTCAGAAGAGAACTGTGTTTCAGAAAGCGTGTATTGAGCATTTGGTCAGCCCGGATGATAGAGACGGGCACAGACCGGAAACAGGAAGTGACTTGTCTTGCTTCCCATCTCTATGGCTGTAACCTAGGAAGAGGTGGACGGGAAAAGATGGTGGAGGAAGAATAATCGTGAGTGTGCTCACCACGCTGGAGCAATGCCAAAACTCGTTGCTTCATAGAACTATGGAGAGAAGAAAAAGCTCAGGAGCAATCGGGAACTGCTTACCGGGAACAACGAGGAAGAAGCCAGAGATTACCCTTCCGGGTTTACAACATGGACGTGCAAAGAGGGTCATGGGGTTGAGGGGAGGCACTGAATGACGTGCTTGTGGGAATGAACTGGAAAACACGCAGGATTTAGAAGGTTTGAATGGTTGACAAGCGCATTACCTAACGTGTGGCAAACACATATGCACGCAAAAATGCAGCGTGTGAAAGGAAGTGGGAAGATTATTTTTTTCTCGCATTCGCATTCTCACCCTATATTAAAACACACATTTTTCCAAAGGTGTGAATGTGGTCTCCGATCTGTCAAACTCCAAACCCATCCTTAGAGGTGGAAAAAACAGACTCAAAGTGAAGTTGACCTTGAACCAAAGCCATAGTTCTCAAAGGGTGCAAATCTGAATTGATGTATTTTATTTGTTAAAGGAAACATTCACATTTGGCTGGTGAACATAAAAAGTCTTGTTCATTTCTGTCCCCATATAAAAAGTTCATTGGGTTGCCTGGGTGTAAGGCTGCTATAAAGTGAGATCACATGCCCAGAAGGTTGAATTCTCTGCTGCCTTTCAGTACATGGTATCCACATTTGACCTTATAAAAAGTCTATTTGAGGGATTTGGGGGTGTAAATATTTAATTCTAAAACTCCCTGTTGATTCAACGCCTTCATTTTTGAGAATAAGCCAATCTGTTTTGTATCTGCTCTTGCTAAAATCCAGTGACACTGACTCAGCAGATTCTTTTTGAAAGGTTCACAATTGGGCTGTATTGAACCGCATGTTCGAAAATCCTCATCTCAACTGTCAAATTGGGAGCATCCAAACTGTTACTCTACTTCAGCCACTGTCTTTGCCGATCAGTAATTGTTCTGGGCTTTCTGTTTTTACCGATGCCTCCATTTGTTATTCTTACCAAGTTGCCCAAGTGAGAAATCTGGAAAGGTACTGCCGATGTAATAGAGGAAAATCTCCATTAGGGCACTGCTGCACAGGGCAGAACGGGAACAATAATGGGAAAGAAATGAGTTTGCTGGAACAGGGTACTTGAAGCTGGAGTGACTTCTGAGTAGCCCGCAAACCGCCAATTTCCTTCTTTTTGCAAACGTTCATTTCTACCTCTTCTTTTTTTCATGCGAACATGGCAGAGAAATATGGAAATGATCTGTAGGGCACATGCATGTGGATTTCAGGGCACTGCCAAAAAAAAAAAAAAGATTGCCAAGCAGAGCTGTTTTAAGACTTTCAGAGGCCTACGGGGAATGGGTTTTGAGGCTTATCCCAGACATCTGATTTGAATTGGTTCCAGCAAAGCACGTACGAACCATTTCTTTCCCAAAACCAATATCAGTTTGGATTATTTCAATCATTTCAGTTTTGATTATTTTTATTATTATGATTATTTCAGTTATTTCCATTTCGATTGTTTCGGTCATGTCAGGATTCAATTATTTTGGGTTTGTCATTTTGGTTCTTCCAGTTATTTTGGTTCAAAACTATTCATTCTGCTAGTAGCCGGTGCGCTGTAACACTAATATTGCTGAATCAAAATAACCAGAATAACCAGAATGACTGAACCAAATTAACTGAACTGAAATAGCCAAATAATCAGATATGCAAATATATTTTCAGTGGCGTATAATTATTCGGAGGGCAATCCCAAATGGTGAATGATATTCTGAATGGAAAACTGGCAGATTGTTTCACTTTGAGGAATAACGACCAAAGATGGATGGAGACGCCCACAATATTTTCAGGTTTGTGCTAAAAATAATGAACATTCCCAATTACCATTTTGTTTGGTTATCGAAAGGCCTGTCGGTAGCGCTGGTAAATATTGAAATATTGATGCATAAATCACATGTATGTTGACACTGCCCTTTGAAATGCTGCATGATGATTGGGATTCAACAAGCAGGCGGCAGCAACCATGTAATAGAGACATCATGTGTTTTTAAATAACAAGCCAGTTATTCAGCTCATATAAAAGAATTGCAAACAGGTGTGTTTTTTAGAAATGAGAAGCCATCAAAAGATCTTATTTATGCAGCACCTGATCATTTTGAGATCTCTGCCAACAGTGCAATGATTACATCTGCCTGATGAATAAATGCATTAGAAAAAGCCTAAGTAACACTGAAATCAAGGAGGGAAAAAAGAATAGTCTGGCGTGGATTTAAGAATAAAGTAATAAAAGGAAGAGTCCCTGGGACATCGCTGGTCTGGGAGTTATTAGTTTCAACTGTTATTAGTGACAGTTCTAAAGACATTTAGGCCCCAAAGGACTTTATAAATGTTTAATCGGGACTCACTTCTCATACCCTGACATGGAGCTAACTCTGGGGTGGGACACAGCAGCTGTTTAACCGCACTTGTTGTGTGCGGTTAAGGACACAGTTGAGGACAATTGACACTGCAGGGCTAATTTAGTCAGGGAGAAAGTGGCTTGGAATTTGGCCAGGATAAAATTAAAAATCCAAGTTGGGAAAAGAACATTTAAAAAGAGACCAGTTTTTCAGAGACCATGGGTCATGCAGTAAAGGTGCAAAAGAAATGACTGGATTAAAAAGACTATGGAACATTAAACCTAACATTCCAGGTGATGGTTGGTAACACAGATTTATTGAGATGTAGCAGTCAATTGCACAGTTGTTAAACCGGCCATAACTATGTCTTAAATAATCCCTTCAGCTGGTATTTATTTAACATAATCGCAGCCTATTAAACCCGAGGTAAGTACAGAGCTGAGCGTCTCTGGGACACACGCTTGAAAATCTTGCCAGGAAGGTTTTGCCTGAAACTCTTTCTGGAAGGCTCCCACAGAAAGTTTTGTCTTTGAGTTCTCCTTCAAGGAGGCTGCCTTTCAGAGAAGTGTGTGTGGACCCATGGCCTGGCTTTCGGCTTCCCAGTATGCACTGAAAATCTCCGACAGGCAACATATGAAGCAGAGACGTGAGCCTCTGCTAGGCAAGCCCGGTGTCTGGTCTGATCGTCCAAACGGGAATCTTTGACAGATCTTGCAGCGCTTGAATCTTGAACTGGAGTCAATTGGGAGTCAGCTCTTGGGTCTGAAGCTGAGACCAAGGTTGAGGTCCAACTAGCTAAATCAGCTTGGAAACGGATAGGCTCCCCTCCTGGTATGCAGGCCAGTAACAAGCACAAAGGCAGGAAAAAACAACGCAATCCCTGTTGCAGCTTCCCCCAACTCTCCCCTCTTGCACATACTTGTTGCGAGGTCCCATAACAGACCTCCAGCTGTGTGCAAGTGTGTTTCACCCACAGCTTGACCTTACATTGTGGGTAGGGGGTGAGTAGAGGCTATGCAGCTGTCACTCATCTCCCAGATCTTGCTACTTAGCAAGGTGAGTGGGTAGTATTGCCACATTTATTTACACCCTATTTCTCAACCTCAGTTCCCCACTGGTAAATTGGGACTAAAAAAGAGCTGCCTCACAAGGTTGTTATGAAAGTGAACTGGTTAAGGGATGTTTTTAACCAAGCAGGGCAATGGAGGTGTGCGAGGGTCTGCGGCTGCCGTGGACGACCTGCGCAGGTGGAGTGAGTGGGAAGCGCTTCAAACGGGTGGTTCCCAGCGTGGCTACCCGGCCACAGAAGTGGCCACGCCTCCATTGGGCTGACCTCTGGATTTCCCAGCAGTGCTCTGTGCGGGGCCATGAGCGGGTGCTCCGGGGCTTGCGGGAGCATGCATCCTTCTGCTCCATCTTCCGACGGGCGGTTGGCTCTGCGGCTCATGGGTAGCAATCTTGTTTGAAAACAGCCATGGATTGTAAAGTATTATGGATGCTGAGAGCCAATGTAGCCTAGTGGATAAGGTGCTAGACTTGGCTCTGGGAGACTGGGGCACAAATCTTGGCTTAGCCATGAACTTGCTGGGTGGCCTTCAGGACATCACTGTCAGCCTCAGTTCCCCATCTGTAAAATGGGAATGTATGCTCTCAGTGTGGTATAATGGCTGAGTGCATAGTATGGACTGGGAGGAATCCTAGTTCAAGGCTTGCCTTAATCAGAAACTCACTGGGTGACCTTGGACCAGTCACAATATTCTCTTAACCTAACCTAGCTCACAGGGTTGTTGTGAGAATTAAAAGTTGTGTTTATTAGTTATATGTAAAGCATTCTGAGTGCCATGGCAAGGGGAGGCGCGATATAAAAATAAAGATTATTATTATTACCCATCCTAGGTCGTAATCCCTTTGGGACAGGGACTTGTCTTCAGTTTCTAACTGTTCTTTGCTGGTGCTATATGAAGAATAAAATGTTGTATAAATGATTGATACTGCAACAAGCAGCATCTGAAATCACAAAATATGGGTAGCCTGACAGCCCTCCCTTTTGTTCTGGTTGTTCCCTGAGTCCCAAATGCCCCTGAAGTGCAAATAAAAGGAGCAAGGGGATCAGGCGTATTTACTGCCAATATTAAACTACTCTCAGGTTGACTTGAGTTCCCATGTAACCTGAATGCACATTCCTCATGGATGCTGTAGCCCCGGCCCCTGTGCGCTCTGCTTAATTAGTGTGCACAAAAGCTTCAGACAAAACCCCTTCTGCACCTGCACTGCTTCAGGAAGCACAAAGCCAGGCCACCCCAGTCAGTGAAAGACTGGCTAGCCCTTGAAAAACACAGGATTGAAATAAAGGAGGAGGAGGGGGATTGCTGGCTTGCTTGGACTTTTCACGACTGAAGAGAATGAGAAAAGCCCACCAAAAAGGAGCTTTAGTCTGGAGAAAGAAAGGCCCAGGGAACAAGGCAAAAGGGGGGTGCGTAGGGAGCGATGAAAAGGAGTTCCAGGTTGTATAATACATTCAGCCCCCAGGGAGTTCAGCTCCTTACTCTACATCTCAAAAGCCTTTGACAAAGGAAAGTGGATTGTTTGGGGTGCAGCGTGGTCAGTGGAGCAACACAGCCTGTTTCAGCCTCGCTAAAGGGGCAGAATGATTTTGAAGCTTTCGAGGCGCGAAAGGGATGTTTGAGCCTTTGACCAGATGAAGGATGGTTCCTGAGGAGGAGCAGGCTAGAGTTTCTCCCCTTTAAAGCATGTTTGTGAAACACCCACACAGATGAAACACAGTCTGCCTTCACTGTAATCCTCTGCATTTCGACTAGTCACTATTTCGTTATTTCCTATTGTGAGGGTTTTCAGGAAGGGAAGGCAAGGGTTGGGATCCCTTGGCTTCTACCAGCGAGACCCAGGGGTGTAAANAACCTAACATTCCAGGTGATGGTTGGTAACACAGATTTATTGAGATGTAGCAGTCAATTGCACAGTTGTTAAACCGGCCATAACTATGTCTTAAATAATCCCTTCAGCTGGTATTTATTTAACATAATCGCAGCCTATTAAACCCGAGGTAAGTACAGAGCTGAGCGTCTCTGGGACACACGCTTGAAAATCTTGCCAGGAAGGTTTTGCCTGAAACTCTTTCTGGAAGGCTCCCACAGAAAGTTTTGTCTTTGAGTACTCCTTCAAGGAGGCTGCCTTTCAGAGAAGTGTGTGTGGACCCATGGCCTGGCTTTCGGCTTCCCAGTATGCACTGAAAATCTCCGACAGGCAACATATGAAGCAGAGACGTGAGCCTCTGCTAGGCAAGCCCGGTGTCTGGTCTGATCGTCCAAACGGGAATCTTTGACAGATCTTGCAGCGCTTGAATCTTGAACTGGAGTCAATTGGGAGTCAGCTCTTGGGTCTGAAGCTGAGACCAAGGTTGAGGTCCAACTAGCTAAATCAGCTTGGAAACGGATAGGCTCCCCTCCTGGTATGCAGGCCAGTAGCAAGCACAAAGGCAGGAAAAAACAACGCAATCCCTGTTGCAGCTTCCCCCAACTCTCCCCTCTTGCACATACTTGTTGCGAGGTCCCATAACAGACCTCCAGCTGTGTGCAAGTGTGTTTCACCCACAGCTTGACCTTACATTGTGGGTAGGGGGTGAGTAGAGGCTATGCAGCTGTCACTCATCTCCCAGATCTTGCTACTTAGCAAGGTGAGTGGGTAGTATTGCCACATTTATTTACACCCTATTTCTCAACCTCAGTTCCCCACTGGTAAATTGGGACTAAAAAAGAGCTGCCTCACAAGGTTGTTATGAAAGTGAACTGGTTAAGGGATGTTTTTAACCAAGCAGGGCAATGGAGGTGTGCGAGGGTCTGCGGCTGCCGTGGACGACCTGCGCAGGTGGAGTGAGTGGGAAGCGCTTCAAACGGGTGGTTCCCAGCGTGGCTACCCGGCCACAGAAGTGGCCACGCCTCCATTGGGCTGACCTCTGGATTTCCCAGCAGTGCTCTGTGCGGGGCCATGAGCGGGTGCTCCGGGGCTTGCGGGAGCATGCATCCTTCTGCTCCATCTTCCGACGGGCGGTTGGCTCTGCGGCTCATGGGTAGCAATCTTGTTTGAAAACAGCCATGGATTGTAAAGTATTATGGATGCTGAGAGCCAATGTAGCCTAGTGGATAAGGTGCTAGACTTGGCTCTGGGAGACTGGGGCACAAATCTTGGCTTAGCCATGAACTTGCTGGGTGGCCTTCAGGACATCACTGTCAGCCTCAGTTCCCCATCTGTAAAATGGGAATGTATGCTCTCAGTGTGGTATAATGGCTGAGTGCATAGTATGGACTGGGAGGAATCCTAGTTCAAGGCTTGCCTTAATCAGAAACTCACTGGGTGACCTTGGACCAGTCACAATATTCTCTTAACCTAACCTAGCTCACAGGGTTGTTGTGAGAATTAAAAGTTGTGTTTATTAGTTATATGTAAAGCACTCTGAGTGCCATGGCAAGGGGAGGCGCGATATAAAAATAAAGATTATTATTATTACC
This sequence comes from Sphenodon punctatus, assembly GCA_003113815.1. Taxonomy (NCBI): domain Eukaryota; kingdom Metazoa; phylum Chordata; class Lepidosauria; order Sphenodontia; family Sphenodontidae; genus Sphenodon; species Sphenodon punctatus. The sequence continues at coordinate 2,920,754 of QEPC01014402.1, read as the reverse complement.
CATCCTAGGTCGTAATCCCTTTGGGACAGGGACTTGTCTTCAGTTTCTAACTGTTCTTTGCTGGTGCTATATGAAGAATAAAATGTTGTATAAATGATTGATACTGCAACAAGCAGCATCTGAAATCACAAAATATGGGTAGCCTGACAGCCCTCCCTTTTGTTCTGGTTGTTCCCTGAGTCCCAAATGCCCCTGAAGTGCAAATAAAAGGAGCAAGGGGATCAGGCGTATTTACTGCCAATATTAAACTACTCTCAGGTTGACTTGAGTTCCCATGTAACCTGAATGCACATTCCTCATGGATGCTGTAGCCCCGGCCCCTGTGCGCTCTGCTTAATTAGTGTGCACAAAAGCTTCAGACAAAACCCCTTCTGCACCTGCACTGCTTCAGGAAGCACAAAGCCAGGCCACCCCAGTCAGTGAAAGACTGGCTAGCCCTTGAAAAACACAGGATTGAAATAAAGGAGGAGGAGGGGGATTGCTGGCTTGCTTGGACTTTTCACGACTGAAGAGAATGAGAAAAGCCCACCAAAAAGGAGCTTTAGTCTGGAGAAAGAAAGGCCCAGGGAACAAGGCAAAAGGGGGGTGCGTAGGGAGCGATGAAAAGGAGTTCCAGGTTGTATAATACATTCAGCCCCCAGGGAGTTCAGCTCCTTACTCTACATCTCAAAAGCCTTTGACAAAGGAAAGTGGATTGTTTGGGGTGCAGCGTGGTCAGTGGAGCAACACAGCCTGTTTCAGCCTCGCTAAAGGGGCAGAATGATTTTGAAGCTTTCGAGGCGCGAAAGGGATGTTTGAGCCTTTGACCAGATGAAGGATGGTTCCTGAGGAGGAGCAGGCTAGAGTTTCTCCCCTTTAAAGCATGTTTGTGAAACACCCACACAGATGAAACACAGTCTGCCTTCACTGTAATCCTCTGCATTTCGACTAGTCACTATTTCGTTATTTCCTATTGTGAGGGTTTTCAGGAAGGGAAGGCAAGGGTTGGGATCCCTTGGCTTCTACCAGCGAGACCCAGGGGTGTAAAAAGTCCTCAGGATCTAAGGTGGCCGTGCTCCTTAGCAGGATTGAGCCTAGATCATCACTGGGCCCGGGAGCCAGGAGAGCTTCAGGCCCACACACTCAGCGCACCACTCACCTGTAGGCTGAAGTGAGGGAGTGGGAAACCCCCAAGGGAACCCAGGGGTAACACAAGAAGGGGCACAGGTACAGGGAGAGGACACCGTAACCCTACACACCCACACTGCTCGCACACCAAGAAAAGGATAGGGGACACCCACAGAATGGGGGAGGCAACACGAGGGTTCCATCACACTCACCAAGCACTCACCTTGCACACCTTCGTTAGGAAACTCAACAGGGGTTCTGCACAGCAGCCAACGCTGCGGGGCCAGTCTCTCAGGAGCAAGCTCTGATTACTTGGAACGCCGGTGGATTACCTTTATAGTCCTAGCCCTGTTCTCCCAGTTGTGCCTGTTTGGGGACCCCTGTGCTACTGCTCATGCGCCTGTTGTTCTCGGCGGTGTCAGCTCCTCTGGAGCAGCTTGTGTCTCCTGCTGGGGGGGGCGCGGAAGCGTCCGCCTGCGGCTACGTCGGCCCTGATGCCCGTGGAGATGTGGGCCGCGGCCGTCCGGGGTCGCCTGTGTCCCCCCATGCTGGAAGCCTCTCCCACGTGACACCCCAACCCCGGTCGGAGCGCCTGACACCTATAACCAGCCAGGCAGCTCTCATTTCAACTAGAGTACATGTGTATAGTTGGGGGCCCAGAGGCTGTTCTCAATCTCATACATTCTTCCTGTGGGAGACTGGTTGAAGAAAGCTCTGCCCCCACGAACCTCCCCTGCCCATAGCTTCTGAATCACATCTGGTGATCCAGCTATGTGTGGAATTCAACACATGTGGCTGCCACACGTCTGAATTGCCTGCATTTACTGCTATGTCTGTGGCAGGCTGTACATGACATGTTACATTAGCCATGGGAGGGTGGTTCCCAGGTCCATGGTACTCTGGGAAATGTCATACTGAGATAGAGTGGCATGAACAAATGTTCAAGCTACTCTGCATTTATGCTGTCAACCTTGGCAAGGGGTCCAAGGGAGCCAATTGGGTGGCAGTATAAATAACCAGGAAATGCTCCCTGCTTAAAGACATTCTCCCTGCTGGTGAAACTGACCAGGCAATCCACCCCAGTGCAAGGCAATCATCCTCGCTGGTGAAACTGATCAGGCAATCATCCCCACTGAAAAACATCCTCTGTGCTGGTGACATTGACAAGCACCAAACCCTTGCTAAAACTGGCCCTCTGCTGAAACTGACAAGACCAGTGAATGGAAGTTCATTTGGCATAGTGCTGAAGTGAGAATGTGGTGCATTTTCGTGAGAATCTGCGAGATTCTCGCAAACCCCAGCGAGATCTTGTGCATTCTCACAGAGGTTTGTGAGAATCTTGAGATTCTTGAAAATCCCCCCAAATGTTTTGTGCATGTGCAAAATGGCCACCATGGCTGTGGTGCATGTACATTACCTGTCTCTTATACACATCTAGATGTGTATAAGAGACAGGAATTAAAAGTTGTGTTTATTAGTTATATGTAAAGCACTCTGAGTGCNTGCAGAAGGTTTTGGGGATCATTTGTGGTCCTTGACAATCTCAGTGAGAACAGTGGCAAGAACATTGATTCTTGTGAGATTCTCAACCCTAAGAATCTGGATGAGAAGGCTGTTGTCGCTGAGATTCTCGCAGAGGGCGAGAACTCATTTCAGCTGTAGTTTTTGGCTACCCCTGGCTTTGTTCTAGGGAACAAACCTCTTCAAACACATATTCCCTCTGTGGGTAGAGTTTGAGACACCAAACAATGCTTGCTCCTGTGTTAGGCAGCTGGACCGATGACAAGCATTATGGGTAGAGACTCCCTACCTTGGCCTTGCTTGCTCTTCAGCCTGGCCTGAATTCCAGCCCCAGCTGCCTTCTAGCCCTGCTCCTAACCTCATCTGCCTTCTAGTCTTTGTTTTCTGTCCTAGGGCATCTTTAGACATAACAAAGTTCGGGTGTCAAAACCCCTAAGCACATGTTTGGCCATTGTGTGTAAGCACCATAACAATCCCAACACCAATTTGGCCACTTGTTGAACATGTGATGCGAACACCATTGCGTCACAAGGACAGTTTGCATGTTCCGGCTGAACACGTGGCCAATGTTGTGTCTAATGATATCATGTGGTGTGTTAGCAGGTGCAACACAGGCAACGAGGCGGCAGCGCTTGCGTGCTGAGATCGGGGGGCGAGCAAAACACCGATTTGCCCCAAGGTGGGCTGTGTGTCTAAGCAGCGCCACATGGTGAACATAGGGCCAAACCGGCATTCACTCTTTAGAATGTAAGCTCTTGGTCAGGGACTGTGTCTATCTTGTTTTTTGTAAAGCGCCAGGTACATTGCTTGCGCTATATAAATGCATATAATAATAATAATATCAAGGTCAAAACACACCTGTTGACGTTATGTCTAAAGACACCCCTTGCCCCAGAGCCGGCCTTAGGCATGTACAACATGTGTGGTTGCACCTGACCCCGCGTCAGCCTGGGCCCTGTGCCTGGGGGTGAGAGCCTTCTGCAAATGATTGAAATTATGAAAACTAGGCCCCGCACCAAGACTTTGCACATGGTCCCGCAAATCCTTTGGCCGGCCCTGCCTTGCCCTGCGCTCATCCTGGACCTTCAGGGCTGACTTCCCAGCGTTGAACCCCATCTGATAGACTGCCCTTGTTGGTTCGGCTGCAGATTGGCTTGACTCTTGGCTCTCTTGCATGACCCTGACTTCACAACCTGGTTGCCCTTCTGGTTCTATTGTCAGATCTTGTCTGGCCCTACTGGGAAGTTGTCCTTATTCTGCAAAGGTTGCCCATGATTTGGATCCTTCACAAGTCTACTGGAAAGACCACAGATCTACTGGTCACCTGGTGTAAATCTGGCCACATTAAGCCTTCATGTTCCCTCATGTTTATATATTTATTTAATTAATTTATTTATTATTAAAATTTATTATTATGTTAAAGGGAACTTTGTCCCCATCACCCCCGTTTAAAAAAAGCAAGAACTCTGAAATGTCTTGATATTTAGTCTATTGCATTTTTATTGCGGTAACCACAAAAAATCAGACTCATGGAGACAGAATGTTAGAAAGTTATAATCGGCGACGGAAACAGTAACATCGATTGACTCATCACCTTTAATGTCACGCCAGGTTGATTCAAACATGCAACTCTTTGCTAGTGAGCCCAAAAGAGGACACCGGGGGTCCCCTTGCTGCCCCATGCGATCGGTGGCATGTGCCTAACACCAGCGCTAGTGGGTTGATCTGGTCTGAATGACGAAGCTTGGTTCTGAACTCTGCAGCTTAGCCCTGTCTCTGGACCACTGCTTATCAGGAATTTCCCAAGGCTGCACTAGGATTATGCACTGATACCACTTCATCACTCCCCGGCCACCAACTGTTGAAACCACCTCATATCTCCAGGGCAGGCACGCACAATAGACCTGATGTGAAACAACTGAAATACTAAAAAGACCGAAACCACCAAACTGAAATAACCAGAATATCAAAATATCAGAATGTCAAAATAACTGACACAAGGGCTGTTTTTCCGTGGATGCCCCCCTCCCC
>QEPC01014402.1:2829539-2859379 GCA_003113815.1 Sphenodon punctatus | reverse complement strand
GGGGGGGGGGGGCTTTCAGACCGACCGAACCCCATGCATATCCGGGCTTGCGAATTCCCTCCCACAGCCAAAATATGCGCACAGAGGTGGGGAGGAAGGTCTGAAAGTGGCCTCAGACATGGCCACTGTCATCCATGCCTTTGTAACCTCGATGCTAGACTACTGCAATGAGCTCTATGTGGCAGTTGGTGCAGAATGGAGGTGGGGGGTGGACCACCAGGAGCACGTTACACCGGTGCACCGGTTGAGTCTACTCTGGCTGCCAATAGCTTTCTGGGCTCAATTCAAGATGCTGTTTTTGACCTATACAAACTGGCTTGGGACCCAGGTATCTGAAAGACTGCCTTTTCCCTTATGTTCCATCATGGCCTCTGAGGTCATCTGAGAGGACCATCAGAAGGGACCCTCTGAGGTCTTGAGAGTACCAGCTGTTTGTGAGGTTCATACAACACAAGGGAACACAGAGCGGTGTTCTTGATGGCTGTTCCACACTTATGGTCCTGGAACTCTCTCCCTTTGGAGATCCACCTAAGCCCAAACCTGCTCACCTTTCGGAGGAGTTGTGAGACCTTTTTGTTTGACCTGGCATTTGGCGGGCTGGGATAGGGTTGGGTGAGAGTCGATGAAGGGGTTAGGGATAGGGTTGGTGGACGGGGTTTAGGGTTTTTTAAAAAAGTACTTTTGTAAGTTTATATATATATGGTTATATATCTTTTGTATTTTTGTAAACTGCCCTGAGCCTTTGAGGGAAGGGCAGGGTAAATGAATGAATGAATGAATTAACTTTCAACCTGCGTTAAGAGTAGAACTGAAATAAGCAGCTAAATTGCTGCTTGCAAGAAATTTTGCCTTATTGGGAACCAGAATCAATTTCCCAACCTTCTCATATTAATGATTTCTTGATTCTCACAATATCACGAGATACTGTCTTGACAGACCAACTTTCCACTTATTGTTTACTGCATACCACATTCCATTCATTTACTGCTTACCACTGAGGGCAAGGGAATGAAATACCTCGACATCCAGGTATTTAATTTGCGACTTTAAAAGAATGTGTAACCGGCTTTAACGTGCAAAATGTCATGTCTAAATCCCACCCGCGGGATAGTTACATGCAGCTTGATTTTATGCAGCGTGTTCACCACACACGTCTAAAAGCAGGCAAAAATAAAGGGTCATTTATGACTCCCATTTTAGCAATAAAGACTCAAGGACAATGGGTGCTAACAGATGTCCCGGAGGGACGTCTGTCCTGCCCTGTGGAGGGAAGGGCTTCCCCCGGCTGTGTATGCTCCGGCCATGGGACCAAATGTTCCCATGGCCTCCCCCAGCCGGGCAGGTAGGGCAGGCAGTGACATGCAGCTGCTCGGTCAGGTTCTTGACGTCGCCCCCCCCTCGGTTACTGGCAGCCATGGCTTGCCACCATGGCAACCCCTGGATTTTGGTAGGAGCTGGATGGGGAGCCCATGTTCCTGCCCAGCTTGCCTGCTCTGCCCCTGCTGGGAAGGAGCCAGGGGAGAACTGTGGGGGCCTTGTACTGGCTCCTGCCTGGCCAGGGTAGGAACCGGGCCCACATCTGGTGGGCTGCAAACAGACAGCCTGCCGTGACACTGGCCCAGCTGCGCCGAACCGGGCCTAACTGGGCCAGCGTCATGTATGTTTTTACCCACTCAGCCTAGCGGAAGAAGATTGCTAATTGTAGTGTTTCCTGCCAATTGCCACCTAGGAGATTCATGTCTCCTCTGCCACTGTCCTTATCTGCCTCTGAGCTTCCTGCTTCCTCCATCATCCTCACTCCCTCTCTCATGCTGCCTTCCATGTTTGGAATTCCCCTTCCTGAATTCACTTGTTCCGCTCCCTCCCTCCCAGCCTTCAAATCCATCCTGAAAACCTACCCCTTCGGTCAGCCTTTCCCTAGCTTCTCCTCCCCACAAACGGCTCACTCACCCACGCTCTCTCTACTGTCTCTCTTTCAGGGTCTCCTTCTCCTCTGTTACTAAGCAGAGCCTGTATACCTGCAACTTCTTCACTTCACGAATGTATCCCGGACTCTCCCTAGGTTTCCCTCTCCTTTCCCTTCTCTCTCTTAGGTCACTTTTAGACAGGCAGGCTGATCCAGCGTGTTGAAAAACACACTTCGAGGAAAGTCACGTGGGGGCCATTTGGATGAACCGGACGTCGCCGTCCATCATTGGAATCGCGGCTCGCGCATTTATTTTTAAAAGCGCATTTGAAAGACCTCGACTCTGATTCATCTAAAAGCCTCACACATGACTTTTCTCAAAGCGCGTTTTTCAATGCGCTAGATTAGCCCGCTCGTCTACAAGCGGCCTTAGATTAACTGTAGCCAAGCTAAGCATACTTACCTGAGACTCTCCATCTTTGTGAATGTATTCCGGTCTCTCCCCTATGTTCCTCTTTTCCTTGTCTCCCCTCCCTAGATTGTAGGTAGAGCCGAAACGAGAACACTGTGCGCCCTCGTGAAAACGTGTGAGATTCTGGCAGCCCCCCGGTGAGATCTTGCCAAGACTTTGAGAATCTCGCGAGAGTCTCAAACGCTTAGAAATGCTCATTGCATGTGCAAAATGGCTGCCGTGGCCATGCGGTGCATATGCAGCCCATCAGCGGCCTTTTGCGCACGCACAACGGGATTCTCAAAACCTCAAAATGCTTGGCGCATGCGTAAAATGGCCGCTGCAGCCAGTGGCTCCGATCCAATGCTGTGCGGATCCAGTGCAGAGCTGCCTCCGTGCGTGTGTGGTTGAGTGCGTGCACAGCTGCACGCAACCCATGTGGAGCCGCATTGCCGGCACATTATGCCATGCGGAAACTGCACGCGCATGCAGCTCAGCGATCCGCACAGCATTGGATTGTGGCCAGTGGGTGCATGCACCGCTGCCTGGTGGTCATTTTTGAGACTCTCGTGAGAATGCTGGCGAGAACGCCGATTCTTAGGAGATTCTCAAAACAGAAAATCTCGTTGAGAAGCTTATTCTCAACAAGATTTTCACACAGGGTGAAAATTCGTTTCAGCCCTAATTGTAAGCCCCTTGTGGTAGGGGGCTGATTCTTCTTGATGATTATTCAGTGCCAGGCACATTGTTGGTGCTACATAAATACTTCATAATAATAGTGGATAAAGTGCTGGAATTTGACCTGGGAGACCAGGATTCCAGTCCTGGCATAGCCACGAACTCCCTGGGTGGCCTTGGGCAGGTCAGTGGGTGAAAAGAAAGGAGACAGTAGCCCCCGTGAGTCTGAGGGGGGTCAGGTCACCTGCTTGTCTGGCAGGTTGCTACCAGGTGATTGTCTGCTATAGCCTTGGGGCAGGCGGTCAGCTGCTACAGGATGTGTGGGCCAGCGGCAATTGGCGATGCAGCCTGGGCAAAGACCCGGCCACCCATGCTAAAGCAGGCTAATGGTCTCCCTCACATCAATTCAGGCCTCGCCCAGCCCCGCTGTGAGGTGAGGTTGGAGGATTAGGCGTGGAGGAGCGCCCGCCAAACAGCTGATGAGAAGGGGGGAGGAGGGGCTGGCAAAGCACCCCAATCAGATTTTAGCATGCGCACCTGGGCCAGCTGAGGACACACTTCCAGGCCCCCCATCAGCTGATTTGTGGCAGCTCTTCCCAGGGGCCTGATCCTGCTATGCAGCGGGGGTCTGGCTGTCCTGTCCCATATGGATGACTCCACGGCCAAACCATGCCATGGAAGGACCTGTGAAGGCAGCCTCCATGTCCAGATTACTGGGTGCTGTGGTGGCTGCTCATGTAAACTGCTCTCCCCAACAACCCAAGGAGTGACGGCTGTGGTGGCCCTCTCCAGGGTGGTCTGGGGAGCTGTCTCACTGCTGTCTCATTTGATTTCACCCACTGTCTCCCAGCCTCAGTTCCCCATCTGTAAACTAAGAATATCTGTATCCCTGTCTATCCCTATATTCCTCTCTCCTTCCTTGTCTATCCTAGATTGTAAGCCTCTCAGGGCAGGGCTCTGTCTCTAATCACAAACTGTTCAGTACCAGGCGCTGAACAGCCAAGCTCACTTGGGTGGTAGTGAATTGGGAAGGAGATGCCAGCCAACTGATGCTAGCAATGGTTCAGAAAACTAATCCAGGCTGCTTTAGGTCTTGTGGGCTCCATGAAAAAGCTTAGTGTATCCACCACGATTTACACGGCAGACCTTGCCACAAGCTTTTCAAGGTTTTGGGGGGATGAGGAGAAGTGGAAGGGTTGGGTAATGGGTATAATAAACGCATGTGAAAAACTGACAGTTGAAAACATTTGTCCAAAACCAGCCACCATAAAATGAATGCATTCTAGGTACTAGGGATGGGATTATTGGGGAATTACCGGTTACCAGTTTTACCGGTATCGGTTTTATCCGATACCAGTTTTATCGATATCGGCATATCGGTTTTTTAGCATTTCCGATTTTTCAGATCTTTAACATTGCAGCCATTTTTTAAATGGCCAAATGGCCACAATGATAAAGATCCAAAAAATCGGCAATGTTAAAAAACCGATATGCCGATACCAATAGTATGGGTTTTATCGAATTAATCCAATATCGCCGATTATCGGCATTATCAGATTAATCCGATACCGATAGTCCCATCCCTACTAGGTACTGACTACTGTCTCTTCTGGTTGGCTGTTCCACCCTTGTTAAGAGGCTGGGGTCCAAATGGAGGCTTAAGGTGGGATTTGAAGGACAGGGTGGGGCTTCTGTCCATTTTGTGTCTGCAGTAGCCTCTTTGCAGCCCCCTGCTAATTGTGTGTAAACAACTAGTACGTTTCTAATGGGAGGTCTCTAGAGCATCATTTCAAGAACATTCCACACCCGGCCCCATCTTCCTGGTGTGGTTTTCTCCCCGATGAATAGTTAAATCTTGATGACCTGCCCTGTGCTGCTTTGAAGCGTGCCGTAGCCGAAAGGTTCCCCCAAACCCCCCGTCACTCCTCCTCCCTCCAGCCTCATAATTCACACTCCTTTTGATTGCCTTGTCAGTCTAAGCCTTTTGATAATAGGCCATTATTCTCAGAATTGTGATTATATTTTATTAATAGGATGGGGTGGAAATGTATGGCCGTGATCTCTGAAAGATTTGCAATTGGAGGACTTGCAGCCCTTGTAAAGTGCAGTTAATTTAGCTGACCTGGTTGACAGATGGAAGCTTTGGTCTCCCCTTTTCACTTGTCGTTAGCAGCATTTTTAATCTGCACGGATGTGTTGCTTGCAGGTAGCTAGCTTCTGCCGTGCTTTTATAACAAAACTAGGTGCTCTTGTTCCAGCAGAGAATCTTGTGCTCCTGCAGGTACAGGGTGTAGGTGACATGAACTGATTTGTAGATAAGGGTTACCTTGCCACACCTCCAGATATGATTTAAAGAATCCACGTTTTGATGCATCATCTCCAAGCCCCAAGTTGACCCCCCCGATTCCCTAGGTTCCTTATGATGCATCTACAATTCTTTTCAGGAGGCAGGGCCAAACTGGAAAGGGGGTGGGACAAACGGTGAAAATAACCATGATGAGGGCCTGCTATGGCCCATAATGGCCTGCTTGGGCCAGAGACTCACCATCACGTCATTTTCTGGGCCACCAGATGTGGACTGCCCCTCCTAAATATTGGGCAGCATGTAGCTGCAGCGATGGCATTACTTTGGGCTAAAGTTTGTAGGGCGTATTGGTTCCCCTTGACTAGAATGGACATGGGTACCTGATTTATTACCCAGGGGGAATACCTGCAGTTTTGGGTACTGTGTTGGGTTCCCGGCTGCAACTGGAGAGGCAATTATAGGTACCTGATTACCTGAAAAATTGGGAATTATAGTCACTAGTTGACATATTTCTGATTACTGATTGGTAAATTGGTATGGGAAAATAGTGAAAGATGAGATGCTAATTCAAAAGAATGGTACTGGAATTTAGTATTTTGGGACTGGAAGTCAGTAAATTGGGACATCAGGTAACCCATTGGGCACTAATCGGGTGCCGATTAGTACCTGAAGGTGGCTGGTTGAGTACCGAAAATTCAACGGGTTTACCTGTTTTTTCAGTTACTTGTTACTAGGGCTGATGTGGCAGCAGCTGTTACCGCGCCGTGATTCCATTCTGCCATTTCGGAATTGCCCGCGCCACACCATGGCTTTTCTGCTGGCATTCCGCCGGCATCCTGCAAATTCAGAAACTATTGTAAAAATTGCGGAATTGTCAGAAACTGTCAGAAAACTGCTGTTCCACTATTTTGTGGCGCTGGCGGAATGGTGGAAGTAGCGGAAATGTCATGTTTCCGCTATTTTGCGAAGCCTGTGGAAGTAGCGGAATGAAATTAGCGGAACTGCGGAAGTAGCGGAATGAAACTAGCGGAATGAAAGCCTCTGCTACGCCGTACCACTAACTGCGGAAACGCTGTTTCCTGCGGAAATAGCTACCGCTGCGACATTCCGCTACAGCCCTATTTGTTACAGCTCTGCCCTTGACCCATGTACACCCTGCTCTGATGATCCTGAAACCGCAGGGGGAGGGGGAATTTGTGTGGCTACATCCACGACATTCCCCCATGAACTGCAGTAGGAGTAACAGAGGGCTGGTGTCGGCCAACCTCACTTGTGCTAACTAACACCTTCCTCTGCAAATAATCCCACCGCCTTCCCTGGGAACGCCATGTGATTTGGCGTGAGAAAGAGCAGCAGAATGCAGCCCAGGGCTTCTGTTTGGTGTTTGGAGTTCTCTATTGAATGTGTCCCGTTAATAAGGAGGATTTGGGTAAAGGAGGGGGTGGGGAGCTGGCAGCACTTTGTGTGTGTGTCTTACGCTTGTCTCTTCTTCTGAAATTAATCAGGTGCACTGAATTATACTTGCTTTGGGAGGGAAGCCCTTCTTTCCCTTGCTAGCTGCCAGCACATTCCAAGCCCTTGCCAGCCTAGGCGAAGGCACTGTCTAGCTACCACAGCTGGCTTGCCTCTGCTAGCAGAAAAAGGGGGGAGGGGTGGGGAGGAAAGCTATTCATGCTGGTCCATTGAATAACCCTTCTGCTGCCTTTCTAACTGAAGCAGGCAAAACTAAGGCCTAAGGAACCATTCTAAGAAACTGACAACCCAACAGCGGTGTAGCTAAGTTGGAATGGGCCCTGGTGCAGAAATAGAATGGGGTTTCCTGCCCTCCCGCCTAGCGGCAAGGGATGCAATGTGCCCCCCCCACGGGCTCCTGGGCCCCAATGCAGCTTTAACCCCTTTCCCCATCATAGTGATGCCCTTGCTAGCCAGGGCTGACTCCAAGGAAGTTGGAGCCCTGTCGGGAATGATGACGTGGGCCCCCTTTCTAATAGGAGAATGTTTGATGGAGGCACATTGGGTGACTTCAGATGGACCCTCCTCCCGCAAACCATAGAGCTGTGGGTAGATTGCCCGACACTCTAGGCTGCTGCCTGCAGCTCTGTGGTGCTGCCCAGGACAACCCCTGGCCAAGATTGGAGCTACAGCGGCCATCTGCCAAGCAGAGCAACAACTGCTCTCCAATGTCCCAGATTTGGAAAGCCTGCTCCGCTGGTGGTGCTCCTGGATGTTCCAGAGTACCGCCAGTGGGGCTGGAGTGAAGCACTGGCGGCCCCGCCTTTAGACAGATGGGCCACCCAGGGGTGAGGCAGATATGGGTGCTGTCCATCTAAAAGCACCCACTGACTCACCCACTAGAAAGGAAGAACAATCTGGGAGCAGATCTAAAACAAATAAGAGAAATGAGAGAAAGTACTCAGCACATGATTAACTTGTGGAACTTACTGCCAGAGAAAGTGGTCACAGCCGGGAGGGTAGCTAGTTCTAAAAGGGGATTGGATAAATTCTTGGAGGATAGGTCCATTAACGGCTACTAGCCAAGTAGATTTTAGGAATGTAACCTCTTACTGTTGGGGGCTGCAACCCATTGTGACCTATTGGGTACTTCTCCCAGGAGAAAGAGATTGGCCACTGTCAGAAACAGGATACTGGGCTTGATGGACCATTGGTCTGACCCAGTAGGGCATTACTTCTGTTCTTAATTATTGATGTTCAGTTAAAAGCAGCATCCTGTCAGAGGCCAGAGCTTCCTTGTACTGCAGGCCTGTATATTACATGTATAATGCGATTTCAAGTTTACTCATTGGCCCTCTGCTTTGGGGACTCCCTCCTGAATTGTTGCATGCCGTCTTAAGGCTGGGGCTTCTCACATTTGAGGATCTGTGGAACTATAGTATATGCCAGTGATTCTCTCATGTGTGAGAATCAATACAGGGGGCCTCGTGGGTCATTTTGTCACTGCTCTTATGGTTTGCTGGAGAATAGAAACACCTTTATCATCTCTATTCCAGATCCTCTGTTAATTTTGGCATATCTTGTTTCCACCCACCTCAATTCTCAAACACAATATATTGGAAATGTTAGAATGTGTTGCAGTCGTACAATAGAACCTCACTTATCTGGACACTCTCTAAACTGGATAAAAATCACATTTCCGCAATGTGTTTGGATGAGGAAGTTTTGACTGTACAGGTTATTTTGTCTTGTGTATGGGATAATGAACATCTGCCAGTGCAATGATATTTAAGAACATAAGAAGTGCTAGATTGGGTCAGACCAATGGTGCACCTAGCCCAACATCCTGTCTCCGACAGTGGCCACCTTTGGTTGGTTACTTCAGAGACGTATACGACAGGTCATAATTAGGGCTGAATCTCAATTTCACACTTTTTCCTTTTCTCACCGAGAATCAGGGTTCTCAGCTTCTTCTTGCAAACAAGAATGAGCTGAGAATTGCTTAGATTCTCGCTGAGAAAAGTGAGAATCTTGCCTATAGTAAGTAAGTTTATTGACGGCTTTAGCTTTCTCCGTAGCCCACATTTACAAACAAACAGACAAACAGACAGACATACCAACAAGCGAACAAACAAGGAAAGCTATATATTATAAATTATAATTTTATGATTTAGTTAAAAACCAAAACCTTTCCAGTTATCAACCAGGTTTCTCCCTCTGTCTAATCAATGTACTTATCAGTTCATCTTATGTTTACATACAGACAAATTTCCATTTGAGCAGTTGACAAACTTAGCACTTCAAAGATTGTTTATAAACAGATTCGGAATTCTCTAAGCAACATAGAATAAACAATATTAACAGGAACAGCTGTCTGTTAAGTTATGGACACATGAAATCTAGTCACTCAACACAGAATTAAGGTGTTGCTTCAGTGTCCTTAATTTTGTCTTAATTTCTGTCCTTTTTGTTACTAACCAAAGGAATGTTCCTATTGCTGTCATTTCCTCCGTGTTGGATAAGGTTAATACATTGCCTCCCACAGCTTCCAATACCACCTATACGCTGACAACACTCAACTCTATCTCTCCACTCCTTCCCTCTTCCCCTCTGTTCATGCTCGTCTCACCAACTGTCTCTCTGATATCTCCGTCTGGATGTCTCAACGCCAACTCAAACTGAACATGGCGAAAACTGAACTCCTGATCTTCCCTCCCAGTCCTTCCTCTCTCTCTTCCCTGTCAATTGCCATTGACGGGGTCTCCATCCTCCCTGTCCCCCAAGCTCGCAGCTTGGGCTTCATCTTCAACTCACACCTTACTTTCAAACCCTACATTGACTCTGTTGCCAAATCCTGCCACTTCTCCCTCCACAACATTGCCAAGATCTGCCCTTTTCTGTCTGTCTCCTCTGCCAAAACTCTCATTCATGCCCTAGGCATCTCACACCTTGACTGTTGTAACCTCCTCCTCACTGGCCTTCCCCGCTCCCACCTTTCTTCCCTCATCTCTTCAAAACTCTGCTGCCAGGATCATCCACCTAGCCCGTCGCTTTGACCATGTGCAGCCTCTCCTCTCCTCTCTCCACTGACTCCCTCTTCCTGAGCGTATTCTGCACAAGCTTCACCTACAAAGCCTTTCACAACCTCACCCCCCCACCTCTCTGCTCTGATCTCCCTCCGAACCCCTGCTTGAGCACTCCGCTCCTTCTCCATCCCCTCCCTCACCCTCCCACGCCTCCCCTGATCCCCTCAACCGCCTTCGTCCCTTCTCCCTTGCTGCCCCACAGGCCTGGAACTCCCTTCCTGCCCTCGTCCGCCTTGCCCCCACCCTCCACGCCTTCAAGTCCCTCCTTAAAACCCACCTCTTCCGCTCCGCCCTTCCGAACTCCTGCTAAGCATCTGTTCTCTGCAAACTCCCAATTTACTGTAACCAAGCCAAGAACGTGTACCTGAGCTCTCGCATCCTCATGAATGTCGCATCCCTTGTCTCTCCCTCTGTTCCCCCTTCCCTCTGTCTTTAGATTGTAAGCTCTCGAGCAGGGACCATGTCTATCTTATTCTATGTAAGCGCCAGGTACATCGCTGGTGCTATATAAATGCTAATAATAATAATAATCATCATAATAAATAATAAATAATATAGGTGTTTGCTAAGGGTCAAGCACTGAAAGACTGAGCTCAGGGTAAGAGAGCAGAGATGAGGGCAGGCACACAATGATCGGGGACAGACCATGGAAAAAAGAACCATGATCTGGACCTTGCTCTTCCCGAGTGCAACCCTTAAGCACTTCGTCCCCACTTCTATGTGGGCCTCAGAGCTTGTACTAATTTTCAAAGTAACCCCTGGAAGGGTGTGATACTCGGCCCTCCCGATATATGTCACGGCCCCCCTTCCTGTAGGGCGGGACTGGAGGGCCAAGACCTTATTCTTGGGTGATGCTTAGGGGAGCAGGGTACTGTTTCCCCTTGTCCCAATGTCAGCCATTCTGCCCCAGGTCTAAGCCCTTCTTTTCTTCTTCCTCCCTTCCCCCAAGTCCTTGTGACCCAGGTCCGTGAGGTCCCTTTGCAGCATGGGCTCCCACTCACAGTTCTTGGCCCCAGTCCAGGTTGAGTCCAGACTTGGGACACTCTGGTGCCTGGTCAGCCCTTCAGGGCTGCGACTTGCTGCCCTGCTCTGGCCACCTGTCCTCAGGGGGAATGGCCCATTTGAAGCCACCACTCCAAGCCACGTAGGTAGCTTCTCCGTGCACGCCCAGGCCGGGCGTCTTCCGATGTTGTCAGCGCGACATTCCTCTGCTCACACTCCTGCCGGTCTCCCTCCTCAAGGGGTGAGTGTCCGTTCACTCCCGGCCCAGCAATTGGCACATCTGTGTCACAGAGGGGAAAATATCCCCACCCCCACCCCTGGCCTATAGAAAGACAATAAGAAGATTTGCAGAGGCTGGGAATAACTCAACTGAGTGAGCTGCACTGATTGGATCCTCAAACTGATTATTTATTAATTATTAATTATTAAGTATTAATTAATACTAATAACAATGTATTATTATGATTATCATTTATTATTATTGTTAATGTTTATGTTAATAAGCATTTATATAGCGCCATCAATGTACCTGGTGCTTTACAAAGTAATGGAATAGACAAAGTCCCTGCCCTAGGGCTTACAATCTGAGAGACGGGTGGTGGGGGAGACGAAGGAAGGGGAACAGAGGGAGAGACAAGGAGTATAACATTCACGAGGATGCGAGGTCCCAGGTGCAAGCGCTTGGCTTGGTTACATCAAGAATGATGGCTGGTTGGTCCATGTGGTCCATGCTCCATACCTGGAACTCCCTCCCTGCCCACACCCGCCTTGCCCCCTCCCTCCACACCTTCAAGTCCCTCCTCAAAACCCACTTCTTCCTGGCTGCCTTTCCCGACGCCTGTTAGAACTTTCCTTTCAATATTTACTGTCTGCCCTCCCCACAGACTCCTGCCTAACTGCAACCAAGCCAAGCACATGCACCTGCGACTTCGCATCCGCTTGAATGTTATTTATCCCTTGTCCCTCCCTATGTCTCCTCTCCTTGTCTCCCCCTCTGTGTCTATTAGATTGTAAGCCGTACGCAGGGACCGTATCTATCTTATTGTTCTGTAAAGCGCCAGGTACACAGCTGGCACTATACAAATGCTAATAATAATAATAATAATAATAATAATAATAATAATAAAAGGTACACAGACCTCAGGTAACAGATTGTACTGGATGGAAGGTATCAGCAGGAGTGAGGGGAACTGAGGGAAACATGCAGGTTGATGAGGGCTATAACATTACCGTAAACCCTTGGCTGGAGGTGGAGATATTTCCATTTCCAAACCCACAAAATTTATTTGCTCCTCTGGTGGGAGGGGTGAAGTTTACCGATCTCAGTCTTGAGAGCTGTCATCAGTACTAAATTCATCTTTTTAAAATGTGCTGATTGCAGCATGGAGAAGACAAATTATCCAAAGTATGCCCCAGGGCCAAATTAATTGTTTTTGTCTGAAAACAAAGTCGATCCTGTCTCTCTTCTGATTCTCGGCGGGGCAGAGGTGAGGGGTCAGAGTAGGATGCAATTTCTAACACAGGCATAGCAAAACCCACAGTAGTACTAAAACTTTGGCACAAGCAGCATCTTTGGTTTCCTCCCTGCCAACATAGCGAATCAAGACTTATATATATAATAATTAACAACAAAAAACTTACCAGTTTAAAAAAAACACTTAAATGCACAAGACATAAAACCCCCAAAACAGGGAAATTAAAACACAATTACACCTACAAAACATATAGCAAAACGCATGTACATAACCATAATGTATCTACTACCTTACAATCCATAGCTTCATTATTTAACAAGAAGTAACCAGGGTCACTTATCTATTTTGTACATTTAAAATTATTATCACAATTAGACAACACAAACACACAACAAAGTGCATTTACTGTGCATGGCAGGGCACCCTTTCCAAGGTACCATCATCTCAGTAGTGAGACAAACTGGATACGTACTGAAATTGCATACAATTTACAGAATGAGCAGATAACCCTTCCCAAGGTACTTCCCAATCACCTGAAGGTACTTGATTAACTCCTGTAGAACTGAATACCCTGTACTGAACAAATAGGGAACACATCCCAACATAGTGTAATCCCTGCGAAGCACAGTAAATGCACTTTGTTGTGTGTTTGTGTTGTCTAATTATGTTAATAATTTTAAATGTACAAAATAGATAAGTGACCATGGTTACTTGTTGTTAAGTAATGAAGCTATGGATTGTAAGGTAGTAGATATATTATGGTTATGTACATGCGTTTTGCTATATGTGTTGTAGGTGTAATTGTGTTTTAATTTCCCTGTTTTGGGGGTTTTATGTCTTGTGCATTTAAGTGTGTTTTTTTAAACTGTTAAGTTTTTTGTTGTTAATTTCTTGTGTTTTTTTCCTTGTTTGTTTAGTTTTTTGTTATGATGGTTGTTGACTTAAGTTTTGTTCTCATTGTATGTCATTGGTCAGAGGGTTTGACATGATGACAAACACTTTATCTCCACACCTAACAGCATCCCCTGCTCTGCCCAGCAGACCTGTCCCCTCAGTATCCCCCAACCAAACCCCTCCACTCAGTACCCCCTTGTTCCTCAACCAAACCCCTCCCTTCAGCGATCCCCACCCCTCCAAGCACCCCCTCATCCTGCACCCCACCCCTCAATACCCCTTGATCCCCACACCTAACAGCATCCCCTGCTCCCACAACCAGCTCTGTGAAGCACAAACCTCGGTCCCCTAACCGAACCCCTCCCATCAGCAATCCCTGCTCCTCATACCACCTTTTCCCTCGTGTGTCCTCTGGGTTGTCCCACCAAATCACAGTTATCACACTTTAAGTGTCTACAGTTATGTGGCTGCTGACAGGTACCCCTCCCTTCAGTGATCCCCACCCCTCCAAGCACCCCCTGATCCTGCACCCCACCCCTCAGTAGCCCTTGCTCCACACACCTAAAAGCATCCCCTGCTCCCCCCACCAGACCTCTCCCCTCAGTACCCCCCAACCAAGCCCCTCCCCTCAGCAATCCCTGCTCCTCATACCACCCATACCTCCTAATACCATTTCCCTTGTGCTCAGGATCGTCCCACCAAAGCACACTTATTGCTGACTGCTCAGAGCTTCAGCTGTCTGAAGCAGAAAGCCTTTGTGATGTCACCAGGTGCTTAACTGATCAGCTGGTGACATAAGTGAAGCACAAAGCTGAAAACTCCGTACATACTGAGCATGTGCGAACCAGCAGGACTGATTTTTGATCACTAATAACTCGGTTTTGGCTGCATCAATCAGTATCCTATTTCAAAAGCACTTGTTATTGATCTAATTCTCGAAGCCTGTGATGTCTGGGGGCTTAATTCATCCAGGGGGAGGCGATGTTGATGATTCAGATACGCGAGGACGGTGTGAATTTTGACCAGAAGCAATTAACGTTTAAGCAGTTATAAGATTTTATTTTCCTAATGGATCTTTTTCAAACTTTGTGGATATGATGGTCCTCTCAACTTACAGCCATGGTTACATTTTCAGAAAGGTAGATCAAGCGGTTTCCTCAAAATCGGGGCTTCAGCAGCCCCCTGTTTATAATGAACAGTGGCTGTGCATTTAAGTTTCTTCCAGCTACCGCTGGAAGAAAATATCAAAATGGGTTAGAAGAGTAAAAAAAAAATACTGGACTCCTGAAGTGTGGTTATTTATCTTGTAGTTGTCTCTGCAGATCAGGCCCTAACAGAGGCATCGAGCCTTGCCCAAGTCACAGAATAAGTCCCTGGCCAAGCATCCCATAAAGCACAGATTTCCTGAATCCCCACCAAGTTCTCTAATTACTGGGCCATGAGTAGGGCCAGCCTCAGACTTTTTGGGGACCTGGCCAAATGCAAAATGCAGGGCTCCTATGACCCTCTCTCCATAGCCCCCCACTTTAATAACTGGCAGACTGGTATTTACTTACAAAAACAAAGAAGTGTCATAAGTTTTTACACACATGCACATATACACACAGGCTCTTCCATGTGTATGCATGTACCTCCCCTAAGGTCTGTTCTCTCTCTCTCTTCACCCCCCCCCCCCCTCTGGTGGGGATAATTTGGGGAGCTACAATTTGGGAGGGGAAGGGCCACACGTCCCCACAGGAAGCAGCCACCCTAGAGGCTGAGGGTTGTGGGTAGAGAGAGAGGGCCTCACAGAAATAGCCTAACCTGGGGCCTCAGGAGTGCTGACCCTGAGGCCTCCTTATGGGGCCCCCTCTGGTCACAGGGCCTGGGGCCATGGACTCTATTGACATTGCTTGAGCCAGCCTTGGCCGTGCGTATCAGTTCCCACTGGACTGTTTTCTAGGCCTTGACGATGGGGTTGCATTGTGGGATATAGAGAAACCCGGTTGTTGCCTCACTTCATTTTGGAGTGGAGAAAATCGACTGACTGTTTTCCTCCAGTCATTGTGGATGTGTCCAAATGGGAGTGTAGCTAGGTTAGAATGGGCCCTCTATGCCCCTCTTCCATTGGCAGGGGACACAGCTGCACCAGAGAGTGTGGGCCCCCAAGGCTCATGGGCCTCAGTGCGGCTGCACTTCCTGTCCCTGTTACAGTGTGATGGAATAAGGAGATGGGCAAGGGAAACGAGGAAGGAACACCAGTCAGCCCCCCAGGCACACGTACACCCACTCCTTTGGAGCTAGGACTTCACCTGAAAACAAACCCTCAGGATCTTAAATGGCCTTTGGAGCAAACGCTCTCATCCTGGATAATCACGGGGTGACGGAGCGAAGCGCAATGCCTTCAAAACACCCGACTCACACACGTGGGGAATAGGAGGGGTTAACAGGGACGTGTCAGATGCCAGGGAAGGGGGTGTGGTTCCCAGGGAGGGGAGAGTCTCACAGGGACGGGACCAGGTTTTGTGCAGGGTAGGATATACAGCAAGGTCTCCCACGTATTCACCCCGAGCACTCAAGTCGCTCACCCACACGTACTCACAGTCACTTCATCAGCCAAGCCTTCTCACAACCATGTATTCCGTACAAAACACACAACAATGAAGGGGGTGGGGGGGACAGTCTCACAGGCAGTAAGCACTGATCACCAGCGAGGAACGGCTGGGAGTAAGCTGCCTTTATCCCCTGCTGCTGTCAGGGTGCGCAGGCGCTCTGAGTGCCGCGGCGGGTTTGTAGGGGGCGTGGCCCTGGTGGGCGACGGCAGGACACTCCTTACCTCTCATGTGGTTCCGTTGCTTGTTCTGGCGGGGCCTCCATCTCCACAGAGTCCTCTCCCAGCACTTCGTGCGTCCCTGTCATCTGAGGGCCCGCCTCCATCAGGACAGAAGATCCCGGAGGTGGAGCGGAGTCAAGTTGTTGCCGCTTATTGCGGCACCCAGTTTTCTTCCGGGCAAGTGCACAACGGTGGCGGCGTCCTGTCTGTCTCCTCCCCCCCATGCCTCAGACCCCTCCATAGGTGTCTGACATATAGCTGCACCCAGGCCCTAGTGGCCAAACTGTGTTAGCAGCATCATTTAAAGCAGTATGTGGTTTACATTGCTCCAAAACTCAATTGGGGTCTCAATGGCCTTGTCTACACCAGGAAAAGGGGATAGTTTTTTAGTCCCTATTAATATTGTCATTGTTGTCAATCTAGGTTAAATTTGAACTTTTGCCGTTGCCGCAGTTACCACATTGCCCCATTTATGCTGGTCTTGTGATGGTGCTTGATTTCTCTACCTTCTCGGTTTCATCCCTATATTGAATTCTCCGACAGTCGCAATGACACTTTCGTGGAATTTTGCCTTCTCAGGTGTCCTGTGCTAGTGTGCAGAACCTTCCATCGTTGGTGGCCGAAGAAAGTAAGTTTCCATTCCTTGAATTTTTTCTAATGGTTCCCACCCCAAACCTCTGGAGAACCTATTCATTGGTGCAATTGTAGCCACAGAGACTTGGCATGGAGACCCCCTCTAGCCAGGTCTTTTAGCGTAGAGGGTAGAGGTTTATACAGATGGAGCTGAGGTCCCCAGTTCAACTCCCCATCCTGACCACCCTTCCTAGGATGTAAGAATTTATACAATGGATGTTTTTACACACACATTTCTCCTGCATGTTTGCTGTTACATCCTGAACTTTCTGTGTGTCTAAATCACTCACCCAGATCTTAAACCTCTGGCCCTTTGAACTTCTGCGTAGAACGTCTTCCAAAACTTTTGTGTGTAAAAAGTTTTCCTGGTAAACTGCTTTGCTCCAGGCAGATGTGGTCACTTGGTTTCAATGGCAGCCTGTTTCGTCTACAGCTGTGGCTACTTTAGGCTGCCTCAGGGCAGTGTTTGTGTGAAGAATGCATCCAGGAACTGCACCTCAGGGCAGTGTGTGTGTGTGTGTGTGTGTGTGTGTGAAAAATGCATTCGGAACTTACTTGTAGACTTGTAAACCCAGAAGATTGAAAAATCCAGAACTTTAAGGTGTGTGTAAAAATGCCCAATAATATGTCCAGCTGACTTGAAGCAGGATATGGTAAAACTGTATATCTGCTGTCATGCTACTTTCTCTATCTACCTTATCTCAATGTCCATGTTAGCACATGTTAATCTAGCTCATGTTGACTAATCAGTGTTACAATCCTACTTGAAAACAAAGCAATTAACCTTTTCACCTTTTTTAGCTAGTCAAGATAAAGGCTTGTCAAGACAAAGAAAACCCTGGTTACTTAACATGAGGTTAGAGACTAGTCTTTTCCTTAGTGGAGTCATGAAACTGGACTGGATGAAGGCTGAAATGAGTGCAATGTTTCATATTCACAAAGATAACCTGCACATTCATTTCCACAGATGAATATCAGAATCTATCTTTGATGATGTTGCCAAACCTTCAGTTTTTATCCAGTTATTTCATGTTCATTGATTTGGTACTTCAAAAATGGTAGTATTTTGTGGTTAACAGCAGGGTCACTGAAGTGCCAAAGGGGTTGCACTTAATTTGTAAATAAATAAATAAATAAATTGCCGTGGACCAAACCTGGTCCAGAAGCCACGCCTCCTAGTCCAGATCTTGTTCATTCCAGGGAAATGAACCCCATTCTCCAGCTAACAACCCAACCACTAGACTAACCTGCCTCTCAACAGCTGAATATAAAACAGGAGTTCTTGTGATTTGATCTATACAACGACCAGTGCAGGGAATGTTGTGACAGGAAATTCATGAATGAAAGTCAAATAAAGTTCATCCATCCCCTCCACCCCCCGCTTTTGTTTTAGCTAAATGGCTAATAGTGGCCTTTTTCTGGTCTGTCACATTTTGGTGTGCACACTCCTATTCAGAGCATTTTCTGGGGCTCATCCCACCCTTGAATTGAATTGCTGGGGATGAGCCTTGGCAAGTGCGCCACCCAAATTAAGCCTTGTGAATGGGTAACCAAACACAAAGTACTGAAATAAATATTTGAAACCACCAATGAAGCAGGACATGGATAGCACTTTGAATTTTCCCCATTTAAATGGATCAGAATGCACCTAATTCGCTATTAACACCAAATACTCATTTCAGCCATAGACGGGATCTAAAAGCAGAGGAGGAGAGTGACGGGTTGCTAGTAAAGCTGGCAAAAAAAGAGTTACATTCTTGGCCAGAGGGAAGCCAGAATGTGCAGGTCAGGTGACCAAGTAACACCTGACCTGGGAAAAGGTGATGGCCAGACTGTCTTGTCCTGGGCTGTCCCTGGCAGCCCAGGCAGACGTGGCATGCACCTGCCAGAGCACAAACCACACAAGCTCCCAGCCGGGCCAACGACAACGCAGACCAAGGGCGGGAAGAACGGGAAATGTGCAGCCGTCTGTTCCCACCCCTATGCTGTTCCCAGCATCCCACCACTTACCCTGATGGGCAGCCAGGGTGGTCAATGATGGCCACTATGGTGGCTGGCCATAGCAGAGGCAGCCTTTGGAATGGCCCGCTTCGTGACTCAACGAATCCCACTGCCTTTCAGATAATAGGTAGGCCGCCCAGACAAAAAGCAGCAAGAGTCGCCTGTCTGCCCGTACACTTCGGAATGGGGGTGGGTGGGCAGTTAATTCAGCTCTATGCCGCGGTAAGAGCCAGGGCTAGCCACCAACACAACCTGGGATACCCTGGGTCAACATCTGGTGGCCATTAACAAAACGTGACAGTGACCCTCGGGGCAAAGCGGGCCTAAGTGGGCCTCTGTCACGTCTGGTTTTACTCACAGATATAAGCTTGGACTGGGTCACCAAGGAGAGGCAGCGCTAGAGCACCTGTCTTGGGCTTAGGAACGTGCCCAAGGCCTGGCCTCATAGACGGCTTTCCTAGTGGCTGTCAGGCAGGGTGGCCAGGTCAGAGGCCCAGGAAGTTTAGAGTGAGCTTATGCAGAGCTAGGGTTGCCACTGTTTGCAGTTTGACCTGGAGACTCTGATTTTGGGAGTCTCCAGGTCAAACTGGAGGAGGTGGCAACTCTTTCCAGAGCTGTTGTGAGCTCTTCTGCTTGGAGACTGCAGTGATTCTGCTCTATGCTTGGGACACCGTATAAGTTTGTGTTGGCATGACACACTGGAATAAAAGCACTGTGGTGAGAGCACGCATGCATAGGGCAGACTGAACCCAAACACTCCACTCATGCATGGGTAGTACCATGGAACAAGGGAGCCCAGTGGAGCCCAGGTCCCACACTCTCAGGGGGCCCTTTGCGAGCGACCTCAGCGCTGCTAGGAAATGGTAACATTTCCAATGCAGGGTCTGCAACATGCATTTTTCATAAGTGGCCTGGAAAAATATAGCTAAGGTGGCACTCCTAGTGTAGTGGGGCCAACACCCCACCCCTCCCACTCTGAACATTTCCTAGCAGTGTTGAGGTCACTTGCAGAAGGCCTTGCCCCAAGAAGGAAGTTTTCAGAGTGGGGCACAGTGGAGGGTGCTGCTGGCTCCATATCCACCCACCCTTAAAACATCCTTCCTAGTGGGTCTGCTGCTACTCCAGGGGGAGCTGTGGAGGTGTTGCCTTCAAGGGTAGGCCCCGCCCCCACCCTGGAGACCCCGCCCCCATGCCCTCAAGGGGTCCCATGATCCTGCAAGGATTTGCACCCTGACCTGCTACAGGGAGACTGAGGAAATCTCCCCTGAAATTAGAAATACCTACAGTCGAGAGAGAGGATCTTATTGCTGCTTTCTGTCGTGGAGGCCTACTTATTTGCTTTACTAATCTGAAAGGCAGCAAGATTCGTTGAGTCACTCATCTCAGCTTTTCATGGCGGACAGGTAACAGCCAAGGCATTACTCACACTTACACCCTAGGCATCCGGTTACCAAAGATACATTGTAAAATGTGGTGGGGATGGCAGTCAGAGCCGTCAACATTGAGTAAACACAGGTGAACGTACACCTCCGCTGGGAGCGAGGCTCTTGGGCTTGTTCATTGTGGTTCTGTGTTTGCTTCCTTGAACAGCCGTGCCATTTGAAAGCTTCCGTGTTCTCCCTTCGTTCTATGTTTTTTTTTCTCTTTTCTTTGCCTCCGGGTTCATTCCAAAGAAACCTTCCTGTTTCAATGGAGGTCACGTTGGCGTTGGCCATAGCTTAGAGTTTATCCCAGCCAACACAAACATTCAGGCTGGGAGGGAGAGGTCCCCCCCCCATGCCTGAAAGGTGCGATGTGTCAAATCACCCAGGCTGGAAGAACCTCAACCGTTCTGCCTCACTGACATTGAATTAGTCACTTTGCTCCGAGGCTAAAAAGGGAGAGAAAAAACGCACCCTCCTAAGACAAGTTCTCTGGCTTACATGACGGCTGCCAAAGCTGAAATAATAAAGAATAGTTTATGATAGAGAAAAGGGAGGGGGAAAGCCTACCCTTTCTATGGCTCTTGTCTCCCTGACAGATGGTTGGGAGGCACCCAAAAGGATTTAACCCACTAATAACGACTTCGACTGATACTTGCTTTCAACGTCTCGAAGTGCTATAGCAGAGCTTGTCAGCGCTGATAGGAGTGGGCTTCTGACTCTCTTTCCCCCTCCCCTCTCGAAAGGGAACACTGGTGTGGGCCAGTAAAAAGCCGGGCTGTGGCTTGGGGGAGATGGGGGAATGTTGCCGTTTTTGAAAAAGGGGGGGGCAGTTGATCTAACGGGGGAGAGGAGTTGACTGCTGAGGAGATGGCAGGACTGAGAAGGGACTGGCTCCTTGTAAGGCACTTTTAGACGAGCCTCCTGTATTTGTGGATTTCTCAATTTGCTCTCAGCAATCTCGCGGGGTGGTGTTGGTGGTGTTTAGACGTGCCTCCCCACACCGGAAGTTGCCCGGCTGCCATTGAAAACAGTGGCGCTGGAGACTTGCACATTAATTTTACATCTGGATTTGCCAAACCTCAATATCGAGGTTTGACAAATTCGGATGTAAAATAAATGTGCGAGCTGCAATCGCACAAGGGACCTGTACAAGGACGGTGGGAAGGAATGACTGGGTAGCCTCTCCAGGCGCCTGGAGGAAGAGGTTGGTTGGCAGCGTGGCCAGCAGTGTGCTTTGCTGATAAGGACTGAGATTCTGGACAAAGTGGTTCTTCTTCCTCTTCATCATCATCATCATCATCATCAGTTCAGCACTGTCAGCCACATTCTGTTTACAGTCCTCGACATTTGTTTTGATGTGGGAAGCTTCCAAAGTTAATATAAGTGTTGATTTCAATCCTTGTTATGTTAAAAACTCTTCACGGTTACACTGCATTTTGGTCCAGTGTCTCCCTGTTAAATAGCTGGAATTCCCATCATACATTCTACGAACGAACCCCTTGGTTGGCAATCTGTTACAGAACTTCACAGTCACAGTCATTTGTGGGCATAAGCTTTGACTCACAGACGGGGGATGGGACTATCATAAAGGTCAAAGGCCTGGCTTTTGGAGATCCCCTAAATAACTGACTCTAGTGACAAAGTGCATAATAGATTTTGTATTCAAGGATTTTATTTGCATTTTCAGAACAGCTGAAAAATATCATCCATGTCTGAAACATATAGCTGTATATCTGCTTATTTGGTTATTTTCAGTATGAATATTTGGTTATTCAGTTTGGCGATTTGATTATTTGGTTACTTTGTTTCAACGTTATTTATACTGAATATTCAAACCAAACAATGGGAACGAATAGTCCAATGACCAATTACCCGAATGGAAAATATCCGAAGTGAACATCTGAAGCCGAACAAATAGTGGGTTTTTGCCTTCCCCTGCAACGTGGATGTGGCTCACCTGTATGAGACATATGATTTTTCCTTTTCATAAAATCGTTCCCGTTATTGGTGTTCTCTGGCTGGTCCCGGCTAAGCCACGCGTTCACGCGACATATGTGCAATGCGTGTGCAAGTCCATTGCAGGGATGTCGTGCCCCACGGGACCCGCGTGCAGGGGGTTTGGGATCACAGCCATCGAGGTGCCAATTTGCCGTTTTACCAACTGATATTTCCTGACTCTTTTCATATCTTGGTGGAAATGGAAAATAGGTAATAGAAAACTGGAAAATGGGTAACGGAAACCGGACATTCTGTAATAAGCAGTCTTTTGGCACTAATTGGGTACTGACTAGATAGTAGTCAGTACCCAATTAGCATCCCGGATGCTCTGACTAGTTCCCAAGGTTGCCAAGTCAAGTTGAGTATGGTAATTTTGCAAGGTATACCCGCTTTTGTAGGTACTTATTTCAACTCTAGTTTCAGGGTATTTTTAGCCGTGAAGGATCCGGAGGTCCGCCACACTCAACCACGGACCAGGATCCATTTCTGAGTCTGGTCAGGAATTAGGCCGTCCGTCCTTTAGACGTGCCGGCCTGATTCTGGAGGGGGATCGGGGAGGGGGCAGGGCTGCGTGGTGCGACATGCGGCCGCACAGCCCCGTCCACCCGTGCTCCCCAACCACCCTCCCTCCGGGAGATGGGCGGGCACAGCGACCAATCCGGTCGCTGCGCCCAATCCCACATCGCGGTCTGGGACATAATCCAGGATGGGCCAAAGTAACAAATGTTACTTTGGCTCATCCCAGATTGTGGCCAATCCAACCATGATTTTGGAGGTGAGGCCGGCCTCACCTCCGGAATCGTGGTTATTTTGATTCGCTGCAGGTATTCACTGTGGTGAACATCTGGTGGGAATCTTTTAGATGTTATGGGACAAACAGCCACCACAGGGGATTCAATGTGGCTGACCATGGTCTCGTAATGTCTAAAAATACACTCCGTTTCTATTTTTGGCAGATTTTTTTGATAGGCTCTGTTTTTTGTTGGATAGGCTTTTTTCTGTGCAGGTAGTTTGAGTATGGTGAATCCTGTATTGGTGTAGGAGACTGAACTAGATGACCCTTGCGGAGCTTAAGAACATAAGAAGTGCCATACTGGGTCAGACCAATGGTCCATAAAACCCAGCATCCTGTCTCTGACAGTGGCCAATCCCAGAGTGGACACTTGGGAACATACCCAACAGGTCGCAATGGGACGGTCTATTCCCTGTTGTTCACTCCCAGCTCCCGACGATCAGAGGTTACATCTCCCAAACGACTTTTCGGGCTGCCCTGTGGGCAGGAGGGGCGGGATATAAATTTTAAATAAATAAAAATACATTTTCCAGACCTATGGGTAAAAACAGACCTGATTTCACCTGCACATTTGTGCAGGCACTGCCAGATGTTGTCCCAGGATTGCCCTGGGCCATATTGGTGGCTAGCCTGGGCTCTGACCTTGGGAAACCCCTGAAGTCCCAGCCCTGGCTAAGGTCCACCCATTCAGGCCAAAGCAGGCTACAGCGGGCTATCACGTCTGTTCCTGGACCTCCAGCATGGCCCGGGTTGGGTCTGCCATGACCAGCTGACATGGTTGGCTGACATTGGCTGCTTATGGCTGCCCGTCATGGACAGCACGGGGAGGGGGCTGGCCAGCTACATGTTTGGCATGCTCCCTGCCCTCCCTGGTGCCCTTGCTGTGGGCATGTCCGCTTGGTGCCCAGACCGGGTCTGGACCATGGTTGGGGTGGGCTGCCAGCCTGCCACCATGCGACCGTCAGTTTTGTTTTCACCCTACGACTCTGAGTTTAATATCTACTCCAGGGGTGGGGAACCTTTTCCCTTCCGGGGGGTCACTTTGAAACTTGCAAAAACTCTGAGAGCCGCACAGAAGTTGGGGCGCAGTTGCTTAAGGGATGCACTCAAGGAAGGGAGGTCCCAAATCCTGGATCTGTGCCATGGATCTGTCCCTCATCTTTGTTTGCATGACCTCATCTCTGCTCCCTTCCCTTGAGCTCAGTTTTTCAGTTGCTGGAGGAGGTAAGAACTGGATCCAAGGACCAGATCCAGGTAGTGGAAAGGAGCCACAGAGAAATCTGCCATGGGCCACATTTGGTCCCCGGGCCTGAGGTTCCCCACTCCTCATCTACCCCATTGGATCTGGATTAAGGCAGTTGGATTCTTTGGATATTTGTTGCAAACATTAGTTTCCCCTCTAATGTCCGCCAATAACCCAGCTTGACAGGACGTGTCCACACAATCAGAACAGGTTGCTATCTGGAGGAATTCCTGCAGTTACTGTCTCCCTTCAGGTCTGTTCTGATGAGCAGGGAAATACAGGAAGCACCATGCTTAGAATTTCCATTTGTAAAGAAAACAGGACACAGTTATCTGTCATACATTTACATGTGGCCATTTATTTAAGCGTATGCAAATTTAAATTGGCCCATGGTCTGCTATTGAGGCTGGGCTAGAGACAGAGAGCAAGAGCAATCTTAGTCCTAGAATTGAAACAAATATTTGGGGCAAATATTATTATTTATATAGAGACAACAATGTTCCTGGCACTGAACCATCATGATTCGAGTCAGCTTTCCTGCCCCGAGGGGTTTACAATCTCTGATGGACAAAGGGAAAGGAGAACATACATTCCCATTTTACAGATACAGAAACTGAGGCTGGGAGAGAGTGACTGGCCCAACGCCACCCACTGGGCTCATGGGTAAGGCCGAATTTGAAGCCTGATCTTCCAGATCTAAATCCAGCACCTTATCCACTAGGTTACACATTTGATAAAATGTATATCTGATGTGACAGAATGGAAATAAAGCTGAGTATTGTGTCCAGTTTTCGATGCCTCATTTTAAAAAAGGCATTGACAAATTGGAGTGGGTTCAAAGGAGGGCAACTATGGGTGTCTTTAGATGGACCCGGAGCTGGCAAACCCTGGTCTGTGTCCCCTGCTTTCAGCCCTGCCTGCGCTGGGTTGATATGGACCCTGCAGCTGCTGCGGCCTGGGTTCCACCCATGCGGAGTCCCACTGCCCCACACAATAGAACTGCAGGCAGATCTCCCACAGCTCTATGGGGCAACACCCGGCTGAGAGTGGAGCTGCAGTGGCCGTCCACCTAGTAGATGGACTGCAGCTCTGCCTCTGGCCAGTGCCCCAGATTTGGGCAGCCCGCTCCTCTGGTGGTGCTCCAGGATGTTCCAGAACAGTGCCCACGGGGCTGGAGTGGAGCAGGCACCTCTGCTCCGCCTGCACGTCTGGAGGCTCGTCTTTATATGGATGAGCCGCCTGGGTGCGAGGCAGAGCAGAGCTGTGGGCGCCATCTGTCTAAAAGCACATGAAGATGATAAAGGATATGGAAAGCAGCCTTTGAGGAAAGGTTGTAGGAACTGGGTATGTTTAGCCTAGTGAAGAGAAGACTAAGGGGAGGCAAGATGGTGTTCAAATATCTAAATTGCTGCTACTAAGAAGAAGACAAGGAACTGGACTTCTTTGCTTCAGAGGGCAGACTAGAAATAATGGGGTTTGAGTTACAGGAAGGAAGATCAGGAAAAAACTTCCTACCAAAAAGACATGTTCAGCAAGGGACCAAGTAGCTTAGAGATGTTGTAGGCTGTTTACTGTTGGAAGTTTTCAGAGGCTGGACAGTCATTTGTTGGGGATGTTGTACCCATAGCCAGCCTCCATCCGAGAAGAGGGTTCGACTGGATGGCATTTGGGGCCCCTTCCAACTCTGATTCTATCATTCTATGCTATTTGCTTCCTCTTTTGTGCGCTGTCCTGAGTGCTTGTTCGGGTTATTTTGGAAGCTTCATTTATTATCATCTGGCTTTGCTTTGGGATTCTGATCCCTTCATTTATTAGGAGGCTGAAATTTCCTTCCTTTTACTACATCACACTACTGCACACCACACTATTGTGCCATGGTACACTATTGCGCTAGCAAGAATCATTGTGGTTGGAGGCCCACGCGTGTGTGTGTGTGCAGTCCGGCACGGCTGGCTCCAGATATAAGACAAGGACAATGTGGGCATGCAGATGTTCTCCGTGTAAAACAACCTTGTGGGAAGAAATACGCTTCCTTGAAGTTGAGACCAGCTGCCTTTCATTGTTGTGGAAAATCTGAGGCAAAGGCAAATAGAAGGCTACGTTTTCCTCCAACCCGGGAAAATGTGAGTTGTCAGTGGGGTCCTTTCCTTGGCCATTTGAGGGGGGGAGTTTGCCCAGTGTGGATTTGTGTGGTCCCTCACAGATGGTCTTTCTCAGGCTCAGGTAGCTCATTGTAAAGAGCTTGGATGATTCCCTTGACGTATCGCGCCGCTTGGGAATTGCTGCTGTGGCCAGTGGTGGCTGTGGTCCAAACATGATGTCATAGACAAGGAAGAGAAGGAGAACCAGGCCTGGTGGAGAAATCTCTTTGTTAGGTGGGAGCCCCACCATTTTGTGAGGCAGGAGGGGAGGATTATTCAAACATCCCAATCTGAACGTACCATGGAGCATGGATATGTTGAAAATGAAACCAACTGCCTGAGCCAGGGGCAGGGTAACGTTCCCCTCCCAGGGGTCACTTTGAAAATGAGTACAAGCTCTGAGGGCCAAATAGAAGTGTGTGTGTGTGTGTGGGGGGGCGCTCTGGAAGAGGAAAGTCCACATTCTGGATCCATGTCATAGATCTGTCTCATGTCCTTGAGTGCAAATCTTATTCTTCTTTGCTCCCTTACCCTGAGTTCAGTCTTTCAATGATTACGGGTAAGAACTGGATCCCGGGGCCAGATCCAGGAACTGGAAAAGGGCTAAATAAAAGCTAGCCATTTGCCAGATTTGGCCCCGTGTCTGAAGTTCCTCATCCCTGGTCTAAATGGATGAACTCCTTCCATTTCTATCCTAACCTGTGAGCCCAGATAGGCGTCTCTGGGATTCTCCCCATACCCCCTGTTTTGCCAACATCTCCGCTGTGTTGCAAGCAGCTTTGCCTCCCAACAATGGGGACAACAAATATTTGCAGCCCTCTCCACCCTTCTTAATCCCAGCTCATTAATCTCACACTGAATATTCAGGAAGCTGTGGCCTTTCAGGGACTCCCTCCATATCCTCGTGCGTGATCCTATTACTAGGCAAACAGCGAGGCCCCTCTGACACTGGTAAAGTGTGTCTTGAATATTAAGTGTTAAACCCACAAGCAAACAGTACAGCTTTGCATGCCTTTGCCTCCTAGGTGGACCATGAAGGGCACTCAGCAAAATCCACACTTCAAGAAGAAGCAACACCAAAGGGGACTAGTGTCCAATTTGGATTTCTTTTCCAAGGCTTACTGTTAACGAAGGGCACAAAAACTGAAGTGAACCCACCTCTTGTTTTCCCATCATTCCTAGGGAAGCTGGCCTATTGTATAGCTGACATCCTCTGTCTAGTTTTCTCTTTGTAAAAACAGGAGATTCAAGATCGTTTCCTGACTCTGACATGGGACCCATTGTATTGTTACGGAGCTGGCTTCTTTAAAGCCAGCTATGAAAGGGGCATAACAACCACCAGTGGTGACTCTAGGTTTTGTGGGGCTGATGGCAAAAATTTTAAATGGGTGCTTGACTCCTTACATTTTATTGGCGGATGCATTAGTAGCGGCATTTTTTATTTTGGCAGTGTAGATTTGAGGGGTTTACCTGCCCCCACCCCAGGTATCTACTTCAGATCTCATAATGACCTCTACATTTCATCTACATTCCCAAATGGTCTTTCTTCATTTCATAAAGGCCATGCTTTCATCACCGTGAGGCTAGATTACAGCAATGCATTCTACCTGGGGCTGCTCTTGATGACTGTTTGAAAGTTGCAGCTGGTACAGAATGTGGCAGCTTGCCTCCTTTTGGGAATGAGTTGCCGGAAGCACATTACACTCCTGGTGTTCTCAGTGCTCCGAAGTTTGCGGTGGCTCCCTATAGCTTACCAGGCACAATTCAAGCTGCTGGTTTTGACCTTTGAAGTGCTAAACAGTCTGGGCCCCACATATCTGAAAGACCACCTGTCTTTCCATGCCCCACTGCAGCCCCCATGATAGGCCTGGAGTGCCTCCCTGTTGGTGCTGTCTGTTAGCTTTGCTCATATGACAAGGGCTCTTGGGGTGTATGTGTCTCTCGGTTGCTGCCCCGGTGCTTTGGAACTCCCTTTCCCATGAGGCTTGTTTGAACTCAAGCCTGAGTGTCTTCTGGAAGTGGTGTAAGACCTTTTTATTTGAAAAGGCATTTGGCGGGCGAGGATAGGGGGCTGGGGATTTGTGGGTGGTTTGGGGGTAGAGGTGAGAGAGAGGGTTGGGTGGGGACTCGGGAGGTAGTATTGAGTGGGTTATGTGGGTTTTTATATTAGTTTAAAATGTTTGTATGTACTGTAAACTTTTCTGAGCCTCTGGGAAGGGCAGCATATATATTCAAATAAATAAAATAAATAAATGATGCACAAATCCTAAGGGCTTCAATGGGAGCTTTGCCTGATTCAGTGGTTCATGGATCACAGCCTAAATTAATGGTGTGCAAAGCTTTCCCCCTCTAATGCCAAAAGCTCCCTCACGCTTATTCGCCAAGGGATGGGAAGAGGGAGAATCCTGCTCGAGAAGCCCAACCAAATCAGTTCATCCTAGTGAACTTTCTAAATGTGTCCACCCTCCTGGATGTCACGTGATGGGGAAAATGTGGAAGAATGCCTCAAAGAATTAAAGCGAGAGGCAAGTTTTTTGTGCGTGTCTCCTGTTTTGTCACTTGGGCTCCTTTATGTTGGCTCCCGCTACCCTCTTCCTCCATCTCTCTCCCGCTCCCCTTCCCACTTCCCATTGAAATTTCAACGGCATCAGTGGTCTGCCGCTGAATGAGGGGCTCCCTGGTGGGAACAGAATGCCCTTCTAACCTGCAGGTCTCTTCAGCTGTTCTCTCCCCCCGGCCCCCTTTGGTGTTTCTCCGGTCCAGCTTTCTCACCAGACGTTGTGCGCTGTAGTATAAGCTGCTGCAAAGGAAGGAGCTTCTTTTCACCTTTCTGTGTGAATGGGCTGTCGCAGAAACCTGCGGTCATTCTCTCAGGCTCTGTCCACTGTGTACACCGAAAGTTGGTTTCCAAGAGTGTCTCTCGCCTCCGCCTCCATTAAGCGGATGGAAATAAGAAGAGCTGAATGCATGTTTAGGAAGCCTTATTGGGGGGTGCCAAAGTGTTGTTTAATATTTTTATCCACTGCTCTATGGTTCCTTTTCAGCTGTAGGGTTCTCAGGGCTGCCCTGTTTATGGGCCTGAATGGCAGGCCCGAGAGCTATTTGACTGAGCTGTGTGATGCAGCAGATGTTTGTTTGTCTCCATTCCAGTGCTTCCAATCAGAATGGTGGTTGTATGTTTAGGGCCCCGATTCTTATAATTCAACAACATACAATTTTTTCCACAGTGCATTAAGTCTGTTTGTACACAACTGCATTGTGCAGAACGAATTTTATAATATTATGTACACTCACATTGTTAACACTTTATTGTATTAATTGTATTAAATGTGTAGGCATGGAAAGCACAGACTTAACGCACTGTGAAAAAATTGTATGTTGTCGAATTATGATAAGAAATTCATGTTTAATAATGGGAAAATGGGAAAGTTTAGTTATTGATGAAAATGAATATAAGTATGTATGGTAAGGAATTAAGTACATATATTACATGTATGTTGATGATGGTAAAATATTAAATATTGGTCAAATTTTGAAATAATTTCA
>QEPC01014402.1:2811535-2828269 GCA_003113815.1 Sphenodon punctatus | reverse complement strand
GTAATCTGCCCGGGGCAAGTGGCTGCTGCTGCTGCCCTTGCCAGGCAGTCCAGTTCCTACCTTCTGGGTGCTGCTGCACCCTGTGTGCACCCTGGAAAGAAAGAGTACCCTAAGAAAAGATCATGTTCTCCTCTTGCAAAAACCTGGGCAGCTATTCTGCAAAGAACCACCTTTCTTTTGAAAGATACGTGATTCAGGAAGATACGTGATTCTGAAAGATACGTGATTGTAAAAAGTAGATTTTAAACCCTACTCTTGAAAATCACGTCTCTTTCAGAAGCCAGCTCCATCACACACACTTTACACTCCAGTCAGTTTCATGTCCGTTACACAGTGCCCCGCTTCCTGGCTCCGCTCCTCTGCCCTCTCCAGGAGCCGGGGAAGCGGGGCGCTGTGAAACGGACACAAAACCAACTGGAATGTGAAGTCTTTGTGACGGAGCTGCCTTCTCATAAAGTTGCGTGAGTTTTAAAAGTTGAGTCACGTACCTTTCAGGTCAGCAACTGCTCAACTGAGCACGTGCGAGGCTACAGAACTGAGCTGTGTTTCTATTAACGTTTAAGCAGTTTTAACATTTTATTTTCCTAATGGATCTTTCTTCAAACTTTGTGCATAGGATGGTCCTCACAACTTATAGCCATGGATACATTTTCAGCAATGTAGCTCAAGTGGTTTCCTCAAAATTGGGATTGAGAGGGCAGCAACTGAGGCCTACCAGGGTCAGGGAACGGTCGGTGGACAGACACAACTGGTGGGGTGGGGTGGGACCTGGGTCCCGGTGGTACCCCCACAGCCCCCCTCCCTCAGGATTGAAGGGGCAGGCAGCTCGACTGGGGGTTGCTCCCACGGCCATCATGGCAGGCTCTGCTTTGCTCACAGGACAGGCCCTGCGGGTGTGGGCCCCCGCAGCCACCCCATTTCCATCTCAGCATGGCGTGTTGGGTTCAGTTTCCCCATGACATCATCCTCGCAGTGCTGCCCCCACGTTACTCTGCGGTCTCTGACCCAATTGGGGGCCATTTGCTCCCAGCCACTAAGGAGCAGATATGGTGTGGTGAATATATGGACCTGTTTGCCCTCCTGTTGAGTGATCCTATATTGGATCCCACTGAGCAGGAGGACAAAAAGGAAAAGTAGTGCTTTAAGTGCCCCAAGGCGGATTGGAACTGGTTAAACTGGACCGCCGCCTTTTCAATCTATATGGGAGTCATGATCCAGGCGTACCCTGCCAGGGCCGCAGACCTGCTTAAGTACATCGCCGACATCATGTGGTGCGCATATGAAGCAGGGCTGGCGTCTGCATGCCTGTGGTATGATGAGGTGTTCCACCACAGGGTGGTGTATACCCTGGGCCTTAGGTGGGACTTGCATGTGCACGACCTTTGGCTTAATTGTATGTGTGGGGTGGGTAACGTTCCCAGATCATACAGTGGGCATTTGCTGGTGAAGGGAGGGGCTTCGTCCGCCACCGAGTCCTTTTGTGAAGAAGGAAAGAAAGGGGCAGCTTCCTCCATGGGCCAGTGTTGAGTAGGGCTGATGTGGCAGCAGCTGTTACTGTGCCGCGATTCTATTCTGCCATTTCAGAATTGCCCATGCCACACCATGGCTTTTCTGCTTACATTCCGCTAATTCCGCCGGCATTCTGCAAATTCAGAAACTATCAGAAAAATTGCGGAATTGTTGGAAACTGTCGGAAAACCGCTGTTCCGCTATTTTGTGGCACTGGCGGAATGACGGAAGTAGCGGAAACGTCATGTTTCCGCTAATTTGTGAAGCCTGTGGAAGTAGCGGAATGAAATTAGTGGAAGTGCGGAAGTAGCGGAATGAAACTAGCAGAATGAAAGCCCCTGCCATGACGTACCACTAATTGCGGAAATGGTGTTTCCGGAGAAAATAGCTACCGCTGCGACATTCTGCTACAGCCCTAGTGTTGGGAATTCGGCCGCTTTGGGAGATGCTCCCGAGCGACTTGTAAGTTCTGCCACGCCTGCTCTAACTGTTCAGGGCACCAGTTAGGGTGGTGGAGCTAGCCTGAGCCCTATGCCGGCACCCTGACCAAGTGGAGGTAGGGTATGTACTGATGGGCTTTCAGGAAGGTTTCAGGATCCCTGCTGCTGAGGTTTACCAACACCGGGTGGGCCCAAATCTGAATTCTGTAGTGGGGATGGAGGGTGTGGTTCATGCAAAGATTGGGAAAGAAAGAGCCTAAGGGAGGGTGGCCGGCCCATTCCCGGCCCCAACATTTCCCAACATGATCATATCCCCTCTGGGCGTGGTGCCAAAAAAGACCCCTGGGGAATTTCGACTGATTCATCATCTGTTGTACCCCCGGGGAGGCTCGATCAATGACACTGTCCCCAAGGAGCTCTCTTCTGTGTGGTACGCATCGTTCGACTCAGCAGTAGCCCTAGTGAGGTCATTCGGGCGCAGTGCCATCCTCACGAAGTATGACATTAAGTCTGCTTTTGCTTGCTCCCAGTACACCCCAATAGTTTCCCTTTGCTTGGTTTTCACTTCGAGGGTGGGTATTACTATGACAAGGCTATGCCAATGGGGTGCTCGATCTCTTGCTCCGCGTTTGAGTGTTTCAGAACCTTAGTGGAATGGATTGCCAAGCAAAGGGCCGGAAAAAGGGGAATCACAAAATATCTAGACGATTTCCTATTCATCAGCCAGGTCAATACGGACAAGTGTGCAGGCTTGATGCTGACCTACCTTGGGGTGGCGGAGGAGCTGGGCATCCCCTTGGCCCCTGAGAAAATGGAGGGACCGTCCACCCGGTTAACCTACCTCGGTATCGAGTTGGATACTGAGGTGGCTGTTTCCCGCCTCCCCAGCAACAAGTGGAGGGCCCTGTGGGAGAAGGTTGGAGAAAGTCTGGGGGCTGGCAAGGTTACGGTACGTCACCTCCAATCAGTGGTGGGGAGTCTTAATTTTGCATGCCGGGTGGTAGCGCTGGGGCGGGCATTCTTGTCCCACCTCTACACCAAGCTGGCCAGCAACCCCCACCCCATCACCACATTAGAGTCACCAAGGAGATGAAGGAAGATCTCCAGACCTGGGGCACTTTCCTGGACAGCTTTAATGGCATCAGCTTCTGGAGGGATCAGCTCCTGCTGGAAGCTGCGCTCCAGGTGCACTCTGATGCAGCTGGTGGGGCAGGTTTTGGGTTAATTTTCAGAGATCGGTGTGCAGCGGCCCCCTGGCCTTGGGAATGGTTGGAGGAAGGGATTACAAAGGACCTCACCTTGCAGGAACTCTTCCCTATAGTGGTGGCTGTACATCTGTGGCCTGACAAGCTGGCGAATTGCTCAGTCCTGTTCTGGTGCGACAACCAAGCCATTGTCCATATAATTAACACTCAGTCTTCCAGGTCCCCGAGGGTCATGAAGCTGGTGAGGGTTTTTGTGCTTACATGTTTGGAATTTAACATCCTGTTCCAGGCCAGGCATGTGCCTGGACTTGACAACAGTGTAGCCGATGCCCTTTCTCTCTTCCAGATGGAGCATTTCCATCTGCTGGCACCTCGGTCCCGGGCGACCAGAGAGCTGCTGCCACCACTGGTGTACTACCTTGGGTTGTAGAGCTGCACACCACCATTTTAGGATTCCTTGCACCCCGTACCAGGATGGCCTATGGCAGGGCCTACAGGGAATTCCAGCGATACTGGAGAGAACAGGATTGGCCCCCTGGTTTCCTGATCCTGGAGCCCTAAATGCTACAATTTGCCATGTTCTTGAGGCGTCAGGGAGCAGCCTTGCGGGCTACCCTCCCCCCGACTGGGGATTTTTTGCCAGGCGCTTGCTTGAGAGCTGGCACAGGGAGGGGGGGGGTAGGACCTCTGACCAGCAGGCCCTGATCACTTTACGTTTACTGCTGGATATGTGTGGAGGGCTATCACGGACCTGTTTTGACTATTTTGAATTTTTATTGTTTAATTCATTATTCAAGTTAGCCTTCTTTGGAGCATTTTGTGTGAGCGAACTTGTAGCTGATTCATCCAGGGACACTTCAGGTAGGGCACTCCAGTTTAGTGACATCCGGATTGGCCCAACATCACTGGCGTTGAACATTCGTCGATCCAAGACGGACCAGAGGGGGAGAGGGCAGGAGGTTAGGCTGAATTGTGCGGCAACTGAGGAGATGTGCCTGGTGAGGGCAATGGATGCGTACCTCGCAGTGTGGGGGGCAGCTGCAGGTCCCCTGTTTAAGCATGCTGGGGGGCAGCAGGTGACCAGGTATCAATTTGCGGCGGTCATGAGGGCTGCACTTGCCCACCTAGGGATGCCCCCGGCAGCGTATGGCACGCATTCCTTTTGCATAAGGGCTGCGAGTTTCACAGCAGAGAGTGGGATGTCTGAGAAGGGCATCAGGGAGGTGGGTCGTTGGAGGTCAGGGGCTTTTCAGACTTATGTCCGGGGTGCCCCCCCTCCATGTCAGTCCTAACTGTTTTCTCACCTCCCCAGGTGTTTTCCTGCTGCCACGGAGGCTGGTTTGGATCGTTGGCCACAGCCTGGTGCATTGGGCGGGCAAGGCGGCAGGGCAGACTGGATGGGGAACCCAACTGGGCTTATCGGCACAGGCACAGATCCAGTGGAGAGGCCGTGGTGGGATGAGGTGGCACCAGCTTCTGTTGGCGGTTCACGCCACTTTGCGTGACCTTTTGCCTGATATCCTAGTAATCCATCTAGGCAAGAATGACATCCCCCTCTTGAAGGGCATCCAGTTGATCAAGAGTATCAAGTCTGACCTGTGGGAGATTAAAAAGCTTTTCCCCAATGTTCTTCTCCTCTGGACTGACCTGGTCAAACGGTTGTCCTGGGGTAGTGGGGTGCACACCCGGAAGATCGATAGGATCAGGAGGATGGTCAACAGGGACATAGTGAAGTGGCTCATGGGCTTGTGGGGTGAGGATATAGATACACAGGTCCTGATGCATAGATGACCAGTCTTGTATAGGCAGGACGGGGTGCACCTGTCCCCTGAAGGAAACGATCTGTACCTGAGAGCCCTAAAAGGGGGCCTAGTTCACGCATTAGAAAGGTTCTAGTGATAGGGTGGCAGGGGTCCAGGACTGTAAGTAGTTAGAGGGGTCATAATTAAGAGTCATCTCCTTAAGAGATGGGGAGGCCCACCTGCCGGAAAGCAGGGGATGGCAAGCAGCGGGGCAGCCTCCCTGGGAGGGGTGTCGTGCGACGGCGGTAGGGACAAGTATGGTCCCCCATCAGCACGCATTTTCCTCCTTACTCGCATTCGAAGGAGTGGACCCCCTCATGGGTGGCCGGGGCCGCTGGAGGGGGAGACGTGTGATCGTCTGTGGGGTGGTAATCAAGGGTGCATCGAAGCCACCCCTGGTTAACGTTGGGGTTACTGTTCAAGGTTAAGTTAAGTACTGGACCTGCATCGCACTAGGCGATTTATCCCCACCTAATTTTGATTGTAATCTGGTTGAATAAAGAATGCGGCCGTTTAAAACCCAGCGCTGTGTTCTGTCTCCTTCGGTGCGTTGGCAATGGAAGGTATCCCAACAGTGAGGTTGTTGGGAGTTTGTCTGATTGTGAGCCCAAGAGAAATAAAGGACTATTGTCATTCTTCTGGCTATGATTGGCATTACCAAAATAAAAAACAGCATGGTAGGAAATAGCAAGCCGATTCTAAGAAGCCTCCATGGTGCTGCCATGAATACCGGCCCTGCTAGGCAACCAGAAAATGAAGCCGCAGGAAGCCGTAGTCCAGGCCAGAAGAGAAAATGGGCTGTCGATGAGGAAAAAAAAAGAGAAACCCTTCTTTATGATTGTGTTGTGGGTTGTAAAAAAGCACTTTCCTCCCCTGATTTTCGTCAATTCCCCCCCCCCCTTGCTTTTCACACCCAAACAGCAGATATCATGGTTGTGCCAGCAGGTTGGGTTCTGGTAGCAATGAATTCCACTCTTTGTTGGGCAGCTCCTACAAGGTGGCTGTCATGTAACTGGAGGGGA
The DNA here is from genome assembly GCA_003113815.1 of Sphenodon punctatus. NCBI lineage: Eukaryota > Metazoa > Chordata > Lepidosauria > Sphenodontia > Sphenodontidae > Sphenodon > Sphenodon punctatus. The sequence goes on along the minus strand of QEPC01014402.1, from coordinate 2,822,291 downwards.
GAGACACAGCAACACGTTGAGAGGTAGGGGTATGCAATTCATTCTTGTTTTTTAAAAATTACTAAAATGAATGGAGCCTCATTTGCTCTATGACTTAAAGACCCGAAAACAAATCAATAAGCAAACAACATTCATTTGCTGTCATTTGGTTTCATTAAAACATAAAAAATAATATATCTTTTTAAAAAAATCATTGCACATGTAGAAAAATGGCCACTGGACTGTTCTGGTCATGTGTGCCCTTTTTCAAAATGGTGGAGGCAGTATCGCTGCCATATTGGAAAAGGGCAGCCGGTCTGCGAAAGTGCATAATGCCACTGGGTTTGTGCAGACTGACTGCCCTTTTCCAACATGGCAGCGATGCTGCTGCTGCTGCCATTTTGGAAAAGGGCACACATGCCCAGAGTGGTCTGGTGGTCATTTTGCACATGCGCAGTGATTTTTAAAATTATTTTTAAAATACTTTTTAACGTGAAACATTACAAAAACAAATGTGTTCCCTTCTGCATACCCCTCAAGAGAATCCTGTACACGTGGTTTTTTTGTTTTAATAATTCTGTTTATTAATGTTTTCATCTTAACTGATACAATAACACTTGGCAAAGCCTTTGATAGGCTGGGATGTGGTGGGTTTAGGGGTGAGGGTGGGGATTAACGGGATTTTAATGTATTTAAATGTATTTTGTGTTTTTAATATTGTCAATTGCCCTGACCCTTAGGGAAAGGGGTAGGGTGAAAATGTAAATAAATAAACAAATAAATAAACATTACAACAAGGGTTCATCAAACCTTAGTTTCTGAATGAATTTTCGCTGAGAGGTAACTTGCACACCCATCTCATTAAAAATTGGGAAAACAATGTTCCTCTAACAAGTGACAAGACAATATTAGAGGATCTATTATTTAGTGAGGAAAAAATTGTCCAAGCTCACAGACGAAATTTATAGATTCCTTAATTGTGTCCATAAAGTGGCATCTCTTCAGTCGCTTTTATGCAAGGCACTTAGAAGCGCCTCTGCAGCCCTGCATTCAAAAGGAAAGCCACACAGGGGAGTGTTTACATGCTCCCCACATGACTGACGTGCTGCCCGTTCTCTTCAGCGGCGGTGGCTGCAGACATGTGGTTTGCAAGAGGCCATGTTCTATAGACTTTAATGTTCAGGTCTATAGAACGTGGCCTCTTGAAAGCCCCGGATCTGCAGCCGCCGCTGCTGAAGAGAACGGGTGGCACGTCATTTCCGGTAGCACAGGGAGCATGTAGGTTATTTCATATTTCATTGACTTTGTTTCAGTGTTATAGCCAAAATGAAGTAATCTGAATGTCAAAAATGACTGAAATAACCTTAAATAAATGAAGTATCTGAAACATAAATAAGTGTACATGTGAATAACCGTTTCATTTGCAGATATCATTTGGATATTTGGAGGGCTTGTCAAAAATGTGAATTCTATCCGTGTATACAGACTCTAGTATCTGTTTCAGGCCTCTATAAAATCCACACAAACTTATATAAAGCTATCCCTGCCTGCTAAAATGCCTGACCAAATAAAAAAGCTTTGCATTTCTTCTGAAAGGTGGTCAGACTCAGGCCTGATATGGTTAACCAAGTTAGACCTTGATCCTCAAAGACCTTTCTCTGGATTACCTACACTGAAATCAGTGGAATTACTCCAGAATAAGCTGTCTGAGGACTTCATTTCCAGCTTCATCAAATTACTAAAAGTACCAAAAAGAACAAAAAAGGTGTTCCCGAATGGGAATCTGAATGAATCATCACAAAACACATTTCTGCATCGTTGGGAAAGCGCTGAATTGGCTATTGGCCACAAAATGATGTTTCTTACAATATATTGTTTCAACTCTAAGCAAAGGAGGTAATTTAAGAGAAACTGTATTCTTTCTCCTTGGATTCCCTTTTGCTTCCATACTTGCTTTGTTCCACATCCCTGGCCTCTTTCAGTGTCTTCTGCTGTACTGGTTTGGTTGCCATGCCTCCTTGTTCAGAAGCTCACCGCCTTTTCATTCCCTTTTCCAGAACCCACTATTTGCTTTTCTCACAGATTGATCAACAAACTTGGCCCTAACAAACAGCTCAACACTTGAGCGCTTGTATCCACCCAGAAGGAATTGGACTCTGAAAATTCCTTGACATGCTGTAGTTTCCTGGCCTTTCACACTCTTCCAGGGCTCCAAAATCTATGGGTAAGTTGGTAGAACTGCCCAGTACATCACCGTAATCAAGCTTTGGAAGCACAGTGGTTTCTCATGGGCTTTTATGGCCAGTATATAAAGACAAATGCATTTGAAGTGAAGAAAAGTCCTAGACTGACTAAGTATAAGCTACAGTTCCAAAGCAGTCCTTTAGTTTTGATTTCTTTTCTCAGATTCCAGCTGGCACTTCCTGCCTCACGCCCCCTGACTAGCCAGGAATAGAGTGAAGACTGGCTGGGAAACAGGATCTCTGTCTGTGAAAAATTTCAGAATTCCTAAACACTTTTCCCTTTCCCAATCAGGTCAAGCCAAAATGAAATTTTTCTTTTCAAATGCCCCGGGCAGGCGAGCAAACACTGATTGTGGTTAGTATAGTTCTGATGCATCTGAGGAGAAAATGTTGCTGCAGTGTAGAGAAGAATATGCTGAATTTGAACCTGGGAGATCAAGGTCCCCTGACTTAACCATGAACTTACTGGGTGGCTTTGGGCAAATTGTGATCTCAGCTTCAGTTCCCCAGCTGTAAAATGGGAATAATAATGTGTTAAGTTCTGTCTCAAAGGGTGAAAACAGATGTGACCGTAGCCTGTTTTAGTCCGCGAAAGCCCTCCTTAGCCCAGGACTCACCTACCACCTGCTATGGGTTGCGCCGGGCAGCGGCAGTCAGAGATACAGCCCCGGCAGAAGCCTGGCTCCTTGGGCTAAACCAGGCTAATGGTCTCTCTCCCATCTGTTATACGACCCCCAGCCCCGCTGTGAACCAAAATTGGAGGATTTGGCCTGGAGGAGCACACTTACCTGGGCCCCACTGAACACCTGATCAGGGGGGCCAGGAGGAGTGTGTGCACCCAGCCCTTCTGCTTAGCAGCTGCTTGGGAGGGGAGGTGCAGCTTCTGGAGACACCAGAGGCATTCCCTCACCCAGTCTGTGCTGATGGGGGGGGGGGGCTGAGGAGCACCCCATCAGCTGTTTGGCACATGCCCCCCAGTCGGGTGAGGGCGCACCACTGCCCCCCATCAGCTGTTTGGCACATGCCCCCAGTCGGGTCAGGGCGCACCTCTGCCCCCCATCAGCTGTTTGGCGCATGCCCCCCTGTCCGGTGAGGGCGCACCACTGCCCCCCATCAGCTGTTTGGTGACAGCTTTTTCCAAGACCACGGTCTTTCCCTTGCATTCAGGAGTGCCAACTATATTTTTCACATGGAAAGGCTGGACAAAAAGGGAATTAACTCTAGGTAATACTGCAGCATCATTTATTTGCAGCAAGATCCTTCAGCCAGTTTGTCAGCTCAGCATTAGCCCTTAGCGCTGGTGTAAGGAACTGGAATAGCTATCATATGAATATGTGGATATTCATATTTGCTGTATGAATATGTCAATATATCCATATTCATACAATATCCATATCCATATCATATTGTATGATATTAACAGGAATATCTATTGTATGAATATGGATATTCATCTCTGGAAGCAAATATCGGAAATATATGCATAAAGCTAAAAATGCATATGCGTCTTAAGCCCTATTTATTTATTTATTTATTTTATTTTAATAACGTCTAAATTAGTGGGAATTTAGCCAATGGCATTGATGGAGTCAGGATTAAAGCTGAAACACGTATCCACCGATATCTGGTCTCCATGCAAATAGTGAGTAGTATCCAATAGCAGTTGGCAGTTAAATCCAGTTTACCGGATTACCGATTGACTGCGACAGTGCGCATTAATGTTTACCAAATTACCATTTACCAAATTACTGTTTACCTACCCCCCCGTAATTATTATTTTTTTACTCCCTCCTTCCAGCCCTGGTTTTAGAGTAGTAATGGTAAAATTGGGTTATGCAGTAATGTGGTAATGTGATAATGCGATAAACAGTGACACGGTAATATCCAATAATCCAGTTTGGTGACTAACCTTCATGATAACTTGTTAGTTTCAGAATAACCAACAAACTATCTGGGATACTGTATATTTGCCGTGGATATTTTTTTGCTATCTGTTTCAGCAAAAGTTCGAATCTTACTCTATCCTTTCAAGTAAAGGGAGTTGGGACTGGTTTTTTACAGGAAACAAAAGGAGTCATAAACTAAAACTCAAACAAAGTTGAGGAATTCCATCTATGTAAATGAAACGGGCATCAACTATTTTGTCCCAATCCACCATGACTTGACGTATCATGCAATCAATAGGCAGGGTGTCTCAATTAATTAAGCTCCTAACATGTGATGTGGAAGCCAGAGATGGAATCTGTGGTGTGACTTGAATCGAAGCACATCGCGCCCTCTCTAATTGTCAGAATAATTATTTTGTGCCGTGCAAATTACCGGGAGCAAATTCACCGCGGTACATTGATGTATATTTAATTATCATCGGGAGCCGGAGTTGGGAGACTCGGTTTAATAAGTTTGTAATGAAATCTTCAGAATATGTGTGCGTGTTTGCAGAGAGCTAATTCATTCTCCACAGCTGGATGCATTTATTTTAAGGAGCTCGTCATGGCAGATGTAGTTTGTGAGCTACTGTGCGTCTGTCTGTTTGTCGCAAAAGATTGTGGTGGTTTCTGTTGAGCATACATCACCCAACGCGCTGTGTCTTTTTGTATGTCACAGCGAGGAGAGCAATACATGGAGATTTTCATTAGCTGTGCTGGGAACTGAGGAGAATTGGAAGCCTGAAACATTTGGTGGCATACCCATTGAAGACTTTCAATGGCCTTTTGTTCAGATGTTTGACTAGAGCTGAAACAAGAGACTTGGTATCTGGGTCAGACCTATGGTATCCAGGCTGGATCTGTGGCATCTGCCAGTGTTTGGAAAGGCCTGGATACTGAATGGTATCTGATTAGCGTTTGGTGGACTATCTGGTTAACCGAATTACTGATTTACTGCAATACCACATATTACCATTTACTCCATTACCATCTGCCATAATTGCTTTGCTATTTACTTCATCCCTCCCTCTGGACCTGGTGTTGGAGCAGTAACGGTAACATTTGGTTATACATTAATGCGTTAAATGGTAAAGTATTAAACTGGTTAACTTTCAGGTTATTATTTGGTAATGCTGTTTGGCAGTTAACCTCCATGGTAACTGGTTACTACCGAATAACCACCGAACTAGCCAGAAATATTGGATATTGTGTATAATTTTTTTTGCTATCTATTTCAGTTCTGGTCAGAATTATGACAAGGACATCTCCCTCCCTGAATATTCTCATGGAGAAGACCCCTTGTTGGTTTGTTCTGAACTTCTGACATGCCTTGGCATGTCCAGGACAGCCTGCAGCTCCATAAATGGTTAAAACCAGAAAAAAGACCTTGTAAGTATATATCAGCCAGTGTCCTTACACAAGCCTGAAAGGATGGGTCCCTACTAGCGGCCATGGACACCTCCCTGGCTTGAGATGCAGAGCCTTTCACACCACCCAAGAAGCTAAGATCTAATCAACATTCTTGACTTGTCCTCTCCTCCTTTGTTCACTCTTCCCATTGCTTGCAGCTATCCTGGGCTGTATAAGAGACTCTGAGGGTGTTTTTAGATGAGACTTGTTTCTCACGTATTTCTAATGTCTGAAGAAACAAACTAGCGCAACGGAGAGGGGCAGGGCTAGCCATTCCTCCCCGCTACTGGAAGTGAGGTGGGTGCCATTGGAAACAGCGAGCTACACAAACTAGCGCAGGCTTGGACATACAGACTTGTAAAATGGAGGTTTTTACAAGTCCGCATGTCCAAGCCTGCTCTAGTTCACTCACCAAGGCTGCTTATAGACGTGCACGGTGAACATGCTGCATAAAATCACGCTGCGTGTAAATGTGCCACGTGTGGGATTGAGGGTGCTTTTAGACGAGCGGGTCGCTCACGCGATTTTTCAAAATCCCACAAGGCAGGATTTAGATGAGCTGATGGCTGCAATTAAAAGCACCCAGCGGCTGCTTTTAAATGTGTGGGTCGCTGTCGCGTGACCCGCTCCTGTGATATTTCAAAATCTTGCAAGGTGGGATTAGATGAGACAGAAGTACGGGATCATGAGAATAGAAGATGGTCGCGCATTGTTTGCTGGCGACAAATTAAATACCTCACAATTGAGGTATAAATAAATAAAAATAAAAATAAATAAATATTTCATTTGCAGTCTGCAAACAATGCGCGACCTCTTTCTATACACATGATCCCGGACTTCTGTCTCGTCTAAACCCGCCCTGCGGGATTTTGAAATATCGCGCGAGCGGGTTGTGCAAAGGCAACCCGCTCATTTAAAAGTGCCTTTAGACATGACATTTTGTGCATTAAATCTGGTCGTGTGTTCTTTTAAAGCCACAAATTATATACCTCAATGTTGAGGTATTTAATTTCTGGCTTTAAAAGAACACGCAACTGGCTTTAACGCACAAAATGTCACGTCTAAATCCTACACGTGACATATTTACATGCAGCGTGTTCACCACACACGTCTAAAAGCGGTCTATGTGTACCCAAGTGCACCTGTCGCGCACTAATTGGATATTGGTTAGTATCCAATGTTGCCGAGACAGGTTGACTACTACAATTCCAACAGGTATACCCATTTTTATGGGTACTCGTTTCAGCTCTATGAAGGAGATATTCAGGAGCAGGAAGAGGAGTTCTACTCAGGAGTACACACTCCTCTTCCTACTCCATCCTACATTACCTTGGTTCAGCAACTCTGTTCCCGTGAACACTTCTGGAGTACAAGAGTAGAATGTGGTGGCTCATCTCCTTAGAGGAATGAGTCATCATGAGCATATTACACCAGTGCTCCATTCGCTGCACTGGCTGCCAATAGTCTTCCGGGCCTGATTCAGGGTCTTGGTTTTGATTTTTAAAGCCCTAAATGGCCTAGACCCCATTTATCTGCAGGATCGCCTCACCCCCTGGGTTCTGGATTGACCACTGTGGTCGGCCAGCGACACTCTCCTTGAGGTGTCCTGGGTTTCCCGGTTATCTACGATGAGAAGGGCGTTCTCGGTGACTGCACCGCGGCTGTGGAACTCCCTCCCATTGGAAACCTGCTTGTCCCTGGATCTCCCCTCATTCAGAAGACAGTGTAAGACCTGGCTGTTTTGCCAGGCCTTTGGCAAGGGGGGCAGGGGTGGGTGAGGAGTTGGCTAAGGGTGGGGAATTTATATTGTTTATTGCTCTGCCATGGGTTGTTTTAATGTTTTATGTGATTTTATTTTGTATGATTGACTTTTTATATGTTGTGAGCTGCCCCGGGCTGCGAAAGCAGGAGGCGGGAATGGCAAATAAACAAATAAATAAATAATGCCCATCTACATCGAATTAACTTTTTTCTGGAATCTGGCCAAGGAGGGGTGTAATCCTCCAGGCTACCAAGGAGTCCTCGGTCTCATTCCTAGTGGTTATGGCATAAAAACAGACTAAACCCATGTCCATAAATAAATAAATAAATAAATATGGCACCAATTGGCATGTCCTTTTCAAAGAAAGGTCTTGGCCTGACCTGAATGGAGTCTGGAACTCTCATTTTTTCAACCAGCTGCAGTAGGTGGTTGTCCCTGTGGGCTGCTGCCTCTTTAAGAGGAGCTAGCACCAGCTGGGTGGCTGTGCTAGCAGGGCTGCCGGCGCTGCCAGAAGCAGTGAACAGCGCCTGGGAGGAAGCAGCTGTGGGAGTGGGCGTGGCAGGAGGCGGAGCCAGCCCAAGAGTATAGAAACCGAGCCAAAGCTCAGTGTAGGAGAGAGACTGACAGAAGCAGGAGCAGGAGCTGAGCTCTGTCTCTGGGCTTAGGCAGTCAGAGTGTGATGCCTGGTTTGGCCTAAGGAGTCGGAAAGCTCAGAGGGTGGTGCCTGAGTGGCAGAGGAGTGTGCCTGGCCGAGAGAGACCCAGATGTTGTGAGTAAGAGACTATTTCTGATTCAAGACTATGGGAACCAGAGGGTGTTGCCTGACTATAGAGAGATTGTATGAGACCTGGTAATAAAGAGACTCAAGCAGTTCAATCAATCAATCAATCAATCAATCAATCAATCAATCAATCAATCAATCAATCAATCAATCAAAGAGTTTATTGAGTACAAGCTTTCTGCCATGACTCCAACATACAATACATGATTATTAAAGATAAAACATTGCAAAAGTAACAGTTATATAAGAAATTATAGCAGTTACTTCCTCAGAAGTTATGTTGGTATAACCAAAAAATAAAATAAAAGCCCAATAGTAAGGTATCAAACTCAAAGAAGATAATCCTAGGGGGACTTAAATCCCCTTCTTGTGACTTCCGCTTTCCAGGGCAAAGAGGGCAAGATTTTTGAGGATAGCCTCATCCTTCTGGAGGAACAGCCAATTAAGTTTCTCTCGATGGGAGAAATGTAAATTCTTAAGATGGTCAAGTGGCAGGAATGCTTTCCTTATTTGACGGAAATGGGGACGCTCAAACACAAAGTGTGTGATGTCTTCCACAACACCAGCTCCACATAAACAAAATCGAAATTCCCTGGGGATCTGGGCTCTGCTACCCTCCAAAATAGCTGAGGGCATATGCTTGGTACGTAATCTGCACAAGGCAGCTGCCAAGATGTGGGATATTTCCATAGAAATATACTTTCGAGCCCAAAGTCTAACTTCCACAGACTATAGAGAGGTGCAATGCTCCTAGATTGAATATCGGCAAAAGAGACTTAAGCTGATTCCTAAGACTGAAGCTGGTTTTACACATGACAAAAATGAGTTCTTATAAGCGCTCAAGATAATACCGAGTGTTATACATGCTGGAGTTTTGTGATGTGTAAATGCACTGTGAATAGTTTGTTCACACATTACAAAACTCCAGCATTTATAACAACCGATTTTATGTTGAGTGCTTATAAGAACCCAATTTTGTCACGTGTAAAAGCGTCTATAGTGACTCATGGGGCCCTAACCCTGCAAGTACTCCATCTCTGGTAAGTCTGTAACTGCCGCAAGGTGACAGGAGGATAGGATTGAAGGTTTCTGAATTAGATTCGTGATAAAACAAAGGATGATTTCTACCTCCCTAGAGCTTTCACCAGCACCCAGCTCAGAAAAAAAGTATGGAATGAGAAGACATTTTTGTGAACCTTCTGGGTAGTGTGTCCTTCACACTTAGCATGGGTGTGCATCCTCTTGAAGTGAAAAGGATTTGTGCCTCTGCTGACTGCCAGTGGGTGCTCTGTCTTGCCATAGGATCACACTGCCTATAATGCTGTCAGAAAGGTTGTCGGCCACCTCCGGTAATCAAGTTACTAGAAAGGGGAAGGTTCGATGATATAGGCTACCTTTTGAGATCTAGCAGACTTTCTAGGGGAGGGCAGTAGAACCTTCACATTTGGATGCTACATCAGAATGGCACAATTGGATGTCGTTATTCCCTCTAAAAAAGATTTTGTTGGTTCCAGTCCCATATTCTTCTCTTTCCAAGCCCTTTAAATTTATTTATTTATTTAAACACATACCCTACCCTTTCCAAAAGGCTCAGGGCAGCGTACAACAATAAAAACATAATATAGTTAAATAACCTCAAAATACATTTAAAAAACCCCACCCTACCCTCATCTCCAAACCACCCACTCCAATCCCGACCTCCCTCCAAATCTCTCATCCAATCCCTATCCCCACCCCTATCTCCGCCCACCAAATGCCTTTTTAAACAAAAAAGTCTTGCACTGCTTCTGGAAGACACCCAGGCTTGGCCTCAAATGAACCTCTGGGGCAAGGGAGACCCATAGCACTTTGTCACTATGCTTATTTTTTTAAGCCTTCGACTGCAACTTCTTATTTCCCTTTAGGGTGCCAAGTATCCCATAGCAGGAGAGACAGCATGGTACCAGTGCGGGTACCATTTTATAGTTCCATTCTAGTTGACTGCATGCTGCAACCTTGTAAGGGAAAGTGCACAGAGGAACTTGGAAGTAGGGTTACCAGATGGCTCTTGTTTAAGAGATGTGTCTTTTCTGAACCCCACAGCCCCATGGAACAGCTGCTCGACAGGTTTATGAAACTCCATGGAACAGCTCCACAGAGAGAGCCATGAACAGCTGTCTCACATCTCCACAGAGCTCTATAGAACAGTTTCCCCTATAGATTCATAAAACTCAATGGAACAGTTGCTCTGCAGCTAAGCACAGAGCTCCATGGAACAGCCGCTCTACATCTCCACAGGGCTCCACAGAACAACCATCCCACCATGGAACAATCATCCCACAGGGCTCCATGGAACAGTCGCTCTACATCCCCACAGGGCTCCATGGAACAGTCATCCCACAGGGCTCCATGGAACAGTCGCTCTTCATCTCCACAGGGCTCCATGGAACAGTCATCCCACAGGGCTCTGTGGAACAGTCGCTCTTCATCTCCACGGAGCTCCATGGAACAGCCGCCCTACATCTCCACAGGTCTTCATGGAACAATCAACCCACAGGGCTCCACAGAACAGTCGTTCTACATCTCGACAGGTCTCCATGGAACAACCATCCCACAGAACTCCATGGAACAGCTACTCTACATCTCCGCAGGGCTCCATGGAACAGCCACCCTACAT
>QEPC01014402.1:2796609-2807331 GCA_003113815.1 Sphenodon punctatus | reverse complement strand
GTACACAATGCTGGGTACTAAGCTAGGAGTTACCACTCAGGAAAAGGATCTGAGAGTGATTGCGGACAATACACTGAAATCCTCAGCCCTGTGTGCAGCAGCAGTCAAAAAAGCAAATCGAATGTTAGGAGTTATTTGCAAAGGGATAGAGAATAAAATTGAGGATGTCATAATACCTCTATACAAATCAGTGGTGCGACCGCACCTGGAATAGTGTGTGCAGTTCTGGTCGCCCCATCTCAAAAAAAACATAGCTGAACTAGAAAAGGTACAGAGAAGGGCAATGAGAATGATAAAGGGTACGGAGCGGCTTCTGTACAAAGAGAGGCTTGACAAGCTGGGTCTCTTCAGCTTAGAGAAGACTGAGAGGGGACATGATAGAGGTTTATACAATCTTGAGTGGTGTGGAACCAGTAGATAGGGAACGGTTATTTACCCTCTCAAATAGTACTAGAACTAGGGGACACTCCATTAAACTAGCTGCCGGCAGATTGAAAACAAATAAAAGGAAGTACTTTTTCACTCAACGCAGAATTAACTTATGGAATTTGTTGCCAGAGGATGTTGTCAAGGCCAGTAGTATAGCTGGGTTTAAAAAAGGACTGGATAAGTTCTTAGAGAGTAGGTCCATCAATGGCTATTAACCAAGGGTAATTTCAGACGTGACGGGCCTCCCGTCCCACCACGCTGAACCCTGAACCGGGATCTGTCTCAGATCCCAGTCCGTGATCAGGCTGTCCGTCCTTTAGACGTGCTGGCCCATTCACTAATGGGGATCAGGGAGGGGGTGGGGCTGTGCAGTGTGACGTGGGGCTTCTTACAAGGAAGCTTATAACACACATGTAATACAATTAAAAGACCTTAAAATAAAATACAGTAAAAAAAACCAACACCCTACCTAATCCAGCACCAACCCCTCAACTGCCTCCAACCCACTCCTTTTTATTTATTTATTTATTTATTTACTTACATTTATACCCTGCCATTCCCTGAAGGCTCAGGGTGGCTTACAACACACATATAAATCATCATCATCATCATCATTGTTCATTATTAATTATTAAATATTGATTATTGATTTTTGATGGTCTGATCATTACCTCCTTAAGGCGTGCATCCTGGCGCATGTCAGCCCCCAATGGGGTGCAGGACCTATTAGATCGGTCCGCCCCCGGAGACTTATGGACCTGGATCGGTTCCGGAATGCTCTGCAGGGGTTTCCCCTGGACCTTGACACCCGCTCTGTCGATGATATTGTAGCCTTCTGGAACACTTTGTTTGCTGAGACCATTGACAGAGTGGCTCCTAGGCGTCCGCTGCCCCCCCGAGTCTCCCGCAGGTCTCCTTGGTTTACTGAGGGCCTGCGGTGTTTGAAGCAGGAGAGCAGGTGGTTGGAGCAATGCTGGCGCCAGACCCGTGACAAGTATGATCGATCGCAGCATAAGAGCAGTTTAAAGGCCTATGCTGTGGCAGTGCAGGGAGCAACGAAGCAGTTCTTTGCTGTCCTCATTGCATCTGCAAAGTCATGTCCAGCGGAGCTTTTGCAGGTGGTGAAAGGCTTGGTCAGTCCTGCCTGTCTCCACCTGAACCTGGAGCAATCCAGTGACCGCTGTGACCAGTTTATCGAGTACTTTGTAGATAAAATCGCTTGCATCCACCACAATTTTGGTACCACAGTTATTGCAGAGGATCATCTTGGGGCTATGGATGTCCTGTCCTGTCCTGTTCTGTGGGATCGGTTTCAGCTGGTGTTGCCTTCCGATGTGGAGTTCTTGTTGGGATCTGTCCGTGCCACCACTTGTGAGCAAGATCTTTGCCTGTCCTGGTTCGTGAAAGCCAGCCAGGAGACATTACGGCTGTTGCTGACTGAGGTGGTTAGTGCCTCCCTTCGGGAAGGCAGGGTGCCTGACTGCCTGAAGGAGGCTGTGGTTAGGCCACTGCTCAAGAAACCGTCTCTTGACACTGATGCTCCTGCCGGTTATCAGCCGGTCTCTAACCTCCTCTTTTTAGGGAAGGTTATTGGACGGGCTGTGGCACGGCAGCTCCAGGAACATCTGGACAGCACCGGTTTCCTTGCTCCCTTTGTCTGGTTTTCAGCCTGGGTATGGTATGGAGACTGCATTGGTAGCCTTGGTTGACGATCTCCATCTGGCGTTGGACCAGGGTCGTTAGACCTTACTGGTTCTGCTAGACCTTTCGGCTGCATTCAACACAGTCAATCATGAGGTGTTGGTGACTCGCCTGTGGGACCGTGCCTGGATTGGCGGAATGGTCTTGAACTGGTTTTGTTCGCTCCTGGCTGGGAGAAGTCACCGGGTGGTCTTGGGGGAGTGTACGTCTTCCCTCTGAGGCCTCATGTGTGGAGTCCCGCAGGGAGCCATTCTGTCCCCCCCTCTTTTTTAACATCTATATGCAGCCTTTAGGGGAGATTGTGAGAGGGTTTCAGGGCATGCAGTGTCATCAGTATGCTGATGACACTCAGCTCTACCTCTCTTTTTCCATCAACCCAGGTCACGCAGTCTCCCTCTTTTCCCAGTGCCTGTCAGCTGTGGGTGCTTGGATGAGGTTGAGTCATGTGCAGTTGAATCTTGACAACACAGAGGTAATATTAGTGGGTGAGGGCTTGGGGGGCCTAGAGGTGGTTGAATCTCCTCTTGTGGGGGTGGGGGGGGTCGCCCTCCCATGGTGTCTCAAGTGCGGAGTCTGTATGTGCTCCTCGATTCATGGCTCAGTCTGGAATCTCAGGTTGTAGCTGTGGCGGGGACAGCATTCCGGCAGTTACATCTTGTCCGGCGGCTTCAGCCATATCTCTCAGACTCCGACCTCGCCACTTTCATCCATGTCTTCATCACCTCAAGACTGGATTACTGTAACACACTGTATGAGGGCTGTCCAAGAAGCTGGTCCGGAGGCTGCAGCTAATGCAGAATGCCATGGCCCGTCTCCTTACGGGGGTGGGCCGCAGGGAGCATATGACATCAGTACTCCGGGCTCTACATGGCTGCCTATAAAGCACTGGGCCAAGTTCAAGTTACTGGCTCTAACCTTTAAAGCCCTTCATGGCCTGGGGTCTACTTATCTGCGGGACTGCCTCACTCCCCATGTGCCCATGCGACCCTTGAGATCGTCCGTGGGAGCCTTTTTGGAGGTTCTCCGGGTGAGGTGGGTGGCCATCGATGTTAGATCTTTTTCGGTGGCCACCCCTGTGCTGTGGAACTCGCTCCTGGAGGAGGCTTGGTTGTCCCCCACTCTCCTGCTATTTTGGTGTTGATGTAAGACCTGGCTGTTCGCCAGGCCTTTGGCGAGGGGTAGTGTTAGGGTGGGTGGGATGGGGATAGGGTGGGTTTCTTTTTCCTACATTTGTGAATTTTTAATTGTTTTGTTTTAAAATTGTTTTATTGTTTATATTGTTGTTCGCTGCCCTGGGCTGCCCTGTGGATAGGAGAGGCGGGATAAAATTTTTACATAAATAAATAAAAATAACACACTTTACTTTTGGTCCATCCCGGATCGTGGCCACTCTAACCATGGTTCTCGACCTCCGGCCGGACGGAGGTCGAGAACCATGGTCATGCTTGATCCCGGCCGGAGGTTCACTATGGTGAACCTCTGGCCAGGACCAAACAGATGTTCACGGAAATTTTGGCTTAGATATTTGATTATTCAGCTAAAAAAAAATTAAAATGAAATGACTGAAAAAACAGTAAAATAATTAAAAATGAATATCCAAACCCAATGGGCATGGTTCGCGTCTGCTTCGGGAAAAGCAGGGGAAAGTTACTCTGCTGGACGTGCATGTTTGCTGGCAAAGATCCGCTCTTCCAGCCTTTACACAAGACAGAAGCTGCATGTCATTTGAGTTCTGCACTTCCCTGCAGCACTGATGGGTGCATATTAACAAACGTGAGATAGCACTAGGGGTGCGACTCCAGGTGAATTATCGGTTACTGGTTTTATCGGTATCGGATTAATCCAATATCAAATTTATCGGTATCAGTATATCGGTTTTTTAACATTGTCGATTTCTTGAATCTTTAACATTGCAGCTATTGTAATAAATGGCATTGTGTTAAAAATCCGAGAGAAATGGGCAATGTTAAAAAACTGATATACCGATAACTATCGGTATTATCGGATAAATCAGATATCAACAATTATCGGTATTATCAGATTATCAGCTATCTTTACTCATGCACCTTTCAAAATTCCACATGGAAGAAATTCACATGAAAAAAGTGGACTTTGAAAACAGAGTCTGCAAGCAGTTGATGGATGCGTCCCTATTCTAAAAACCTCGATATCGTGAACTTCACAATTTTGTATGAAAAGAAAAGTTTGTCCCACTTGCTAAAAGAGGCATAATTATGTTATGTATTAAGCTATTTTAAAAATGGAAACTTCAGTTTAATGCTTGCATGGGTGGATACAATCTGTCAATTAGGATAAAGAAGATCAGTTTTAGTATTTTCTACACAATTACAAGAAAACTGGAGAACAGCTGCCATTTTCCAAGATGGTGGCCAAACCATGCAGTACAAAATTTGGCAACTTAGTTTTTCTAATTCAGTACATTTCTTTCATTAAGAAACGCTGGTTGCTACTAATTTCCTCAAAATGTCATCACATTCCGCATTCTGAAAAATGGCCATCATTTTCCAAGATGGCAGCCAAAGAATGCAGTACAAAATTTGGCAACCTAGAGTTTCAAATTCAGCGCATTTCCCCCCATAAAAATACATCTAGTTACCACCAGTTCCCCAAAAACGCTGTCACCAAGTTTTTAAGAGACCTTTCCTGGATTTCTGACCAGCCTATTCTATGTATTCCTATTTATGCTGCAACCCAAAGGGCAACCTCTGATGGTCAGAGTCCATATGGTGGCATCACACACACAAAGTCGCAGCAAAAACGTGGAGCAGCTTGAATGTTTGTTCCATCCACTCTTCCTTGGGACAGGAACTCTCAGCAATTGCAGGTTTGCCCCGTGGATACCAGAGCAGTTAGAGACACCTTAAGAATGTAAGAATATAAGTAGTGGGTCAGATGAATGGTCCATCGAGCCCAGCCCCTGTCTCCGACAGTGGCAAATTTTGGTCACTTGGAAGTAGTACACAACAGGTCACAAGGGGGTGATCTGGTCCTATTGTTCAATCCCAGCTCCTGACAGTAACAGGTTACATTCCCCCCAAACTACCCTGCTAATAGCTGCTAATGGACCTATCCACCAGACACGTTTCCAATCCTTTCTTAGACCCAGATATACCACTGGCCATGACCCCTTCTTCAGGCAACAAATTCCACAACTTAATTGTGCATTGAGTGAAGAAATACTTTATTTTATTTGTTTTAAATCTGCTACTTGTTAGTTTCATGGGGTGTTCCCTATTTACTCGTTCCACACCACCTTATTCGTTCCATACCACTCATGATTTTATAAACTTCTGTCATATCCCCTCTGAGTCATCTCTTCTCAAAGCTGAAGAGCTCCAACCTATCAAGCCTCTCTTCATAGGGGAGCTGTTCCATAACCTTAATCATTTTTGTTGCCCTGCTCTGTACCGTTTCTATTTCTATTATAAGCATTTACTACCTTAGGCATCCTTAACTCTGAGGCATCAGTGGTTTCTCGGGGAGGGGAGGGCTAGGGATAAGAATTTCTGCTGGTTGTCTAGAAGGCAGAGTCATGTATGGTCTGCTTTGCAGAAGGGACAGAAGGTGATAACAAATGTGACAGTGGCTCACTTAAGCCCACTGAGGCCTGCATAGGCCCACTGGCCAACAGCACATTTATTGTTCGGGCTGCCAGATGGTGCCTGGGATTGCTCCCAGGCATGTTTGTGGCGAGCCTGGTCTGTGATCCTGGAGACTCCGGGATCACAGCCCGGGCTATGGTCTGCCTGACCGGGCCAGACTGGCTGACATTGGGCTACTTCCATGTGGTGTATTCTGCTGCGACCCTGTTCAGATTGGGTCTGCCATGGCTAGCTGCCATGGTTACCCATCAGGGTGGGGAGCAGGGCGAGGGTTGGACTGGGTGGCTGCACATTCATCCGTCTCCTCGCCATCCCCAGAAGCCCAGTTGTGGGAATGTTTGTTCTGGGCCAGACCTGATCAGGACCGTGTTGACAGTGGTAGGGATGGGCAAACAGAACGCGGTTCGGATGTTCGGTCCGAAACCTGAGTTCGGGTTCGATGGTTCGGTTCAGCCAAGTTCGGTTTGGCCGAACTTGGCCGAACATTCACAAATAGCAAAACCGAAACGAAATTGAAACAGAAACCTAATTTTTGGCCCTGGAAAGATGTTTTTCCTGCTCCCGAACTTATCCGAACACAACCGAACTGTTCGGTCGTTCAAGAGTTCGGTTCGGACGTTCGGTTTGGACGTCCAAACAGACCGAGTTCAATCCGAACTCCGAACATCCGAACCATGTTCTCCCATCCCTAGACAGTGGGTTCTTGAGCCGAGTCGGACCATCTCCCTCCCAGTGTCACGTGTGAAAACACCCAGTGTCTCCTGCAGACAAACCCTTTGAACACATGGTGTTGAAATCCTAGTTCTTCTGAACTCAATGGAAAAACATCCCTTGACGTCAGTATGGCCAGGATTGCCCCGCACTTGCCCCCACCCCATCCCCTGGGACCGAGAAGGCCATGCGTGGTGGATTTCACCAGACCAGAGCTAATTCCATCCAGTAAATAGCTCAAGCATCTCTGGTTGTCACCTGCCTCGGTTCATTGCTTGTCAGATCAAGATTTTAATTGACGTAGAACTCGGGCCCAGCTGAAAGAAACACCAATAATGCACAGAACATGGAGTGGCAGATGGAGATGCTCCCCCTCCCCGCCCCTAGCCCCGTTGTTCAAAGCTAACATCAGAGGAGTGATCAGCTTTGATGTGGCTCTCGGGTCTGCAGCCTCAACAGAGGAATATTATTTACAGCAAGACTGATACGGCTCCTTCAAGCCAGATACTCCCGTATTCTAAGCAAACCCTCACTGTCCCCGGTCCAGTCGCTGAGTGCTTTGGAATGAGAGCATTAAGGTTCCTGTGCAGATGCCATCATGCCTGCAGTAATTGAAAGTGTCACTGGCCTTGCTGCAGGACAAAAAAAAAAAGAAGAGAAAGAGGGGTTTTTGACACAGCTGTTGTGAGTGGTGTTGCTTTGCCTGCTTGTCAGAGGATGTTAGTTGGCCAATTAGAAGAAGTTGAAAAGCAGGAAAGAGAGACAGCGAGGAGGGAAACATTGATGAGGGGATGCCTTTGTGCGCATCAGACAAAGCTCTTTTCCCCCAGCGGGGCTGCTGGGATTTGCACAGGTCTCCTCCCCAACAAATTAACTCAGTCCAACACCTGCTCCTTTTAACACAGCTCTCGTAAAAACAGGCCGTGCTCAAAGAGAATTCTTTCTCCCTCGCTATTATGACATACAGGCAGCCTGTGATTTCTTGGGCTCCTCTTTCAGCTGCCCCTTCCTACCTCTCTTGGGTTTGACAGGGTCATCTTTCCCTCAATAGCTGGGAAAAAAAGAGGAGCTGAAAGATTCAAGGGGTGGGGGTGGAAAAGCCAAGTCAAGTCCCCAAGCTGGTAAGAGATGAAGGGTGTGTAATTACTATTCCCAATGCAGGCCACTAAAACAGCATGTTTTCGCCATCCGGGGACAGCAGGGAATTTTTTGTTCTGAGAGATTCCGATGTTAATACTGCAGGGTGCGTGTTTTCTTTCTTTTCAGGGGGCTAAGTGGAATTCGTTTTCACCAGGATTAGCGGAATCGCTTTCTCCTTTCATGTGGGCAATGGGAGGCTCCAAGAGACCTCTGATCTTTCACTGAATAAATCCGGGGCATTACAACCAGGCTGGAGAGGAGAGGATTCTCAAACCCAGCACTGAATTAGGCTCAATTCTAGATGGCATTTTTAAGCCAATGGCAGGATGCAAAACTTTCTTGGATACCGTGGCCCCATTCCCTGATGAAATGAAACCAACAGTTCTTTTTCTATTAATCACATTTTTTGGATAGTCTTCTGAATATTTGTTTTCACTGAAATGGATATACGCATATACGCTTATTTGGATATTCCTTATTTGGTTATTTCGGTTCTGTTATTTCAATATTTTCCCCAGTGAGAATGAAGTAACTGAAATACCAGCCTAGCTGTGTAGCAGGGCGAAGCGGATTTACCTTGACTGCGCCTGTTTCAGGAGTTATTATGTTGGAATTGCTTGGTTCGTCGAGATTCAGCGAAAGGGTTGAGTAGTCCAGGTGGGGCTGCTGGGGCTAACTGGGTCATGTGATTGGATGAAGGCTGGTCAGGTGACCAGAAGTTCTGAGTATTTACAGCTGGGCTGGAAGTCTAGCTAGAGATTGAAGATCAGAAGGGAAGCCTGAGGTTGGCTGACTGGTAGGTAGGTAGGTCCAAGAGAAATGGTTGGAGAGGGTAGGGAGCCCAGAGCATGTTGATGTATCTGCTGTGGGATTCTTACTACTTATGTTGATAGTAAACAGTGTTGGATGTGCAAAAGCCTTCTGTAATCCAGTGCTTTGGCCTTAATTCTGCAGTGACGCAGGCTGCTTACAGATGTTCAGAAAGAGGCAGGGACAAATGTTAGTTTAAGTCACATTAGTGCGGTCATGTGAAACCCCCGTTGGTGGGCACAGGGGTGGGGTGGGTGTGGGGGGTGTTAGCGTTATTTTTTCCATCCCTCCATTAAATTCAATAATGTGAGACAGGACTGGATTTTGAACCCTGGCTCGCGTTATTGAATTTAATGGGAGAAGGGAAAAATAACGCTAAAACCCGCTTGTCCATGATTGGGGGTTTCATGTGACTGTGCTAATGTGAGTTAAACTCACGGCAGTCCCTGACCCTTCCGTAACATGGGCAAGCAGCCTCAGTGTGCAAGATGCCACCCTGTCACAATCTGAAATAGCCAAACCAAAATTTCAGGAAATGAAGTGGAAAATGGATAATGGATCATATCCACTTCTTCAGTCGCAAACTGAAGCGAGCAGATTTGTTCGATACAATAACTAAGTCATGGTCAAGCTCCTGTAACTTCTCAATGTCATGAATGAAGCTCTGTGTTCTCATAAGATTGCACTGCTGGTTTTCAGGGTCCTGAATGGTATAGGCCCTGACTATACTCAAGACCTGCTCCTGGAGTTTAACACTGATGGTTAATTGCACTCAGAAACCACCTGTTGTTTGGGAATCCTGTAATTGCATCTTAAGTCAGTAGGCGATTGGGCTAGGGCTGAAATAAGATTTTGCCAAAATGGGAAATCTTGTCAAAATCCTGGTTCCCGATATTGTCTCAGGTCACATTCAAATGAGGTGCTTAGAAGCGCCTTCTGAGCCCCGTGTTCAGAGAAAAGCCGCGTGGGGGGTGTTTACACACTCCACTCGCTGCCAGAAGTGACGTGCTGTCCGTTGTCGGCAGCAGCAGCGGCTGGAGTTGCGGGGCTTTGAAGAGGCGTGTTCTGAAAGCCTCACTTTTCAGGCTTTCAGAATGCGCCTCTTCAAACCTTGCATCTCTAGCCACCGCCAATGGGCAGCACGTCACTTCTGGCAGCGCGGGGAACATGTTCAAACTCCCAGCGCTGTTTTCTCTGAATGCGGGTCTCAAGAGGCGCTTCTAAGTGCCTCATTTGAAAGTGGCCTCAGTCAAATCGAGAAGCTCTTGGCACTTGGATGTTTTTAATTCCTCCTTGTCTTGAGAATTTTAAGTGTTTTTATTGTTGATTGTAAGTTGCCCAGAGCTGCCTGTGGCAGGATGAGAGGGGTAAAAATTTCTTAATACTTGACAATGTCTAGACCAACATTTTGTTTCGCCATTTACTAGGGATGTGCGAACAGAATGTGGTTCGGATGTTCGGCCGTTTCGTCGTTCCATTCGGGAATCGAGTTTGGGTTCGGTTGTTCAGTTCGGCGGAGATTGGTTTGGCCGAACATTTGGAAATAAGTATCAATATCGATATTGGTACCGATATTGATACTGATTTCAAAAAAATTATTTTCGGTATCAGTATCATTTGGCACCACCTCTGCCACCTGTCCCATTGCCTGCCTTATGGGCAGCAGCCCGGCCTCTCCTACTTCCCTTCTCAATGTCTTCCAACCCAAAGAATGGACACAAAGATTTTATATATATATATATTTATTTTTTTATTCAAATTTTTTATCATATCTACACTAAATCTAACTGCTATTAACTATTCTAAAACCTATGGAACTAAATGGAATATCTAATAACACAAAGGCCTAGTCCTACAAACACAATATAAAACTGAATCACTACACACTATCTCTATCTATCTCTATAACGAAGCTAACTCCTACATCTATCTATCTATCTATCTATCTATCTATCTATCTATCTATCTATCTATCTATCTATCCATCCACAGGGATGTGGGGGAAATACAGACAGCTCACAACAAACAACACAGGGAGGGGTAAAAAACTGAAATGAAAGCTAAATCAATCTAATGCTACTTTAAATAAATTCAAAAACAGGGGAAGGGAATCAGGGATGGAATATATAGTGGCAGGATTCAATGAAGTGTAGGGAGAAAGAACACAGGTATTGGTAAAAAATAAAAATAACACCTAAATCTATCTAATCTAATCTAAATAAATGATACTAGGGAGGTAAATGTGTGGGATGGGTGAAATAGGAGGAGGATGGCAATGGATTAGGAACACAAACTGCTAGGAGAGGGA
>QEPC01014402.1:2727231-2775411 GCA_003113815.1 Sphenodon punctatus | reverse complement strand
GTGTGTGTGTGTGTGTGGGGGGGGGGGCACACTGGCAGACGGCGGGCTGGGGAACTCACCTGGTCAGTCCGAAGCCAAACCAAGTGGGGCTGCCAGTGGGCGGATGTGGGAGTGCACCCCAAGAGTATTTTCAGGGGCAGCTGACTCTGCATCCGTCTAAAAGCACCCACTGTGACATCTATGGAGTCTTGGCTCACAATGCTGAAGTTACTCATTTGTGGGTACGGTGCAATGCATGTTAACTTGTGGAACTCAGGGCTGTGAAGGGCAATAGTAGAACTGTTAAGAAAAAAAATAGAAAAAAAGATTGGCTCTATTTACAGAGGATAGGAGGATTATAGCTTTCCCTTCCACCCAAACCAGTTCCCCCCACAGCCACATTTCAACCCTCACTGGGGCAGGGGGAATCATGACATTCCTACCCATTCACACACACCCCAGTGCCACTCTTCCATTCTCTCTGCCTCCCCTAATTTCCCACTCTCACTCCACCCCCCCCTCAAAAACTCTCATAAAAATATCATTGTAGGTACAATATATACTATCTTCCTCATGATGAATTGTTAGTCGCCCTGAGCTGCTTTAGCAGGAGGGGCGGAATATACGTTTATTTAACTAAATTACATAAGTAAATAAAATATATGAAATCAGCCTCAAATAATTTCAAATAAAGCTTTCGAAAGAGAGATGCTTTGGGAACTTGATCTCATAAAGATCCCAGTATGGAACAGCGTAAACTATGAGTTGCGTATTGCAGTGGGATCTCATGGTGCTGAATGATGTGCAGGATTGGGCCCTTAAAACATAAATACTAACCTAGGAGATTCCCTTTGGATAAATAATATAAAAACCACTTTGATGGCAAGGTAATTAGAAAGCCTGATTGAAATTAGCCCCCACCCCCTAACAACAGATCTTTACTTGTCCTGTGAATTCCTGCTAACTTAGCAATCCCATTCCCCACTCTTTCCAGCCCCGACTGCTACACACACACACACACACACAGTGGCAAATGAAGCATGAAATATTTTCACAATAAAGTCGCACCCTTGCTGCCCGCAATATATATGGAATGCAAGTTAACAAATAGACTTGGCCTCAAAGCCTACCCAATGGCAGCCACAGATATGCAGGCGGGAACTCTGGTCGGCTTGGCTGCTACTAGTTATTGCTAACATTTATGTTGAGCTCACATAATTTGTTCTCAAATCTCTCGCACACGCAGGCACACTCGAGCTCAGATGTGGTTTGGAGAGCTATAAGATAGGATTTAAACTGGTTCTGGCCCTACTTTTAAATTCATGTCTCAGTTGAAGGCTCAGATATACCTTGGACTCAGTGCTACGCTCGTAAGGATACCAAAGCTATCATCTTTTGTTTATATTTCACTAGAACCTCCAGATAATTACAGAGAATCCTCTCTGCAGTCAAATACCTATCATATACGTCTAGTCTAAAATGACTACATTGATGACTGTGCCATCACATTTCAAGCTTCACTAATCCATGCATTGGAAAACATTTACCATTTATTTGTTTCAAATAATTGTCTCATTTACAAAGTTAGTAAGATTAATAAACCTCTCTCTCTCTCTCTCTCTCTCTCTCTCTCTCTCACCTAATCTGTGTGATATCGTCCATCCAGATGTTGACAGAGGGTATTTTCAGACGTTACGAGATCACAGTCAACCACGGGCAATCCCCCGTGGTGGCGGATGGTCCTGTAACATCTGGTTGCTCACCGCCAGATGTTCACCACGGTGAACCACTGGCGGTGAGCAAAATAACCACACTTTCGAGGATGGTCCGGGCACCATCCCCGAAAGCGTGGTTAATTGAACCACGGCCGGGAATCGGCGGCCGGTAACATCTGTTACCACCGCCGATTCTGGGCCGTGGCCCAGACCTCGGGACAGAATTGGGCGCAGCGGCCGGATTGACCGCTGTGCCCGCCTGTCTCCAGGAGGGCGGGCGGCTGGGGGAGCGTGGGGGGGGGGCTGTGTGGCCGCACATTGCGCCGCACGGCCCCCCCCGATTCCCCGGCTGAATCAGCCGGCAATTCTGTTGGATGTGATGTTTTGATTCTGGCGGGGAATCAAAAGGTGATTCCGTGACGGGGCCAATAGGCCTGAAATCACCCTAATAGGACAATGCATTTGCAGAAGGTTATGGTGCTCTATCTTGAAGAAAAGCCGGGGCATCCAAAACTAAAGTACTGCCTCTTTAACAACACAACAAGCTCATGGGAGAGACCTGGGAAAGTTAGGCCTGTCCCATCAACTTTGGATTTAAAACTGGGACAGTGAAGTCTAGCTGCTACGGCTAGCTGCTAGGATTCAAATCTCATCTTAGCCGTGAACTCACTGTGTGGCCTTTGGCCCAACTCACTGGGTGCTTTCAAATGAGCTGCGCCCCCACATGGCTACCCAGGAGCCACAGAGTCGACTGCCTGTCTGAAGGGCACCCGGGACAGGGCACTGCTGGGAAATCTGGTGTGCTCCATGCAGGGCCAGGCAAGTGTTCTCTCAGCATCTTTTCTGGTCTAGCCACATCCCCATTGGATCTTCTTGACATCACAATGGGGCAGGGCTATGTCAGAAACGAGGGTGGGAGAACTTTCTTTGCCTCCACTCCATCCTGATAACATCCTGGTGACCCCCTTACCCCCCCCCCCGCCTTAGCCATGTCTCCCAGCCTGTAAGAGCACCTGCTCCCTGTCCCTCTCCACTCTCTCCTTGCAACATTGAGGTTTTCTTTGATTCCCTGAGGGGGCTGTGCAGGCCAGGGGAAAATAGACAGGGAAAGTGAGGCATGAGGAACAGATAACACTATGCAGCCATTCTCATATCTCCCAACATTTTTCGGGAATCACAAGATACAAGCTCTGCCCACTTAGCCAATAAGCTCCACCCCTCTGCAAATAAGCTCCACCCCCTCATGCACTTACACGTGTGCGCGCACAACCCTCCCAACATTCCAAGTGCATAAAGAGGGACAGAAGCTCTCCTGCATCTCATTCCACTTAATTTCTTGTCATTCCATTTTCTCCACGTTGTCCTCTCAAGTGTTTTCCTGGGAAGCAACCAGGAAAGAGGTGCCTTGAGGCCTGACTATTGGCCTTTTTTGTCTCTCTTTCTCTCCTGAAAGAGGGACAGTGGGATTCAGCACCCAAAGAGGGCTCCAAAATAGGGACCGTTGGGAAGTATGTGTTTGGCTTGTGCCCCACACTCCCTTCCCCTACACTGCACACTGATTCCTCTAGGAAGCAAGCAGAGCCTGGAAAAGCAAGAGGGTGGAGCTTATTTTAAACAGGCAGAGCTTATTGGCCAAGGGGGAGGGACCTGTCCCTCGTTATGTCTCTGTGTATGGGGGGCTATGGAGGAGTGTGACCAAGAGGGGAGGAGCCAGGCCGCC
This sequence comes from Sphenodon punctatus, assembly GCA_003113815.1. Classification (NCBI taxonomy): domain Eukaryota; kingdom Metazoa; phylum Chordata; class Lepidosauria; order Sphenodontia; family Sphenodontidae; genus Sphenodon; species Sphenodon punctatus. The sequence continues at coordinate 2,771,997 of QEPC01014402.1, read as the reverse complement.
CCTTCCTCATATCTGTCCTAGCCATGCCCCTGTCCCAAATATTTAATGCTGCCCCAAGATGCTTTATCCCACCTCAAATCTTCTGTGAGACCCTGTATGACATTGTTCCACTCCCCCATTTTTCTCCCCCACATCCTCCCCCCCCAACGACATCCTTCCGCTCTCACGCCTCTGGGGGATGCTCCGATAAAAGTCAAACGCTTCTGGAGTTTTGATGCCCCCTTTTCCCAATTAGGTGATTAATGGGCTTTCACTTTGTCTAACGCATCAGTCACTGGCACGAATGGCACAGTGTGTGCGCTCAGCAAAAGACAATGCTTCTATTAATCTTTGTATTTCTGGGACTCGTGCCAATCTGCAACCGTAGGAACGCAGACTTGTTTGAATATTCAAAAGGTTTTGGGGAAAGGAAGCTTTTGCCTATGAAACAGACTAATATATTCAGTTAAATATGGACAGAAATCACTTGACTGGATCCTGAGAGTGATTTCTCTTAAATCAGGGGTGGGTGACCTTTTCCCTTCCGTGGGCCACTTTGAAAACCACGGCTGCTTTCCCACGAGCAGCCTTTTACCGCAAGCTCCCTTCCCATGGTGCCGTGGGAGAATGTGTTATTCAAATGTAGTGCAACTCCCGACTTGTGGGAAAGGAGGAAGTGCGGCTCTCCCGCCACTACCCTGTCGATGCACGAGCTTCCTGGCAGGAGAGCCACGCTTCCTCCTTTCCCATAAGACGGGAGCTGCGCTACATTTGAATAGCGCATGCTCTCGCCGCGCCAAAGGCTGCGCAAGCAGACTCGTGGGAAAGCAGCCGAATACAAGCGCCATGGTCCTGCTAGGAACTGGGGGCGGGGTGTGCTGGGGTCAGAATGAAGAAGGTTTTAAGCCAGGGGTGGGCAAAGCTTCCAAATTCAAGAGTCATGAACCAAAAACTTCATGTAGCAGAGAGTCACCAGACACACGCAGAGGCCTTGTAAGACCCACCAGTTGCAACTCTTACAAGGCTGCAAGATCTTGCTGCATAAAAGGGGAATAGTGCATTCACACATTACAAAACTCCAGCATTTATAACATCAGGTATTATCTCAAGAACTTATAAGAACCCATTTTTGTCATGTGTAAAAGTGGCCTCAGGTGCAACGAAGTAAGACACAGGATCATTAAGGCAGCGCAGGGCTCAGGGCCAGTGCTGGGCAAGACCAGCCACACTTGAACTACCCACCCAAAAGTCACCCACATGTGGTTCCTGAGCCCGCTGAGCTATGCTATGGATCCAGCCTATATCCTTGAGTACCTGCCTACCTTCATCTCTGCTCCCTTCCCCAAAGCCCACTCTGTCAGTGATTGAGGTCAAGGCAGATCCAGCAAGTGGAAAAGGGAAACCTTCCCTCCTGCCAATCTCCCTCACTATTCCCTCAGTACCCACTGTCCCCTACAATGTTTTGGGGGAAAAGTTAAGCTACTGTGGCTGTTTTGAAATGGAAAGCTGCCCCACCTCTGCTCTGCCTCACCCCTGGTTGGGTCATCTGTTTAAAGGCGGCCCGCCCGGGGGTGAACTGGAGAAGAGCCAGGGCGGGCTGTCCGTGCTCCGGGGTTGCTCCGCTGGCAGTGCTCCAGAATATCCCGGAGCACTGCAAGCAGAGCTGACTACCCAAACCTGGAGCACAGGCTGGGGGTGAAGCAAGAGTCTCTCTGCTTAGAGGACAGAGCACTGCAGCTCCGTTCCCGGCAATGCCAGACCGCTGCGGGTGGCAGCCTAGAGCAGCAGCCAATCCGCCTGCAGCTCTGTGGTGCAGGGGAGGGGCTGCTGCGCTGGTGGAGTGTGGCCCACGGCAGCACCAGATCCATTTAAACCTGGCGCCGTTGGGGCTGTGCGTGGGGGAAGCAGGTCTGGCCACCCCTCAGAGCATCTAAAGACACCCTGTATGATGGGGCTCCCAATGGTTCAATCACTTCTTCCCAATTGGAGCGGGCTTTCTACACCCCACTCAGAAGCCTGTTCAAGAAAAAACAAACAAAGCTGTTCCTGCCCCCCCTCCCCCCCAAAATTTCAAGTTAGTCATCCTGTGCTGGTCTGAGCCATTGCGGTGTAGGCAAAGGTTTAGCCTTGGTTGACAGGACAGTTTGGTTGGGCTCAGTCACCTAATAGTTAACTGCTGTGTCTAATTAACTAAGAGACAGCCAGAGAGGCAGCTGATCACATTTATCTGCTTAGGACTGCTGCTGCCTTCAGTAGAAGGGATACAGGTCTCTACGTAGGATGGTTAGTTGTCCCTATTTCCAAGCGTCTACAGCTGCGGAGAAGGGGAAACCCCCGCTGCTTCTAGGGGTTTGGAAGACTAGCTGAATAGGAGTTGCTCACTGGAGGCGAAGTGATGGCTTACCCCATGGCAAGATGCAGGGGTCTTCTCTGCTTAAAAGGGATCTAAAGTAATGACAAGGCAGAAGAGGACAGACTTAAAAGGATGGTAGTATCTGATTTGTTTGTTTTAAAAGGCCGAGCTTAAAAATCTGGTTGGAAAATAGGGGGTGGAAATGACCTAGCCATACACCCCCAAATGGAGGCATAAGCCTTTCCCAGAGCACCCCCCCCTTTCACTTTATGGTCTAATATCCACACTGAATGCACCCCATAGCTTATTTTTACTCATAAATTAGAACTAATTAAAAAGAGGGTTCCTTTATTCCTGTCTCGGCCAGTCCAGCACTGGTGTCTGTAGAGTATTCTAGGTTCTCAAATAGCTGAAACAATAGGGCTTTCTTGGGAGACTTTCACAGCCTAGTAGTTTTCCCTGTTAGGAAATGTTTCCAGATATTTAGACTATCTCCTGCTTGGATTCTTAGACTTAAGGGATATGAAAAACTGTAGTTTTACGAAGTACTTCAGTGGGACTTAAATCTAAGCCTACTTCAGTCATGGGATAGACCCCATTGTTATCTGTAGGTCCATGATCTTCAGTAGCTTTGGATGAGGCCTTCAAACCAGGGGTGGGAAAACTTTGGCTCTTGGGCCAAATCTTGCCCACAGCTATTTTTTTTAGTTGGCCCCTTTCCAATTCCTGGATCCTGTCCATGGATCCAGTTCCTACCCTCAAGCGCTGAAAGAGTGAGATCAGGTAAAAATAAAGGAAATGCAGGAATGGATGAATCCAGAGCATAAATCAATGATCTAGACTAGGGCTGAAACTCAGTTTTACTTGGTTTTTTCCGAGGATTGCAGTATTCAACTTGGTTTTACCAAGTACTCAGAACCCGAGTAATGGTCACGGTACTTGATACTTGGTACTCTCAGTAATTCCTCGATCGACAGTGCTTACCTGATCCTGTGCTGCTGAATCACCATACCCTACATTCCTGTGAGGTCCCCCCAGTGCTGCAGGTCCCCCCCGCCCCAGTGAGCGGCATCTCACAAGTCACAAACAGCTGCAGCTGTTCTAATGCTGGGAGTTCAGGCTGCCATCTCTGCTCTAGGAGTATGTTGGGAAATATAGTCCAGAATGTTTCCAGTAAGCCAACAGCCACATCCCTCCATGGGCCACATTCCTTCCTGCCCACTGTGCCCCCCTGGACGTTTCCTGCTGCCTCCATCCCTGCCTGCCGCATGTCCCCCCCCCCCCGTTTGTTCACATAAGGACAGGAGGACACATAAGGGGACTCAGTAAAATGCTCAGTAAAATACTGAGTATTTTACCGAGTATCAAGTATTATTGAGTAGTCATCACTTTACTGGGTAGCTCCCAAAAACGTGAGCCCAATCCTCGGTTACTTGGAAATACTTGTGAATAATTACTGCCCCCAACTTTTTTCATCCCTAATCTAGACCCTTCCTCCATCCTGAGCTCACCCCTTAAGTACTCCTCAACTTCAATGAGACTCACAGAGCTTGGACTAATTTTCAAGGTGGCCCGCAGGAGAGAAAAGGTTCTCCATCCATGGCTTACACTAAGGCCATTTTTAGACGATTGCAGCGGTGCCCGCACTTGTTTTTCAAAACTACCGGGAGGCGGGTTTACACGTGACACCGCCGCCGATTATGCACATGTGTGGGTGATGCGTGTCCATTTCCGGCCGCGTATGTCCACCCTCGATCGGCGACCCGGTCAGCTCGCAGCGGTAAATGGATGCGCGGTGCCCACACATGCGCATATTCAACGGCGGTGTCACGTGTAAACCCACCTCCCGGTAGTTTTGAAAAACAAGTGCGGGCACCGCCGCGATCTTCTAAAAACGGCCTAAGACTATAAGACCCACTGCTCTGGGTCTAACCAATGGGAGGGCAGAGTGCTGGGCTGTCTCAAGTAGGCAGTGGTGCGGCTTCTGCTCAAGGAACCATCGCTTGATGTTGACTCCCCCACCAGCTATCGGCCTGTCTCAAACCGTCTCTTTTTAGGGAAGGTTATTGAACGGGCTGTGGCCCAGCAGCTACAGGGGCATCTTGATTGCGTCGGTTTTCTTGATCCTTCTCAGTCAGGATTTTGACTGGGTCATGGCACCGAGACTGTGCTTGTGGCTTTGATGGATGATCTGCGCTGGGAATGGGAACGGGGTTGTTCGACCCTGTTGATCCCATTAGATCTATCGGCTGCATTTGATACCGTTGACCACGAGATGTTGGTGACGCACCTGCGGGACTGTGTAGGAGTGTTCTAGAATGGTTCTGCTCATTCCTGACTGGAAGAACTCAGCGACTGGTGCTCGGGGAATATTTTTCATCGTACCAGGACATCTTGTGCGGAGTTCCACAGGGTTCTGTTTTGTCCCCTCTCCTGTTCAACGTGTACATGCAGCCGCTCGGCGAGGTGATCAGGAGGTTTGGCATGTGGTGTTACCAATATGCTGATGACATCCAGCTTATACCTCTCTTTTTCAACAGACCCAGGCCTGGCAGTCTCGGTGCTTACCTGGTGTCTGATGGCTGTGGGGGACTGGATGAGGGAAAACCGACAGGCTGAACCCTGACAAGACAGAGGTGATGTTGGTGGGTAAGCCAATGGAGATGGCGGCCCCCGTCATTGATGGGGGTCTGTCCTCAATTGGTTTCCCAGGTTGGAAGTCTGGGGGTGCTCCTCGATGTGCATCTCCGCCTGGATATCCAGGTGGAGGCTGTGGCGAGGAGCGCTTTTCGCCAACTATACCTGGTGCGACGGCTCCGGCCGTATGTCTCAGACTCTGACTTGGCCACCGTCATCCATGCTTTCATCACCTCCAGGTTGGACTATTTATTTTTATTTATTAATAAGGTACTGGTGAAAGCCATGGCCTAGTAGAACAAAAGAAGTAATAATTGATAAAAATACAAAAAATTTAAAATATTAAAATACAAACTGGTATCTCCAATTAACAAAGGAGAAAAAACAATTAAACTAGTTCATAGAAGGTTGGACTATTGTAATGTGCTCTACGTGGGGCTACCTATGGTGACGGCTTGGAAGTTGCAGCTGGTGCAGAATGCGGCGGCCCGGATTTTGGTAGGACTGGGCTGCCAGGAGCACATTACACCGGTGCGCCGTTCTCTGCCAGTACACTGGTGCTGCTAGTGGTTTTCCAGTGGTTTTCCAGGCCTGATTCAAGGTGTTGGTATTGGCCTATAAAGCCCTAAATGGCCTAGGCTCTGCATATCTGCGGGACCACCTCACCCCCTGGGCTTTGGATCGGCCCCTGCGGTCATTCGAGGGTGCCTTGTTCGAGGTGCCCCGAGTCTTCCGGGAGGCCACACAGGAGAGGGTGTTCTCAGTGGCCACACCGTGGCTGTGGAACTCCCTGCTGATGGGGGCCTGGCTGGCCCCTGATCTCCCCTCATTTCGACAAAGTTGTAAGACCTGGCTGTTCCAGCAGGCGTTTAACGAGGGAGATGGGTGGGGGTTTGGGTTTGAGTAAGGTGGGCGTGGGTTGGGTTGGGTATTTGGTACCTCCTTTTAAAGTTGTTTTAAGTTGTTTCAAGTGTTTTTATATTTATATGATGTGAGCAGCCCCGAGCTGCCTGAGGCAGGAGGGGCGGGAAAATAAATTTTTGAACTAAAAAGATAAAAATAAATGGTCCATCTGCCCCAGTATCCTTTCTCTGACAGTGGTCAGTGCTGATTTCTTAAACACGTCAATTGGGAGTGGTCCCCTCCCTGCCATTCACTCCCAGTAGCCAGAGATTTAAACTTTGAACATCTTGACTAAGGATCACTATTTTTTAATTTATTCCATTCTTATCCACTTTACCCAAGTGATTCATATTTAAAATTTTAAGCATTCCCTCTAAACTCCTCTGTCATCTTAATTGTTTAATTTACCCTTCTCTAAATTCCATCTAAGTCTCTCCTGCCTCCTTTCTTTTCCTACAATTAGCAGTTTCTGTTGTATTCCTCTAACAATAGCACCTACTTTCTAAGCTCTATTTCCTTCTCTGCAGCTGCAAATGTGGTTTAAAAGCTTTGGGGATTTCTTGGCAGTTAATAACTCCCAGATCTCATTTCATCCATCCCCCCTGCCCCGAATGTTTCTTGCAGTTTAAAATTGGGACAACGTTATCCAGGTCAGGAATATTCTGTCAAATTGGGGGCAGATGGTGATGCTCCATCAAAAGATTTATTTAAAAAAAAAAATGGTCTGGAAGGACCCTTAGGAATACAATTTAATATCCTTTACATCCAAAACAGGAAAAACACCTGTCGCTTATGCCAAAGAATAAAGGGGGAGAGAGAGAGAAACACTGACCAAAGATCCCCAACTAAAAATATTTCCTGCATGATATCACTCTGAATCTGGGAAGTGGCTGGATTGGTTTTGGGGAGAAGGGGAATTACAGGTTGTTTTGTTTTTTTAAAAAAATTCCCTGTTACAAAAGAAAGCTCAACAAAACAGGCTTCCAACAAGACAAATCCGCCCGGATGCACCTCATTTTTATACTGCTGGTCTGGGATATTTGACATTGACTTGGAAGACGCAATGGAAAGCAGATCAGCAGTTTATTTATTTATTTAATATATTTATATCCCGCCCCACCTGCAAGCAGCTCGGGGACCGGGGAGGAGCTGGACGCATGTGTCATAAATAAAATGTATCTTTCCCACTTTGGGGCTTGGATCTATGTCTTGATACTGTCAGTTGCTATGGTGACAGAGTGTACAGGCCCCATATTGTGGCCTGAGGTCTTAGTCACTTGTGGGATGTCCAGCAAGCTGGCCTTCTTGTGCTGCTGGTGAAAAATATAGACTGTACCATGGTAGATTTGAGGTTTGCTCTATCTGGCTGAGACCTCAAATCAAATCAATGGGTATAAACAAATGGGATGGCAATCCATTTTGGCCCACTAAGGCATGCTTTGGTCCACGAGACCCTGGCACATTTGTTGGTGTCCTGACAGACGTTTGCCCAGGAGTGCCAGCAGCATGCCCGAGTCGTGATCCTGGAGAGACCTCCAGGGTCATAGTCTGGGCTACCGTCGGCCCAGTTGAGGCAAAGCGGGCCACAGCTCACTATTAAGTTTGTTATGGTCCACCGTGGCCTGACCTGGATTGGGTCCGCTATAGCTAGATGCCATGGTGGCCATCATTGGCCGTCATGGCTGCCCATCATGGTAGGGGGCAGGGCCCTGGGTGCAGCATGGGGCTAGGCCAGCCACACGTTCATGGAGCTCTTCACCCTTCCTGACACATTTGTTGGGCAGCCTTACGCGGTCAGAACTGTGTTAGCGGCAGGTTCCCGATCCAGGTCGGATTGTGGTGGCGGAGCTCTGCCATCACTTCTATTCACACCTCCAGACCAACCATGACTTAGCTTCCCCACTCATAGTTTATACCAGCCTCCAGTGTCACCAGAGTGTGTCAGGGTGAGCCACTCCACAAGTGTAAACTGTCTGCCGCCTATATCTTGGAGGGTTTTTTTTGGTCACACAAAAAATATGTGGGTTAAACCCATCTTGGAACCCAGCCAAGAATCACCTCAGAATTCTGCACCCAGTTTCAACAAATGAGCAAACACCAGCTTCATACCCAGGGCCCATGCTACCAGCACGTGCAGCTACGGAGGGTGGCATGCTGAAGGGGGTATCAAAAATTGCAGCTGCCCTGCTCTGCAGTGGGATTAGGGCCAGGAGAGGCAGGGGGAAACCAGGGCTGCCTAGACTCAATGTGCCGGTACTGTTCATACCTCCCAACATTTTGAACCACTAGAGAGGGACAATCCCTACCCTCCCTGCCAATAAGTCCTGCCCCATAGCCAATATGTTCTTCCCCCCATACCTTTACATGCCTGCAGATGTCTTCCAACATTCCAAATGCATAAACAAAGACAGAAGCTCCCCTGCTTATTATTCCACTTAGTTTCTGGAAAGTCCATCATCTCCCCATTATCTTCTCAAGGGCTTTCCCTGGGATGGGAGGCAGCCAGGAAAGAGGTGCCTGAATACCAGGTCTTTTTTGTCTCTGTCCTGGAAGAAGGACTTTGACCCCTTGAAAAGTCCCCTTTGTCGCAAAATGGCGGCGACGGGGGATTTGTAGCAGCCGTCTTGTGGAGCAGAGAATGTGCTGCTGTGGGTGTGACCCAGTAGAGGGCTACCCACCTTTTTGATTCAAGGTTGCAGGGCAACCCTCCCCGGAGGCGTGAAAAGGAGCGTCATGGGGCAGGGAAGTCTGCCCCTTTTAGGAGGGGCTGGCTTCCTGCGGTCTGTGTGATCACAGCATTCCTGGTTGAAGGCCGAATAGTCAGCAGCAATTAAGGTTGCTGCTGACCGCGCAGAGCTCCAGCCTAGAAGAAGTTCCCCGAGATCAGTATGGGGAGAGCAAAGAAGAAGGGAGCCGCGGCGGTGGTGAAGAAAAAGCAGCGGAGCAATCCCGGAAGGGGGATCGACCGCAGGTAGGGCAGCAGCCCAGGGCTATTGGAGCGACTCTGGAGAGGGAAGAAGGGGAGGACATGGGGGTCATCCCCACAAGGGAGGAGATGTTTGCATGCCTTGCAGCGTGTGAGGCGAGGATGAGGGTGCGGGCAGGCACCCAGGAGCAAGGGGAGAGCAGCGGGGGACGCGGCAGCCATGTGGAGTGTGGCAGGTGAGCGGGTCTTGGAGGTGGAATGGGGCTGGTCAGCCACCCGGAGGAGGCCAACTCCAAGGAGGTGATAGGAATGGGAGCTGGCGAGGAGCCTCTGGCAACCTCGCACGGGGGTCAAACCACAAAGGGGGGGGCAGGGTGATCTCCCCCCTGGCACGGTACCAGAGTGATGCAGGAGTAGCCCCCGTGGGCCTTATTTCAGTAGCTAGCCCCCCCTGCAGTGGGAATTGGGGCCTCCATAGAGCCCCAACTGGAGGAAGTGAGGGGATCTGGAAAGGACCCAGGTCCACTGGTGCAGAGGGGCCAGGGGGCCGAGGAAAATTCACCAACAGGCCCCTTGCTTCAGGCATTGTACTGAGGGGGAGGGACATGCCTCCTTCGAGTGACTACGGGGAGCCCGGGCAAAGTACCCCACAGTACTGAAGTGTAGGATGGGACAACCACTGACAGGGGAGGCAACCCAGCAGGAGAAGGGAGGCTGGGGGCCCCTCAGGCAATGTGGTATGCGAGCAGCCCAGGCGCATTGGGCCTGGTGTCTTGAGATCTTTCCACAGCAGCGAAGGACCCCCAGAGTGCAGGAGGCGAGTGGAGCAGGACCAGCCAGACCGGGATGGTGACGAGGAGTTATGGAGATGGAATTGTGGGGAATTCCTGTCCAATTGGGCGAATTGGACGGCTGCTTGGGGGTTATGATGCAGGACTACCTGGGGTGGGGTTTGGAGCTTCATAAATATGCTGACATAGTGAGGAGGGTGTATGGTACGGGACCCCCCAGGCGCATGGTTGCGATATGACGAGGCTTTTTGTCATAGGGCAGCGACCATTCCTGGGTTGCGGTGGGATGTTCATGCTCTTGACATATGGTTAGAAAGCATGATCGATGTGACGAGTGCTCCCCGTTCCAATAGCAGACATACCTTGGTGTGGGGAGGAGTTGCACCAGCTAATGAGCCATATTGGGGAGAGTCCCCAGGAGGGGAATGCAGGGTGGACCAGGCCCATGTTGGGAGTATAACAAGGTGGGCAGATGTAATAGATCATTGTGTCAGTTTCGACACACATGTTCTGGCTGCTGGGGGAACCACCAAGCACGTACTTATTTTTGAGCAAGACAGAAGAATGGAAAAGGGAGATATGGCCAAGGGTGCGGTATTGCCAGAGGCAGGCAGGGCCCCAACAGCTGGGTGGGAAAAACAAAGGGGACTGATGTCGGTCAGAGTTGACTGGTTAAAGCAAGCATTGGTAGGGCACCCTGACCAGAACAAGGTACAGTATGTGGTGCAAGGTTTTACATATGGTTTTTTGATCCCTTCGGGCCCAGTTCAGGGACAGCGGGTCCCTCCTAATCTGAAATCCGTAGTGGGGCTCGAGGGTGTGGTTAGGAACAAAATTTTAAAGGACGTAAAGGCAGGTAGAGTGGCAGATCCATTTGACCAGCCCCCGATGGCCGACATGGTAGTGTCGCCTTTGGGGGTTGTACCAAAGAAAGTGGCGGGAGAGTTTAGAATGATTCACCATTTGTCCCATCATAGAGGAAGATCGGTAAATGACGCCATCCCTAAGCAGTTGACAACTATTAAGTACTCTTCAGTTGATGTAGCGGTTGAGAAAGCAAGGGCACTAGGGTGGGGTGTACAGCTGGCAAAGTGTGATGTCAAATAAGCATTTTGCTTGCTACCTGTGCACCCTAACAGCTTTCACCTGTTGGGTTTCTGCTTTGAGGGTCAGTATTATTATGATTGGGCCATGCCGATGGGGTGCTCGATATCATGTTCAGCATTTGAGCGCTTTAGCTCCCTGATAGTATGGGTATTTAGGCAAAGGATGCGGTCAGGCGATGTGACAAAATATCTTGATGATTTTTGGATACACGGGCGACCAGAATCACGCGAGTGTTCCTAAGCCCTCCAGATGTTTCAGAAATTGGCTCAGGAACTGGGAGTCCCGCTTGCCCCTGAGAACAAAGAGGGGCCGGTAACCTATCTGAGAATAGAGTTAGATACGGAGCGCATGGTGTTGAAACTACCAGAGGAAAAGCTGGTTTCCCCGAGGCTGAAGATCAAGGAATGTGTCAAGGCATGTAAGATAACAGTTAAGGTCCTGTAGTCATTAGTGGGGAGTCTTAATTTTGCCTGTCAGGTGGTGGTGCCAGGGAGAGCCTTTTTGTCCCACTTGTATGGCAAACTGAGCGGCGATTTAGCCCCACGCTACCATATAAAGGTGACAAATGAGATGCAACAGGACCTGAGGACTTGGCTGGAGTTCTTGGAGGGTTTCAACGTCGTTAGTTTTTGGAGGGAATGGTTACTGGTCCAGGCAGACCTGCAGGTTCAATCTGACTCGGCTGGAGATGTTGGTTTTGGGGTCTACTTTAGAACACGCTGGTGTGCATCACGGTGGCCTTCAGTGTGGCATCGAGCAGGAGTGACTAAGGACCTTACCTTCTTGGAGTTATTCCCGATTGTTATAGCGGTTCTTTTATGGACAGGGCAATTGGCGAATCACTCCGTAAAATTTTGGTGCGATAATTTAGCAGTAGTCCATGTGGTGAACTCTTTGACCTCACGATCTTCCCGTGTGATGGCTCTCGTGAGGGCACTGGTAGCAGCATGCGAGAAGTAACATCCTATTCACGGCTCAGCATGTCCCTGGTATTGACAACGGCATAGCCGATGCCCTTTCTTGGTTCCAGATGGGCCGTTTTCGAGAATTGGCACTGGAGGCCAGGGACATTCCAGACCTTCTGCCGCCCGGGGTGTGGAGCCTTCGGTTTTAGCCTTGCACACCATTGTCCAGGAATCCCTTGCTCCGAGAACGCAGGCTGCATATGGTAGGGCTTTTCGTGAATTCCAGCAGTTTAGGGCAAACAAGGGGTGGAGCCAGGGTTTTCCCATAGCAGAAGCCGAAGTGCTTCAATTTGCCATGGGAATGAAACAAAAAAGATTGGCGGTTGGTACAATAGCGGGAAAAATCGCAGCCCTTTCCTTTGTAAGTAAACTAATGGGTTACTCCTCCCCAGACAAGGGATTTTATTTAAAACAGATGTTTGAAAGCTGGGCCAGGGTTCTGCCCCCACCTGTTTTGGTTAGGGTACCTATCACTACCCCCATATTGCAATGGTCGGTGGGGGTTCTTCCATGGGTATGCAGGGATAGTTATGAGGCACAACTGTTCGCCACAGCCTATGTAATCACATTTTTTGGAGCCTTCAGGATCAGCGAGATCGCAGCCCTATCAAGTAGAGATAGCAGCGGATGTGCAATGGGGGTTGATGACCTTGAGTTGAACAGTGGGTACCACTGCAGCTCCAGTATTCCAAGACAGACCAAAGGATGAGGGGCCAAACGGTCAGGTTGTATAGGAATGGGGTGGATGTTATTTGCCCTGTTGCACAGATGGAGAAATACATGAGAATACGTCCGAGCCTTCCAGAAAGGCTGTTTATACACATGCGAGGGCCCCCATTGACTTGCCACCAATTTTCAGCAGTGCTAAAAATGGTTTTCGGGCGAATTGGGCTCTCGCCTGGTGAATTTGGATTCCACTCTTTTCGGATTGGAGCTGCCACAACATCTGCTGCCGCTGGTTTAGAGGAGGAAGCAATTAAGACAGTTGGTCGATGGCGATCAAGCACCTATAAGAAATATATCAGGCCTGCCGCATAAATAGTTTATTTTTCCAGGGCATGGTACCTCCACGGCCAACAGAAGAGTGATATGGATCATAGGCCACAGTCTAGTGCGTTGGGCGAGCAGTGCGGCCGCAAGAACCCCTGGGGGTGTCCAGTTGGGTTTGGAAGAACGGGCCAGAATCTTGTGGTTCGGAAGAAGTGGGATGCGGTGGCACCGGTTGCTGCCTACATTATGAAGAATGGGGGATAAGCCAGCACCACATATAGTAGTTATGCATCTGGGCAAATATGACACACCTGCCAGGAAAGGGGTGAACTTGATAATAGGTATTAAGAGGGATTTGGTAACGGTTAGCAAATGGTTTCCACAGGTTCATTTAGTGTGGACTAGTTTAATACCTAGGATAAAATGGGGAGGGCAAGAGCCCCTGGAAAAGTTGATAGGACTAGGAAGAATGTCAATAGGGAAATAGAGAAGTGGTTAGGAGGTTTAGGAGGTACTATGATACGGCATCCTGGTATTGTGCACACAAAGCCGGAAGTGTGCCGTGTGGATGGGGTGCATTTATCCTCAATGGGAAACTAGTTGTATTTGTCTGTTTTAGCAGGACATTTGGAGTCCTTGCTTGGTTAGGCGGTGGGTGTCGGGGTAGTTTGTTTAACGACTACCCCTTTTGTGGCAGGGGCCCAGTATGCGATAGTAGGATAAAAAGGTTATAGGAAATCTAGAGAGTCAACTCCTTCAGAGATGGGGAGGTGATACCCAGGCAATGCAGGGCACAGCATGCACTGGGCTCATCTCCCTGGGAAGGGTGCCTTCAGGGTGAGTAAGGAAATGCACAGTCCTCAACCTTGTGGCACTATAGCTCCTTACTCTGGCCAGAGTTGACTTGCCCCCTTCGGCCATGGCTAGTGACCTGTCGAAGGGGTGAAGTTTGAAGTTAATTGGCACTGACACTGGAAGGCACATCCAGGACAGTGCCTGAGTTAATATAGTTGATAATTAGCTAGCATACTGGACCCAGATTGCTTAGTGCAATTACCCACCGGCCTGATGCTTGTTGATAATAAAGAGTGCGGCCTGTTTAAAATCCAAATAATGTCTCTGAGTTTTAATGGGGGGTGCGTCGACAAAGGGACAGTTGGATTCAGCACCCAAAGAGGGACTGTATTGTTTTATTTTCATTTTGTTTCCCAAAGTTATCAGATTTCAAAGCGGATTCATATTATGGATCTCTATTTATAATAACAATAATTAATAATAGGTATCACTATGCATGTGCAAATGGCCACCGGACCATTCTCTGCATGAGCACCCTTTCTCAAGATGGCCGCAGAAGCATGGCCACCATTTTGGAAAAGGGAAGCTGGTCTGCACATGTGCAAATGGCCGCCGCGCAGGTGCAGACTAGCTTCCTGTTTCCAAAATGACAGCAACACTGCCGCCACCATTTTTGAAAAGGGTGCACATGCACAGAATGGTCCAGTGGCCATTTTTCACATGCACAGCAATTTAAAAATAAAAAATAATAATGAAAACATTTTAAAAATTACTGCGCCTGTGCAAAAATCATTCTGTGCATGCACACCCTTTTCCAAAATGTTTTCAGCGGTGTTGCCACCATTTTGGAGAAGGGCAGCTGTTCTGCCCATGCAAAAAATGGTTGCTTCATGTACACAGAATGACTGCCCTTTTCCAAAATGGTGGGAATGCTGCCATCACTGTTTTTTAAGAGTATGGATGTGCAGAATGGTCTGGTGGCCATTTTGTGCGTGTAGTAATTAATTTAAAAAAATTTTTTTTTTAGAAGAGAACCCAAACAGGTTTTTTTTGGTGCTGTTTTGGTTCAGTACAGATTAATCTGTAACAGCCCGTTCTGTGAAGTGATGGATTTAATCCAAATTCCCACTCCTATTAGAAAGGGCCTGTCCTCACCCAGATTTGTAATTGCATGTTGTGCGGATGATAGGGCAAGATTTCCACCTTTTGGGACCTTATAGCTTGCAAGGTTTGGAGACCATCAAATCCATTCTCTTGTGTCAGGCTGAATCTGTAACTATACTTGATCTGCATCCAAGCGCTGCTGTCATCTTTTAATGAGGTGTCTGCAGTTAGGATTTATTTTAGATTTAATCAGACAGTCGCTGTGTGTCAGATGAGACTTGCTGTCAAGTGAGGAAAGAAACACAACCTCAGGAGGTGGCCTCAAAGGTGAAAATCTGACAACAGTATGCCTGGTACCTTAGCATCGGGGGGGTTATAATATTGATGGACAGGTTTCTAAAAGGCTCTACTCAAGAATCCTTCAGCTGTAGCCCTCAGACCGGGCAGATGTGCCGGGATGCACAGAGACTAGAACTGAAATGAAATCCTGTAAAATGTGGATACCAAATTTTCAGTACTCAAATTGACTTGAAAATATCAGGTACCGATAGGTACCCGATTTCAATGAATTTGAGTACCCAGTGTCCCAAACGTCTTGGAATATCGACGTCCAGTCCCAAAAAAATGCCTAATTCCAGACCCGGAATGTTGGTTTCCGGTCCTGATATTTTGACTCCTGGTCCCGATTTTTCAGTTTTCTGTCCTAATTTACCAATGGGTCACTAAATTTTTTTTAAATGAGTACAGTTTTTTTTTGTGCATCTGGATACCTGCCCGTCAAGTCATCGATGTGGTATTTGAAAACATTGGTATTACCCATGGGTTGCAAATGAACTACCCATTTCAGCTCTAAATGATCAATCCGAGCATGGGGGCTACAGCACAATCAGTTGTAATGATTAATCTGCCCTTGGCCCTGGGCAAACATCACTTCTAGTCATTCCGTTCGTTTCACCTGGATGGTGCTCTGTGTTTCCCTTTGCCTCCTAGCAACTGCTGCGCCGTGTTTTTAGTGCTAACCAGTTGCAGCTTTCCAGGTCAAAGGGGGCTGGCTTTGAGTGGTGGGTGAAGCCCGTCATATATTTACAACCTGTGAAGTGTCCTGGGATCCTTTGGAATGAAAGGTGCTACAGGAAAGTTGGGGATTGCTGTAAGTAGATTAATAGCAATAGAGATTTTAAACTAACATCCGTATCGGAATGAGTAAGCAGGTATGAAAATGGTGCCACCAGCGACTTATTAGCAATCTGCAAGGCCTCAGGGGGAAAACTCATTTTCAGAAAAGGAAAAATGTTTGTGTGTTTCATAAAAGAAAAATGGATTGGTTTCCCTAACAGAACACTGGGTAAAACCAGCGGTGACATGGGCCAACTATGGCCTGCTGCGGCCTGTCTGGGCTAGGCAACTAACCGCACGTCTGTTCCCTGGCCTCCAGATGTTGGCCCGGGACTGTCCCAGGCTGGGGAGGTGGCTGGCCTGGAATGTGTTCCCTTAGGCTGGAAGATGCAAATTCCAGGCCAAGGCCTACCCAGGTGGGGCAAAGTGGGTCACAATGGGCGGGCACGTCTGTATTGGCATTCCTTATCTGCTGTTGGTCGGGCCATCTGCCATGGCTGCCTGTCATGGTGGGGGTTGGCGGCCGGGTGGCCCCATGTTTGTGCTTCTCCCCACCCTGCCCAGAGTGTGCGAGTCACGGCCTGGTGGCTCGGTGCCCTGGCCACACACACATTTATTTGGCTTCTGTGTTCGCCACGGTTTCCCACCCCGGGTCAGACCACTGCCATGCCACCCTCACGTGTGTTTTCACCCATCGCACGGGCAAACAGGAAACACAACTTAATGTTTATTTATTTATTTTATTTTATTTCTTTACCTTCTACGTTTTTATCCTGCCTTACTTCCAGGACTCAGGGCAGCTTACAACATAAGAAATATAAAATACAATCAAATAATTTTAAAATCCCTTAAAACTAACATCATCCCAACCACCCACCCCACCCTCCCTCTCTCCTACCCCCACCTACCACCCATCAATCCTCCTCCCCAAAGTCCTCTACCCAAGCCCACCCTATCCCTGCCCACCAAACACTTGGCCAAACAAAAAGGTCTTACATCTCCTCTGAAAGATGAAGAAGCTCGGACTTAGTCAGATCTCCAAGGGGAGGGTATTCTATAATTGTGGGACAGCAACTGAGAAACCGCTTCCCTTGCCGCGCACCCTCGTTGTAGCAACTTCATGGGCAGTTGGCGCTTGCAAGAGGGCACCCCAAGACGACCTCAGAGGTCACAACAGTACATAGGGGAAGAGGTGGTCTTTCAGATACCTGGGGCCCAAGCCGTTTAGGGCTTTGTAGGTTAAAACCAGCACCTTGAATTGTGCCCTGAAGACTATTGGCAGCCAGTGCAGACTCTAGTATTAATGAATTGTGCAACAATCTAAATGATTCCCAAAATGGGATGCAAATTTTCTGCATATGTAGAATCAGAGAGTCATTAGACTAGATGGTACCTCAAAGGAACATCTAGTCCAGCCCCCTGCACCAGTGCAGGATTGTAGCCAACCTGTCTGCACAGAAAAAAATCCACTGACAAGAAATAGCCTACAATAAAATTCTGCTACAAGCAGAGAGCAGGAATAGTCAGAGCACACTAATGCCTAATAAACCAGGAGGCACTTCTAAAAGAAAAATCCAGATGTCTCAAGTGAGCTGCACTCACCCTTCAGGGGAAGGCAATAAATAAATAAATAAATTCTCCCCCCCCCCCCGCCGCCCGCATCAACTGCCATCTGACCAGGGAGGAAATTCCTTCCTGACTCCACAGTTAGACCCTGAGCATGTCTACAGAAATCACCAGCCAGGTGTCCAGCAAATAACTGTAATACCCTCCACCTAGAACATCCCAGCAATCCTTTCTCTAGTTGCAAGCATCTTAAACCACCCCAAATATCTTGAGGAGGGAAACATTCTTCTCATAGTATCAAATGTCAGGAAGAATTTCATCCAGCAGATGAAATACAGCCATCAGTGAGGTATTGATGGCTGGGGAGGGTGTGTGTGTGTCGGGATTGGGACACCGGTTATTGATAGGGTCTGCTCCCCCTTGATCATTCAGGTCTGAAGCCTTGGAGTGCTCCTGGATTTGTTGCTGCATCTGGATTCTCAGGTGGCAACGGTGACCAGGGGTGCTTTTTACCAACTCCATCTGCTGAGAAGGCGGTGGCCTTTCCTCTCTGACTCAGATCTGGCAAACACCTTGCCTTCATTTCCTCAAGGCTAGACTACTGCAATGTGCTCTACGTGGGGCTACCCTTGAAGCCTGTTCAGAAACGGCAGCTGTTGCAGAATGCGGTAGCCTGGCTCCTTACAGGGACAGTTCTTTTGGAGGACATAACACTAGGGGTGGGAATTCCAGTTCTTCTGAGAACCTATATTGCCGGTATTTGGGTGTACCGGCTTAATACGATAAATCCAATATTTACCTGTACCGGCATACCGGATTGTTTACATTGCGGCCATTGAAGTCAATAGCTGCCATGTAAAAAATCTGGTAACGCAGCCAATGTTAAAAATCTGGTATGCCGATACCAGTAAATCCGGTACCAGGGAGATCCGATACTGGTAAATCCGGTATCCGGTATTCTCCCTGGTGTCCCACCCCTGCATAACACTGGTGCTCCGGGATCTGCACTTGTTTCCTATTGTCTTCTGGGTACAATTCAAGGTGCTAATTTTGACCTTTACATCCCTAAACAGCCTGGGACCCGCTTATCTGGAAGATCACCTGGCTTACCATGTTCCATTGCAACCTTTGCGGTCAGCCAGGGAGGCCTGTTTGGAGGTACCAGTCTTTAACCTGGTCTCCACAATGAGGAGAGTATTCTCCGCTGCTGCTCTGTGGCTGTGGAACTCCCTCCCCCAAGAGGTTTGTTTAAGTCCGGGGTTGAGCGCCTTTAGGAGGCAGCGCAAAACAGATTTGATTACAAGGGCGTTTGGCAGTGGGAGCTAGCGGAGGGGGGAGTTGTGGGGAATAGGGGTAAGCTAAGGGGTTGGGAACTGGGGTGAAGAGAGGCTTGGAGGGATGGTGTAAAGTTGTGCGGTATTTATGATTATGTATTTTTATACAGATTGTGTTTTATACTTTGTATTTTTAATATTGTAAGCTGCCCAGAGCCCCCTTTGGCTGGAGGGGCGGGGTAAAAGCTGAAATTAATCATAGTCATAATCGTTAGGGGTGGGACTCTTGGCAAAATTTCAGTTTCGGTTACTTTTGGTTCCGGTTCTCATGTATTTCGGTTCTCATATCGGTTGTATCGGTTTTTTTGCACTGATTTTTAAATCGGATTTTTAACATTGCATTTTACCATTGAAGTCAATGGAGACAAACCACAATGTTAAAAATCTGATACAAAAATCAGTGCAAAAATTCCTATACAATCGATACCGAAAAAGAACCAAAATTTTGGATTAATCTGAAATGGCCATTTTTGGGTACTTTCAGCTCTTTCCAAAACCAAAAGTCCCATTCCTAATAATCATAATCATAGGTGTTGAACAGGCTACCATAACATAACTGATCATTTTAGCACTGGAAGGGGTGTGGGGGAAGATATCTTATTGAAAATGCAAAAAAATCCCAAACCCGTAGCGTAGTAGAATAGATACAAAGAGTAATAAAACCAGGAGATTACAGCTAACGACAGTGCTCATACTGCATGCCCAGGGAACAGGTATGTTCATTGTGGCTCAATTTTATGTGTCTTGCAAAAGAAAGCCTTTCCCAGAGCCCTATGGCACCTAGCAGTGGTGGCACTGACTCAGTGCAAATTCAGGGAGGAGAGTGCCGTCTGCCGAACTACCAACACCAGCACTTGTGTTTTTCTTGGAAGCCTCCTCTGCTTGCCAGCTTTGGCGGACCTTGCCAAAGCTGGAACTGTGCTATGCCACCTGCGTTTCCCCAAGGGGCTTTGGTAAAAATGTTCTTTCTTGGTTGCTGCATATTCCAAACTCTGGGGTGGATGTATGTGTGAGAGAAGAGAGTATGGTTGCCATGTTGGTCCCAAATATAACAGATGGAGACACAGTCGTTCAGACGATCTCTTATTGTTGGTAGGAGTATATGCACGTTCTTGGGCCACACAGACAGGGCTGATATTCAGTGCTTATTTTGTTAAAAATAAATAAATATATAAATAAATAAATGAATTGCTAGGCCGAAGCCTGTCCCAGAAGGCTCACCCCCTGCCCAAGAAACCACGCCTCCTGGTTTGTCAGAGCAGGGGAAATGATCCCTGTACTCCAGCTAACAACCCAGCCACTGAACTAACCTGCCTCTCTGCAGCTGAATATAAAACAGGATGTTCTTTAGATTGAATCTACATGATGACCAGCAGAAGGGGGCAGGGCAGGAAAGTCGTTACTGAAAGAGAATTAAACCATCCAAGTTTTTTTCTGATTTGTGTTTCCAACCCTGAAAGGCAAATATCAGCCTTTTCTGGGTCTTTTCATATTTTGGGGTGCACACTTGTAGTGGGAACGTTTTCTGGGGCTCACCCCTCCTTGAATTTAATTATTAGGGCTGTGTGCTGGCAAGCCACCCCCGCCCACCTCAATAAATGAAGCCCTGGTGATATTCTAATTTCTAATTAATCAAAACAACCAGTTCTCTAAGAGTCATCCCGCCCCCTCTCCCTTTATGTGTATTCTGGGGAGGTAGAGCTGAAACAGGTTTGCTCCTGTGAGTAATAGCCACAATTTTGAGTAGTCTATTGCATGCCCGCTTGATACTCAGGTACCAAGTTGGGCACCCGAATGCCCTAAAATACTGAGTATTACCATTACCACATTACTGATTTACTATACAGTAAATTGGTACAGGAATTGGGATGGAGAGACAAAAAATCATAGTGAAAAATGGTATATTGTAGGGGTGGGTCTCCGGGTGAAATATTGGTTTCTTTTTTTTCGGGTTTGGTTCTTTCTGAATTTTAGGTCTAATTTTGGTCTCAGATTTTTTGTTTTCGGATCTTTTCAACTATATTACAGTAATCTGAAGCTTAAGTTACAGTTGAAGTCAACGTCCAAAAATCAATGCAAACCCCCCCCAAACTCCAGAACCAATTTCCCCCCTGCTGGATTTACGGTTTATGGTTTTAATTCTGAAACAGTCATTTTCAGACGATTTCTGTTCTATCCGAAACCAAAATTCCCACCCCATGTAAATTGGTAACTCGGGTATTCCATCGGGCACTAACCGGGTACTGGTAATTAGTACCTGATATTACTGGTTTGGTTTCAGTACTTTAGCAAATGAAACCCTATCTTAGGCTGCTTTTAGATGAGCGCTGCCCGCTCACATCGTGAAATCACATGGCTTGTAAAAGTGCTGTGTGCAGCTTTTAGACGCGCCTATATGCGCCATATTTCTGGTTGTGCATTCGTTAACAGCGCAAGTGGAATAACTTGAAATGCGAGGTATTTAATTTGTGCTGTTAATGCACGATTGGAAATACGGCGCATATAGGCGCCTCTAAAAGCTGCCCGTGGCACTTGTACAAGCCACATGATTTCACGGCGTGAGCGGACCTTATCCTTCTGGAAGAATTTAGGCTTTGTTGAATGATGACACTGATTTGTTATCAGCTCTTCCACTCTGCCATTACTAGAGGCAGAGACGAAAGGGTGAAGTACACTGATAGACACTGGATTTACCATTGTCAAGAGGTTGAAACATTAGAACATGTTTTGATCTTTTTCCCTCTACATGAAGACTTGAGAACTTCATGGTTGCTTTCTTTATTTCCCAATCGTTATATGTTTTCTCAGCCCCAGACTTTAATATCGCTTTTGACGTCTAATAACAAAGAGGTGTTAATAGCCTAAGTTCTATTTGGGCACTGCGCCTTAGAAATACTTTGATGTACTTTGGTATTACCACTATGTTGTGAGACAGATAGATCCCAAGAGATCAATGATGTTTATGATGTATGAATATATGTACATTTTGGATTTATTTTAACTTTAAGGCGAAAGCCGTAATAAACTTTGATAAACTGGAACTGAAGTACTTCAGTTTCAGTGGTCATACCCATTTTGCAGTTACTTGTTTCAGCTCTACTGGTAGGATTTAGCAACCGGTTCTGCCACACTGGGTGAACTGGGAGGGTATCATCCCTGCATGCAGGGCCTTTCCTGAGTCAGAACAACAGAGTGAAAAAAAAATGCAGAACCAGTATAGTGAGTGAAAGTGATCACTAGGGAAGGACAGCAAGGGAAAAGAAATCCTTGATGTTTCAAACATTTGAAAACAATGAGGTTAAAAAGCATTGATGATGGTGTTAAAAACAAAAAATCAATTGCTAATGTTGTAGCAAACTAGGAAGGGAAAACATTTAGGAGGGTTTAATAGGAAGCATGTTTCCAGGGGGCAAGGTCGTTTACATTTCAAAGGAATTGAATCCAATGGGTGCAATCCCAACCCCCTGGGTGTGCTGCTGCATGCACAAACTATGCATCTTGATGCGGTTTGTGCACCGCGGGTCCCATGCCGGGGGTGCTAATGGCTTGTGTGTATGTATGTGTGCGTGTGCCCGTCACTTATGCTGCACGTGTCGGTCTGCGGAGCTTGGGATTGGCTCCAGTGTAGGGAACACAACAGGTGAATCCAAATCAACAGGCCATCAATCACATATTTTTGAGAGGAGAGACAGACTGTAGTGAGGGGAAGAGACTTATTCAATTGTTTTTTAATTATAAAAAATGTTTTGGATATATCTAAATATGGTGGGAAACAAGCCACATTGGCAATTAGGTTGCAGTAGGTGTACGTGCTGGAAATGTCTATCCTTGAAAAGTATCCCAACAGCTACTAATTGTACTATACATGTGTGATCAACCTGTGGGCATTTTCAGATGTTACGGAATCGCTGTTCACCACGTTGGATCACAGTGGATCCCGTGTGGTGGCAGCGATCACGTGAATGTCTGTGTGACCCCTGCCAGATGCTCACCACAGTGAATCTCTGGTGGGGGGTCACAGCTAACCACGGTTCTGGACCTGAGGCTTATTCTGGACCTTAGGTCCAGAACCATGGTTAGATTGGCCACGATCAGAAAAGGGTCAAAAGTAACATCGGTTACCTTGCCCCTTTCTGGAAACATGCCCCGAACCACGATATGGGATCGGGCGCAGCGGTCTCATTGGCCTCTATGCCTGCATGTCTCCCCATGGGCGGGCGGCTGAGGGAGTGCGGGGGGGGCGGGGCTGAACAGCCGCACGTTGTGCCGCACAGCCCCGCCCCCTCCCTGAACCCCGTTAGAGATCAGGCTGGCATGTCTAAAGGACGACTGGCCTGATCACGGACCGGGATCTGAGATGGATCCCGGTCCAGGGTTCAGCGTGGCGGACCGAACGTCCCATCACGTCTGAAATTACCCTGTGTCATTTGAGACACATACTTGCCCAGAGATAAGCACAGGCATGAAGATCAGGTTAGAACATTGACAGAGATCGTAGACATATGGGAACTTTTTCACTTCCTGCTTCGGGATACAATAAGGTCCATGCCAATGAATGAAGTTTTACTTTTCATAGGCAAGTCCTTGATGTAACTCAGGAACTATTTAGCTGAATTACAGTATTTCCTAGCAGTTGTGAGCTGCCTAAGGTAACGAGACGGCCATAGATCCAATTTCAGACACGCCCAAGGGGCAGAAGACAGGTCACAACATGTCATAAAGGGGGCTGCTACCAGCTGAGCTCCCCCTCCTCTCACACACGTTGAACTAACTGGCCATTTCCTGGATTTAGGGGTGTGTGTGTGTCTGTCTGCATGTGAGCTTGCCTCACCCTAAAGCCGGCCCTGAAAATGCCCCAGTCTCAGAGGGCTGACGAAAAAGATACACTGTGTGCGATGGTCATCATCAGGGACCCATGTTTACTTGGCACTTGGGAACATATTCAGTTGTTTAGCCTTTAGTGACTATGGTGATAACACGATGAACACAAGCCCCTGATCATAATTCCCGCAGAGGGGTAAAATGGAATGGAAAAATGGACTCCCTTCCCTCATCTAAAGTCAGGCTGAGACACACTGAAAGGCGGGGTGTGTGTGTGTGTGTGTGTATGTGTGTTATTTCTCAGGGCTTTATTTACCCAAGCTGTCCACCTGGCCCTTTTACAAATGGACTCTATTTATTTACCTGCCTGGATTATTACCCTGTGCCTTCTCTGCATTCCGTTTAGCTGGCTTTCTGCCGCCACAATGGATTGGCTTCCTGGAATCTTGCAAAGGCAAGTTACGTGACCAGCAGGAGGTATTTATGTAAGCGGCAGAGCCCGCGTTGGAAGACATCCATGCTTGAGATTGTAGAGAGGAAGTGCTAAAACCTTTTCAAATCTGTCTTTCTGATCTGAGAAAGCAAAACATTCTGGGCGTGAATCCCATGCAGCGCTCTAACATGCTCCGGAATTCTAATATCGTCTCCACTGAGAATTGGGCAATAAAAACATTTCCTTTCTTTTTCTCGATATTTTCATTCCATTTTAGACAGCTGGTGGCTGGATGCAGACTCCTCTTTAGGCAGGAAAGTTGGGACCTCATGGAAAATGGTGCTGTGGGCCCCCCCTCTCAGTATAGGGATCTTTGACGGATGCACAGGGTTCAGCCATACGAGCTGCTGGGGGCTGATCCCCACACGGCCCCATGCCAGTCAAGTGCTGCTTCCACACTGCAGGGCCAGCACGGAGAGCAGGGCAGATAGTCCCCACCACCATCGCAAGGAAGCTGGGCAACTGGTCTGCTGTTGGAGCTCCAGCCATGGCCACAACGGGAAGAGGCGCTGACCGTATGAGCAGTCTCCCTGCCTCCCTCCCTCCCCCAGCCTGACCAAAATCCTGCCCCTGGATGTGATATGGTGATACGTGACAGTGCTTGCCACTCAAAGCCCCACCGCGGAACTCAGCACATGGGTGTGTGTGTGTGTGTGTGTGTGTGTGTGAGGCACTGGCTGCCATAGCAACCCTCCACACCAGACTGGGTGGGCTCAAAAACTTGTCTGGGTCGGCCTGCTTTGATCCATCTAGGCAGCTCCTGGGTTCAGACCATGAGCTCGGTTCCACGCAGGCCCGTGTTTCTGTCCCAGCCACCTACCTCACCAGGGTCTGATCCGGGCCCACATCGGCCATACCTGGAACAGAGGTGCAGGTTTGGCACAGGCCCATGCAGACCAGAGTGGGCGAAACTGGGCCCCCGTCACGTTTGTTAACACCCTATGATTTTATAAGAGGGCTGGGCTCAGATAGAGAGGGACCGGGTGGGATACAATGAGTAGCTAATTCTCTCTCTCTCACACACAGGACAGCTGCCCTTTGTCCATAGTGGTGGTGGAGTTGGGATGAGGGGTGAAGAAAGTGCCACCCTTGGGAGCTAGTAGATTCGATGAAACGGGGAAAAGACGATACCTAAAATGCAGGGAACTCTTTCCCGTTTATGATACCAGCTAAGTGGGATGATGGACTGCCAACATGAATAAGAGAAATAAGATTTATAAGTGGAAAGGATGTTTCAAATAGTAAAACCCCTAGCCCTCATTAAGGCAATTTAAAGCTTGTTATAGGCAGGACACTTTTTCACACAATGATCAAAATCTACATAGAGTTAGCCTTTGGAACCCCTTGCCGGAGGATGTTGTGAAGGCCAATAGCATAACTGATTTAAGAAAGCATTTGATAAGTTCTCAGAGGACAGGTCCATATAGGGCTGAAACAACAATCAGTTTGATTCTCTCAAGAATCCTGTGAGAATTTAGAACCCTTCGTGAGATCTTGAGAAGATCTCGCTAATGGTGCAAAATCTCGCAAGGTATTTCCCCCCAAATAATAATAACGAAATAAAAAAAATCACTGCACGTGCAAAAAATGGCCACCGGGGCCGTTCTGCGCATAGGTGCCCTCTTCCAAAATGGCGCCAGCAGCGTCATCACCATTTTGGAAAAGGGCAGCCGGTTTGTGCATGCGCGAATGGTGCTATGCATGTGCATGCATGGCTGCCCTTTTCCAAAATGGTGGCGATGCTGCTGGTGCCATTTTGGAAAAGGCCTGTGCATGCACAGAATAGGTGGCCATTTTGCACATGTGCAATGATTTTTAATTTTTTTCCCCAAGGTGGGAAGCAACCTCCTCGCTTTCCCCCTACTCCCACAGAGAAATCAAGGTGGGGGGGGGGAGAACAGTCTCGGAGCAGCCCTGGAGCAGCACGTGACTCAGTCAGGAAGCCAGGTAAGTCACCCGGGGTTTGGGTGCAGGGCAGGGCCGTTCTCAAGATTCTTGCAATTCTCAGCGAGAATCCAGGCAATTTTTGGCTCATTCTCATTTGCAAGAATGAGCTGAGAATCCTGATTCTCATTAAAAAAATGTGAGAAAGCAAGAATCGAGTTTCAGCCACACCACAAATGTGTATTCATCAAGCTGGTTTAAGGGATGAGACTTCTGACTATTAAGGGATGGGAATTTCCCAAAATCCAGGATGAAAAATTGAAACATCAGGACAAAACCAGTATTTCAGTATACCGGTTTGTCGGTCGTTCAGGTACCCAATCGAAAAAGGGTTTGGGTACTGAAAAATACCTGAAATTTTCAGTTCAGTTCAATGGATTAGACCTGTTGGGCACTTCTCTGAAGCAACCAAAATTGACCACTGTCAGAGACTGGATGCTGGGCTAGACAGTCCATTGATGTGACCCAGATGGCACTTCTAATGTTCTTCTTAACAATCCTCTTCTCAACCCCCTACCCTACCCCCCCCCCAAGTAAAGGAGATCCCCCAATTTCCCTTGGCAAATTGTATCATCGTTCAACTGTTTTTATAGTTAGGAAAATTTTCCAAATATTTAACCTAAATCTACTACAACTTACACTGGCTGCCTTTTGTCTTTCTCTAGTGGGGAATAGAGGACCATTGTTCTCCATCTACTTTATGGTAGCTGGACATAAGGGCACTAAAGGACTCCAGGGCCAGTACAAAATGCAACTTTCATCTAAAGATATGATTTTGACTTTAGATACAGCAAGGAAAGAAATGGGCTTCTGCTAACTAGACTTGGTGTGAAAGTTTACATCAAAATAGATTTTTGATGAAGAGTTTTATTTGGAAAGTCGTGCTGCATTTCCTGAAATGCTGTTGACATTTCAGTAATAACAAACAAACAAACAAACAAACACCAAAGAGAAAATGAAAATGTCAGTGTGAAATTAATGTATTATTTTTTTAAAAAATTAAGTTTCCATGAAAATATAAAAATGCAATTTTTTATTTCTGAAACTTCAGAAGCGATTTCAAATTATTTTTTTGTGAAAAAACACGGCTGTTTTTGAGCAGTCCTGCTATTAAGTATATGAAAGGAACAATTGCAACAGTGTAAGAATTATGTGGGTTTGAAGATTGCTTAAGTGAAAAGCAGTTGAAAGGACTCCGAAAACTAAAGACGTTAAATTAGCATGCAGAAATATCTCTCTCTCTCTCTCTCTCTCTCTCTCTCTCTCTCTCATACACACACACTAACATGCACATTAACACACACACACTCCCCCCCCTCCACGCACACAGCCTTAGGGTAAATCCCACTGATATAAATTGGCAGAGATCCATTGACTTCTTCCATAAATCAGTTTAATTAAAAATGACTTCTTCTGATGTGTCTTTGATTAGCAATAGCATTCATCTGAAAAGGTGTTATGTCAGTAAAATAAAAAAGTTATTGGCTTAAACTTCATCCATAATTTAAAAAAAACAGAAAGAAACTGGAGCAAGATTTGTATTGTTCACCAAGAACCCTTTGTCCTGCCAATGTATTACTCTTAGGAGCACTTATTTGTGATTGGGGGTGTGGAGTGAAGTAAAAGAGCTAATGAAATTCTCAGATATGAACTGACTGAACAAGTAACAGGGATGAGTGAAGGCAGAATAGTTACGGTGCTAGTGGAAATTCAGGTTCACATCCTACCCCTGCTCCAGACTTCCTGTATGACCTTGGGCAAGTCATTCTCCTTCTGCCTCACCACCTCATCTGTATAATGGGGATAACCACACTTCCCTACCTGACAAGGATCTAGGGAAGATTAAAGCTTAAAGGGATCACTGCAAAATGTGTGTGTTCATCAAAATTGTGGGACCTGAACTGGTTCGGTCGGGCTGGGCACTAAACAATATCTATTTGGTGCCCAATGAGTTACCATTTTTGTGTTTTGTGCCATTTTACTGAGTTAATGATTTGCCTGTTTCCCCCTCTGTTTTGTGGTTTCTGGCTCTTCCTGTCTGCTGAATTCACCGGACTGATATGGTTGGATTTGAATTGTATTTGTTGATTGGGTCTCAAAGTTTGTGGGGATTTGTTGTTTTTGTTCATTCATTGGTTGTTGCTGAAATCTGTAGGTTGCTGATTGGTTAAACCATGTCACATAGTGTACAACACATTGAGTTACTACCTCTCCCCAGGCTTTCACCTGTTTCAAGTTGGTGCCTTTCTGATAA
Source organism: Sphenodon punctatus (assembly GCA_003113815.1). Lineage (NCBI taxonomy): Eukaryota > Metazoa > Chordata > Lepidosauria > Sphenodontia > Sphenodontidae > Sphenodon > Sphenodon punctatus. The sequence continues at coordinate 2,743,919 of QEPC01014402.1, read as the reverse complement.
AACCCTGCCCCTTACAGAGGATCATGAATTAGAGCTGAAATGAGGACCCCCAAGAATGAGTATACCTGTAATTACAGTACTCAACTTGGTAACATCAGATATTATCGGTACTCAGTTAGTGCCCAATGCGGTGCCTGATATACCTGATTTACTGGTCCCAATTTTCCAACTTCTGGTACTGATTTTCTGACTTACCATCCTGATTACAGTACTGATTACTGATCGATAAATGGGCAGCTTGGTAATGGTATTTTTGGTTAATTGGGGGCCTGATCAAGACTAGGTTAGTCCATCGGGCATCGGGCACAGTACTCAAAATGGCAGGTATTTCCTCTAAGCAAGAAATGAGCTACCTGTTTTAGCTCTAAGATGCTCCATAGGGGCAGCCACATGTCAGAAAGGGGCAAGGAACTTCTTAGGGCCCTCCTTTTTTTTTCTGATGCGGCTGGATGCCCTCTGCTGCCCGCAGAAGCCGTGGTTGACCTGGGGAAAGTCAGGCTGATCCTAAAGACTTTGGATCAAAACCCAACGGGTGCAATCCTGCGGCCCTTGCAAACTGCGTCTACGTGAGGTGCAGTGAAAGGCTGCAGGCACTCAGGTGTGCATGCACCTCACCTGCACAGCAAGCTGTGCAGGGCAGCGACACACCCCGTCCAATGCAACCCACTGAGCCCACACACCTCTCAGCCTGGGGGATGAATCAGGAGCCGTGTTTGCTGCATCCCCCAGGCTGTGGGTGTGTGGGCTCAGGGGTCGCAGCAGCATGGGTTGTGCCGTTGCCTCATGCTGCTTTCTGTGTGTACGGGGTGTATGCACATCTGAGCATCCACCGCTCAGATTTCCACTGTGCCGGCTGCCGGTGTAAGCCAGCAGCAGGATTGCACTCAAAGTATCTGAGTATAGCCCAGAGAGAGGTGGCAATCCTAGTCACACAGCTGAAGTGCTAACCAAATGAACAGCAGATGAATGAATAAGGAACAAACAAATTCAGCAGCCTCTGCAAAGGGTGTGCATTTGAAGTCAGATATTCATAGGCATACACCGAGCTGTCGGGAGGGATTTAGAAAGCCCTATTTTGATTCAGCTTCACACCTTATGGGAATTCCTCCTGATCCTTCCACTTGTTATTCACTCCCATTCTGACCTCCTGTCCCTCCGTGCCCGTCTGGCCTCTTGAAGATCTGCGGATTCAGTACCCAGAATTCAAGACTACCTTGGGGAAAAATCAGGGCACGTGGCTGGGCTTAGTTTATTTGTTAGCTGTCAAGGGTCAGGACTCACAACAGTCTCTCCCTCCCTCATTCCATCTGTTTTTCAGCACTAGGTGGTATCAACAATACACAGAACAAAGAAAACTTCCAAATTGCAGCTAGTTCAGAGTGTTCTGACTTTATTAGTGTACCTCGTTGTAGCAGCAAGTACCATGCTGTGCACACTTAGATGTAACCCAGTTCTTCCCAGGAGGAGACTCACCCACGGAAAACCTTGTCAATGAATTTTCCCGTTGCATTAGGACATCCTAAACAGTTGTGGTCACTCTCTGTGCCTGGATGGGGCTATTTACAATTGGGAGAGTGGGTAGGTAGCTCTACATGATATGTGAAGCACAGGGGAAATCAACACTGTGGTATACACTGCAACATCATCTCGTGATTCTTGAACAAATGTTCCTGCTGTTACCGGGAACGTAGTTAGGTTGGAATGGGCCCCAGTGCAGAAGAGGGTATGAGCCCCCCACACATAAGGCTGAATTAGAATTTGTATCCGGTTTCCATGGCATTTAGAATGTTCTGATCAGAAATCAGAAAGAAGGGTCATTTGGATTTCTGATCGGAGTGACTGAAAACAAAGTTTGTCCATTTGAGCATGTGCAAAAAGGTTGCCGTTGTACAACAAAATGGCCGCTGTCATAAAGTATCATGGCCACAATTTTTTTGTACAGTGGAAACCATTTATTTTGCACATGTGAAAACCATTTGATTGAAATTCCGATCAAAAATTAATTTTGATTGGAATTCCAATCAAAATACCTTAGATAGAATTTGATCAGGGCAAATTAACTTCAGAATTTACTGTGAATGCCAGGACCTGGGCTTGTATCTCAGAAAAGTGGGGAGAAGGGAGGATGTAAGTACCTCCAACCATACTTTCATTTCCCTTGCGATCCCACAAACCAGGGCCAAGGGAGGTATTTACCTCTTTAAATAAACAAGGTTAAAATAGGGAGGGTCCTTGTCTGGCTGATTCTCAGTTGTATTTGAGGGTGGTAAATACCTCCTTCCATAGTCCTCTGCTGACCCAGAGCAACTCAGCACTTTTTTTTGTATTGCCCTCTTAGTGTTTCTCCCCAACTGACCTCTTGTTATTCCAGCCGCCCCTGCTGGCAAGGGGATTGTGGGAAGGGGAACAGAGCCAGAGGGAATTAAGAAAAAGTCCAGAAAGACAGAGAGAACAGACCCTTAGGGCAATGTAGAATGCCACCTACTGATACTTCAGCACCACTTCTTTCTAGATTGTAAACTCCTTGGGGGCTCTAATCACAATTGTAGAGCACCAAGCACATTGCTGGGACTATATAAATTATTATAATTAATAATAATAATTTGCTTAAGTACCTGGAATGTCTTAAGAAGGAGGGAGGGACTGCAGGAACTGGAGAGAGCGATGAAGCGGAAGGTAGCAAGAGTTGGGGTGATGGAACAGGGAGAAGCCAGGCAACATGGAGGCCTACAGGCTGAATGCATTGGCAAAGTCAAAGTGGAAATCTGGACGTTATCTTCACTCAGCCAATCCCTGCATGGGTCATATCTACCCAATCAGGAACTCTGTGGGCCAAGCTGCTGTCAGAAACAGGGTGGAGTTGTATGTCCAGGTTCAAACTCTTAGCTGCTCCCAGATGGCTCACCGGGCAAGGCACCTGCTGTGGAGCTGGAAGGCCCTAATTCAAGACCTATGGGCCCTGACAGTCTGTCTGGCCATTGTTGTTTAACTAGGAATAGATGGTCCAACCCCAGTTCCAGGTGGCATGGCTGTAGAACTGAAATGGGTATGGGCAGTATGCTTGCTACCCGTGGGTAATATTTGCAATTTCGTGGTCTTCTGGGTGCATATTGGCACTAAGGCTGAAATGAGAATGTCACACATTCGTGCAGGATCTCGCAGAGATTTTCTAATCTCGCAAAATTCTTGAAAATCTCAGATATGCTCCGCGCATGCATAAAATACCCACTGTGACCATTCTGCCCATGTGCGGCCCACTGCTGACCATTTTGCGCATGTGCAGAGCATTTGAGAGTTCTCGAGAATCTTGCGAGATTCGTAAAACCTTAAAAACGCTCTGTGCATGCACAAAATGACCACCAGGGGCCGTGCATTTGCAGAATGGCCACGGCAGCGATTGTCCGCATATGCAGAGCCAGTTTTCTGCCGTGCAAGATTCTCGTGAGAATGGGCAAAAAAATCAGCTGATTCTGAACCTGTTCTTGTAAATCTGGGTGAGAACCTGGTTCTTCAGAGATTTGCAAGAATAGCGAGGGCAAGTTTCGGCCCTAATTGGCTCCCAAGTACCAAATCGGACACCTGATTGCCTGAAATACTGAGTACTACCATTACTTCAATGTGCTGTCAAATTTTGTTAATGGAAAATCAATACAGGAAAGTGGAAAATCGGTATGGGAAATCAGAAATTTGGTAGTGGAAGTCAGTAAATTGGTACCAGAAGTCAGTAAATCGGTAGCCTGTTGGGAACTAATCAGTACTCAATTAGTAACCAATGTTACTGCATCAAATCGGGTACCCTAATTTTAACAGGTGTCTCCATTTTTGTGGGTACTTGTTGCAGTTGTATCACTTCACTTGATTTGGAAGTTCGCTCTTGGACTGCATGAATGTTAATTCTAGATAAGTCAGGCCGATAAGTGAGGGAAAACGTGTATCTTGTAAGGGTGAGAATTTCGATGTCGGATAGAATTGAAATGGCTGCTTCAGTTTAACCGTAAACTGAAATTGCAGTTCTTTTTCTGTTCTGGCATTTTGGGTTTTTTTCATTGATTTTTTCCCCTGTTTTGTTCTGACTGACTTCAATGAGAGAAAATCCATTCAAGTCAATGAGAAAAAAAAGAGAAAAAAAATCAATGCAAAACATCCCCCCCGCCAATGAAAAACCGGAAACTGGAGTTAGATAAAAAAAATCATGAAGAACTGAAACCGAATAAACCCGAAACTGAAATTCTACCCGGACTGATGGCATCCATTTTGCTTGACTCAAATTACCTTATCACAGCCAAAGCAACACAGTATACTTGTCTCTAAATAAAAACTTTGCTTCGTCTTAACTCCTAATAATGCACCTCAAGAAGCAAATGCATAAAGTTCTTTCTGTAACCAGAAAAAGAGTTGTCAAGTGCCCCGGGAACTAAAAGAGAGAGAGAGAATGAAAATCCCTTCAAAGTGCAAATAAAAGCTGCTAAGTGTTGAAATGAGGTCAAAAGATACGTGTTAAAACTGTGAGGAATAAAAGCAGCAATTATTTATTTGGAAAGTTGGTCTTTTAAAGGACTTAAACAAAAGCCTCAAGCAGGTTTCCTTCAGAAGCGGGAAGGATGGAATTGCCTGTGGCTTTAAAAAGAGTAAAGGGAAGAGAGAGAGAAAGAAAAAGGAAGCAATTACCTGATGAACAATGGAGCATTCAGAACTTTTGATTCTTTCCTCCAATAGAAACTCCTTTCTATTGGGTTTTCCAGCTGGGCAAAGAATAGGGAAGAGCTTGCCTGTGAAAAACAAATGCCACCTAGGGGAAGGGAGGCGTTTGGAGCTCGCCAAGTCACAGAGTCCTTGAGGAGATGTCTCCAGAGCCAAGAAAGGAAAACGTTCAGGCTCAAAATCAGAAGTTGTGGCAGGGATGAATGGGCAAAATGAGTCATTAGCCCATGTTAACCTACGATAGCCCGCATTAGCCCAGGAGTCACCTGCTTGTGTCTAGTTGGTTGCCGCTAGATGTTCTCCCATTACAGCCTTGGGTCGGTTGGTGGCTGCTATGGATATGTGGGCCAGCAACAGTCGGGCAAAGGCCCGGCCACCTAGGCTAAACCGGTCTAACAGTCTCCCTCCTGTGGATTCAGGCCTCGCCCGGCCACACTGCGAGGTGAGTCTGAAGGATGGGGCCGGAAGAGTGGCCTCACTCCCACCGCCAAACAGTTGAGTGGGGCACCCCCCATCAGCTGTTTAGTAGCAGCTCTTCCCAGGGGCCCGATTCTGCTGTGTGGTGGGGTCCGGTTATCCTGTCCTGTGTGGATGGCTTCACAGCCAACTCATGCTGTGGAGTAGGGCTGAAACTTGGTCTTTCGAAAAGTTCAGAATTCGCTGAAGATTAAGGTTTTCCATTCCAAAAGTCCGAAATCTCGTGGACCAAGGCTGTTCTTCAGAAAACTTCAGAAAACTTTGGAAGCTGCTGTGGACAGTTGAGCTTCTTCTGGAAATTAAACTTAGTGCCATATTTGGTAGGAGGGGGGGTATGGGAGGGGACAGTAGAATGATGGTAAGTAAGCCAGATGGCAAGCTTTTGATTGGCTGGCCAAGTCAGATAGAAAGCTTTTGATTGGCTGGCAGGGCAACATAAGAGTGGCTGCAGCCATTTTCCATTCTCTTTGGTGAATTTGGCTGTGTGCTACATTGCTGGATCTGTCAGTAATTGGCTGGGGGGGCTTGGCCTGGCCCTGGCCTGACATGGTATGGCTTGACCTGGCCTGGCCTGGCCAGGCCGTAGGGCCAATGCTGGGGGATGGGGGTTACGTTTACCATTACTATGCTATGCTTTTTAAAAATAATAATAATAATAATAATAATAATAATAATTGGGTGCCACATTGCTTCTAGTTCTGCCTGCTGCTTGATTGGCACTTGGCACCATGAGGTCAGACTGGGATCTCTCTGCTTGACTCCACTTCCCGTTGCCTGGTTTGTTCAAATTACCAGTGCCACAGTACCAGTGCCAGTACCAGTGCCCCTGTGGTGGTGGTGGGTGCACGCAGATGTCTAGTTTTTTAAATTTTGTGATTGCTGGGCTTGCTGGCTTTCGGTGGGATTTATTTCTCCGTGCAGTTGCAGGCTGTTTGCAGGTTTGTGTGTGTTGTCTAGGCTGTGGCATGGCACAGCAGAGCCTAATTGTAAAGTGTAACTTCTACTGTTCTGCCAGATGCTTGGCACCATGAGGCCAGACTGGGATCTCTCTGCCTGGCTCCGCTTCCTGCATGTGTTGTTGTGCACCCGGACTGGCTAGGCAATTAAGGGGGAGGGAGGAAGGGGTGGATGTGCTATTGTGCACCCTGATTGGCTAGGCAATTAAATGGCGGCAGCTGCTGCGCATGGCAACACCTGCTGAGGTGCTAACCTGGCACTGAATCGTTTTGAAGTTTCCAAAGTGTTCCGAGGTCTGGAATTCCAAGTCCAAATTCCAAAACTTCGGAAACAGCACTGAAGGGCCACCGAGTACTCGAGTCGATTACTCGGAACTTTGGAATTCGCCCCGAGTACCGAGAAATACTATTCGGTACAGCCCTACTGGGGGTGGGGGTGGGGGTGGGGAGACCTGTGATGGCACCTCCCATGCCTGGATTACCGGGAGGTGACGGATTGCTTGTGTGAACTGCTTTCCCCACTGACCTGAGGAGTCGCAGCTTCAGTGGCCTTCGCCCTGGGATGCTAGCTCGGTGTCATCTCATTTGTTTTCACTTACTGTCTAGGTTATCAGGAAAGGGGCACAGGGAGAAATCCCCTAAAGCTTTTGCTTACAAGTTTTAGAACCCCATTTTGCAAGCCGCTGAGCACCTAGTGTGGCAGATGGGATTTCAGGGCACTGAGCCCCTGGCAGAATCAGGCTCTGCTGCTCAAACAGCCTTTCATTCAAAGCAACACCGCGGAACTCTCCAACAGTCTGCACTCTTGTGCAGGCGAGAGGGAATTATAAAGGGCCTTGTTGTGTTAGCAAACCATTGCAGTCTCATCCCTTGTGAGGGAAAAGAATAAATAAGTTGCAGGCCGGGTCCAGCATAAAGGTCAGCAAGAGGCGTTAGAGAAAAAAGGGCTTTCCAGCCCTGAGAGCTGAACTCTGAGGCAGCCAACAGAGGAAAGGCTCGGACCGTTAACCCCCAACCTGGGAACAATAATGGACTTTCCACACATGTGCTCTCTTACTTGGCAAATGGGCTGGGGCTGCTTGCGGCATGTCCGCCCCTAACAGCGTGGAATTTGCCAGTTTGCATTGTCTTGGAACAGGCGGCTTTACAGGAAACACCCTGAGCTCTCTTGTGTCAGGCTGACTATTGGAAAGAACAACAGCCCGGCCCATTTGGCGAGGCCTATAAAGTTACTGTCCTGCTTTCCAACCTTGGCCGTAGATTAGCTAACCCCTCCAGCACTGCAGACCCACCTGTTCCCTCGCCCACTCCCTCTGCTCCTCTAGCCTTGGCCTCCGTCCCCATGGCTACCCACAGCTGGCAGTCAGCTGCTGTTCCATCATCGGTCTGGCAGTCTTTCTTCCCACCCTCCTCCTGAGCCAGACTCACTTCCCCTCATTAAATCTCACCTGGAAACCTTCCTGTTCAATCTGTGTTAAAGAATGAGCCACCCCTAGTCTCCCCTCTCCTGCTGCTGCCTCTGCTCACTTCTCCTCACTGTAAAAACCACCTGACTCACCTCCCTATTCCGGATCCTTCCCATTTCCCGTTTGCTGGAAGTAGTTTTCACTTTGCAGGAATGTTTACTTCCATCTTTCCCATCTTTTGTGACTTGGCTCTGCTCTGCTCCCCAGGGGCATAGCAAGGTTTCTATGGGTCCCAGTGCAAAAGATGGAGAGGGGTCTAACTCACCCTCTGTGCCAGCCAGATAACACAGATCCTCAGTGTGTCCCACACTATTACGCATGCTCCCACATACAAGTATTCTCCCTCATACGCCCTGCCACATCCCCCTCAGATATTCCCTGTATGCATGCCTTCTTCTTCACACACCAACTTATACATGCACTTTCCCACATTCCTCCCCCCCACCAGCATATATGCATTCTCATTGCCACTGCACACAGAGCCAAGTATTTGTATGATTTTGGTATTTGTGTTTATTTGTATTGGTATCTTTAATCGTGCTTGTTACATTTCCCCCATTGCCACTAAAGTGGAAAACGCAGTGAACATGGGGCCCTGTGTATGGATTATTTTAGTGCAGAAGTGCAGTGAGTTTCTGCCAGTTTGACAGGCCTATAAAGAAAGGAAAATGCAGCAAAAACTGCCGCTAAGTCTCCTACCCATTTAAAAAGAGAGGCGCTGGTTTGGGGGATGGTGGCGTATTTGGCTGGCTTAGTGGAGAGATTGTTAGCTTGGGGAGGGAGGAATGGGGCATGAGGCTGGTTCAGAGGAGTCACTGGTTTGGGAGAGGGGTGACTGGCTGTGGGAAGGGGGGAATGAGGCTACCGAGGACTCATCATTGCTCCCTGGCTGGGCTGGGCTGCAGTGGTCTGGTCTGGTCTTGACTGCAGTTCTGAGACATCGGGTGGGATCCTCCCCAAGCACATGACTAAGCTGACAGTCAGAGAGAAGCCTGGCTCCAAGCTGGATACATGCTACAGCTTTGGGGGGTTTAGTCTGAGACCTCAGATACCATGTTTTTAAGGAAATATTGGGTTCCCATGAAACCCAAATATGCAGTGTAGCAGGGTTCCTTCTCTCTTCTTCTCCTATGTGGGGATTTAAGCTCCATTCCTTGAGTCTCCCACCTGGGTGCTTTATATCTGGCCTCTGCCTCCCCTACAGCCAGCCCGATACTCCGGATAGGGGCTTCTTCCACTGGGGCTTCTTCCACTTTCTGGTGGGTCCCCTGGGTTTTCCTCCCCAAAACAAGCAGACTTCCTGCCTGGGCTTTAACTCTCCTGCATGGGTCACTCTCACGGCTGCAGTGCAGACTCCCTTCCTGCGGCGTCTCAGCCCCTGTTCATCAGGGCTCTGCTTAGATGCCTCCCTTCCTCATCTCCTCCATCTTTTCTCAGTTTCTGGGCTTCCAGCTTTTCATCCGCTCTGCGGAGCCTAGGTGTCGCCACTCAGGCCGAGTATGCTTCGGGCCTTAAGTCTTTAAAGGGCCAGCAGTGCCTTACCCACTCCACCCTGCCACTTGCAGTATTTGTGTTTGAAATATGGAAGCCAAAAAGGACTTTTCTGTTTGTTTGTGTTTTATTGAAACCTGAATAAACAGCCCTAATTCTCATACACACACACTCCTGGCAAACAGGATTTTGGGGGACACAGGCATCGGCAATCCTCTGCACTGGGGAACATGGGACACGCCCCACGCCCCCCAGACTCATGGGCCCTATTGCAACTGCACCACCTGTCCTTATTATAGTTGAGTCCCAGTTGGCATTATTACTTTTTTTGAGGTTGACTCATCAGCTCTGGGTGAAGCCCCAATTTTTTCAAGGTGGAAAATCCAGGGCTTCCGGGTGGGGATAGGTTAGAAAAGGGTGTGGCCAAGAGGTTCTCCTGTTTTCATGCGGTCCTACCTCCCTTTGGAGCTCTGGGATGTCACAATGCTCTGAAGAGGTCATGGGCCGAATGGAATGGGATGGCAGAGTCCTTTTTCCCTCACCTCTTCTGGAGTTGTCTTGCCCTCTGGGTCAAATCCATCAACCCTACAGTTCTTATCACCTTCACTTCCTGTTGGAAGGGAGACTGGTTTAGGTTTTAGATTGTAGCCCATGTCATATACCTGCTGGGAGGGCTCTTTCCCCACTAGTCACACACAGGCTGGCCGACTGTGTGCCTACCTGTGTGTGTATATCTGTGCACAGTCACACATGCCTTCTTTGTAGATCCAATTCCCGTAAATTACTGACTCATTTATTTTTGTGTCTTGTACCATGTGATGGAACGATGATGGGTCATTTTATTTGTTAACACTCCCGCTAGACTCTGTTGTCTTCCAAGAGATTTTGCTCTTTCTACTTTTAGGTCAAAACACTTGAGTGTGTGATTTGGCTTTAATAGGCTTGACCTTCATAATGAAAGCAGGTGAGAGGGTCAACCAAAGGTCATTTAAGTGTCGTGAAACAAAGATCTTTTGCTGCAGTTGGGCTGAATAGAAATAAAAATATTTCTCACTAGTAAACTTGCAATTTTGAGAACTGGAATCAAGATCTCATGAGATCCTGGTCCCAGAACAAGTTATTGGGTGAGAAAATAAAATAATAATTAAAATATCATTGTGCATGTGCAATGAACAACAACATGAATGCTGGCCTCCAGACTGTTTTGTGTATGAACAAAATGGCTGCTTCCCTTAACCAAAATGGTGGCAATAGCATTACCGCCATTTTGGTTAAGGACAGTGGATTGCACATGTGTAAATGGCCACTGAATTGTTTTGTGCATGCGCAAAATGGCCTCTGCCCTTAACCAAAATGGTGGTAATGCTATTGTCACCATTTTGGATAAGCGTGGTGGCCATTTGCACATGTTCAAAACAGTGTGGTGGCCATTTGTACATGCACAATTATTTTTTAAAAAAATTCTCGGCCAGCAGTCCCAGTTCTTGATTCATCTGAGATGAACCGAGAACTGGGATTTTGATGAGATTTCTCGCTTTTGTGAGACCTCATTTCAGCCCTAGCAAGTCTTTCTTGAGGTACTGGATGCGGGAGGGAAAGACATGTCAAGAGTGATATTCAGGATGGTACTAGAATGTAGTGAGGCCGCTGAAAGCTTCTCTAAGTTCAAAGATCTTTGAATCTGAAGTGAATGTTGTGCTCTAGTGTAATAGGTGTGTAAGGAACAAACGGCACAATCTTCCAAGATGAAAGCAAGCGGGCAACTGTATCCTTGCTGCTTCTAGCCAAACACAATTTAGATGATCAACTGGCTATTTTCAGACTGCCCCCTACCTCTCCATCCAGTGCAAAAACTGGGATGGACCCATCTGGATCTGACACCAACAAAGGCACTCCCACATCCTGGCTAGGGTCATGGAATGGATCCCTCAAGCTCAAACATTACAATTGGACAGCTGGTATGCCTGGGGGAGGGGCAGATGAGGCAACAACCCTGGGAGTAGCTATTCAGATGAACTTTTATCTGACCTCCCAACTCCAGTTGACAAGAGGCCCATGGGAGGGAGAAGTTGGAACCTTGTACCAAGGTTGCAGGCTGTGGGTAGTGGCCAGTTTCAGAACCTCTATGCTGAGAGGAAGAAAAACTTCCTCCCAAGGTCATCTATCTCTAAGGATGAGATGGTCACTTGGTCATGGTGTCCATTCTGTCTTTCTTCACTTCTTTGTGTGAAGTTGCTGAGAAGTCAACAGCAGTATATTTGTAGCTGACATCTGGCCACAAGAAACTCATAGACAATAGCTCTCACACAGACAGCCTGGGACGTTTTAGTTTGTTTTATTGGTCAGGGATGTTGGCTTAGCCCTCAACATTTTTCTCACTGTGTTGTGGGACTATTAATGTCCACCTGCAGAGTTTCCAGGGAGACTCAAGCAGGGGTTTATAATTAGTATCAAATGCACTGGAATGTTAGGCTGTCTAATACACTGGGTGTAAGTTCACTTCCTTGGGGGGCAGGAGTGAGGAAGAATGGGAATTAAATTTACTGCCTCCCAGACAAGAGGCTTACCAGCTGAACCACAGAGGGATTTCCGTAAAGAGAGTTTGAGCAACAAGGAAAAGATTTGCATAGTGAACCCACCTGTATTCTCTGGAGGAACTTTAAATGGTTGCATTCTTATGTGCTGTTCATCTTTTCTAAAGAATGTATGTGCTCCTCCCCATGTTTCCCCATCCTTGCCCATTCTAGGCCACATTCACAAGTACACAACTAAATCAAAGTTTATGAAATTATTCAAGTTTTAGTAAGTCCAATATAATTTACGGCACACTCCTACGCCAAAAATTAGTACTGCTGCGATCTGCCCCCAGTGGCCATGTCATGAAACTGTGCAGGATCACAACTGTCCCTTGGTGCCTTGCGTGCAAAGCTTTCTGGGACGAATGCCATAGAGTTCTCATCAGGAGACACTTTTCTCATTGCAGTGTGGGAATAATTTGTATACCCTGTTCTCTAGCCAATCACAGAAAGGGTTCATACATTACATTATACTTGCATTGCTTGTTATAGCATCCTCTTGGAAAACAAGGCGGATCCTTACAAAACAAGATATTTTGAACAGGTTACGGTACATGATCTCAATGGAACGTATTGCAGTGGATCTAAATGATAAACTAGAAGAGTTCTTATGCCGTGCGGATACCATGTTGGCTTATTCTTTCTCTGACAGCGGTGAATAATTCAGAAAACAATGCTATTTTATTATGACAAATCTGATGTTATATGATTCTTTAGACGTGAAGAATTGTTTTTATTTTTATTTATTTATTTATTTGGGCCCTGGGGGGTTCCTGTGTGGGGGTGGGATTTCTATGGTTGGTGACAATATGCATATTGGTGTGTTGTAAACCTGGTAAATTTTGTGCTTCATTGAATCATGATTTGCATTTGTAACACACTGATGTTATCTACTCATTTCTTATACCTCATTACAGCAGTTGTAATAATAATAATAATAATAATAATAATAATAATAATAATAACAACAATTAATAACAATTAATAATAAATTTAAAAAGAATGTGAAGGGGATTATCTGCTCCTGGAGTTCATACTTTGCTTCCTACTCATGAATATTGTTGCTTGACATGTGAACAACACCAAGGTACAAGCAAGTTAAGATCTGAATAAACAGGTGTAGCTGTTCATGTAAATCTGGCCTCAGACTGTAATCCCCATGGGGCAAGGACCTGTCTGTCATTTCCACTGTTCAGTGCCGGGTACACTTCTGGGGCTATATAAGCAATAATAAATATATGATTAATGATTAATAAATAATAACACTCTCATCTTTTCAGGCCCTTGCAGTTCAAGAAAAATACCAACTATTGTGAGAACCAGTGTGGTGTAGTGGATGAAGCACTGGACTTGCACCTGGGAAGCCAGGGCTCAAATCCTAGTCTAGTTATGAATTTGTTGGGTCATGGCCTTGGGCGAGTCACAATCTCAGCCTTAGTTCCCCATCTATAAAATGGGAATATGTGTGTGTCTGTCTTTCTCTGTGTGTTCCCCTTATCTGTCTTAGATTATTAGCCCACTGGACAGGGACTTGTCTGTTTTTTTTAAAAAAAAAAATTTAAAATTTATATCCCGCCCCTCCTGCCCTCAGGGCAGCCCAGGGCGGCGAACAACACTCAGTAAAAAATTTTTTAAAAACAATTTTAAAATACAATACAATGTGGGGAAACCACCCCTCACCCCCCACCCCTCGTCAAAAGCCTGATGGAACAGCCAGGTCCTACATACACACCGAAACAGCAGGAAAGTGGGAGCCAACTGAGCCTCCTCCGGAAGCGAATTCCACAGCACAGGGGCGGCCACCGAAAAAGATCTAACATAGGTGGCCACCTGCCTTGCCCGGGGAACCTCCAAAAAGGCTCCCACGGACGATCTCAAGGGTTGCACGGGCACATGGGGAGTGAGGCGGTTCCGCAGATAAGCAAGATTTGAAAAATCTGTGTTTGTACAGTGCTGCCTACGCCTAGTAGCCCTATAGAAATAATTAGTAGTAGAGACTCATACGAAAATGATGAAAGTTAGCAACTGCACTGTTATGGGGGAGGAGAAGCCAACAGCATTCTGGGTACAATTCAACTGGTGCTGGCTTTTACCTTTAAAGCCCTAAATGGCTTGGGGGCTACACATGTAAAGGACTGCCTCCGCCCCACACAGCCTCTCAGGTCAGCTGGGAACACCCTGCTGCAAGTTCCCTCTTTGCAATGCAGCCACACGGTAAGGATGCAAAGAGCGGCATTCTCAGGGGCTGCTCCACAATTTTGGAAAATAGGTACAGGAAACTGGAAATTTGGTACCAGAAGTTGGTCAATCGGTACTGGATTTTAGTCAGAAATCAGTCAATTGGTAGCTCGGGGTGCACTAATTGGGTACTGAATCCGATTAGAACCCTATGTTTCCGAATCCAATAGGATTCTGTCATTCCGACCAGGCACACCTGTTTTTGTGGTTACTCTTTTCAGCTTTACTCATACTTAGCCCAGACAATCCGAGCCCTGATAGCCTAGGAAGCAGCTTCCTTTCCATCGTATTTGGCGTGAGGTGTCATTTGCCATGGGCTGAGCGGAGCAGGCTTTGCTTCGGGCAGTGACTCATACTGTGTTATTCTGCAGCTGGGAAGAAGTGTGAGGCAGAGCAGAGAGGGTTGGGATGGGCAGTGGGCACTGGTTTGGGTCCTTCTGGCAGTAGGGAAAAGGTATTGCTGATAGTCGTTGCAGGTGACAGTTGAAGCATTCTCTTCAGTGAAGGGCAGCTTTGGCGGGTGGGCAAAATTCATCATAGCAAAAAATTAATAATTTAACTTTATTCAGTCATGCTACTAACTGACATGCCTTCTTGCTGGATTGAAGGGTAGAGAGTAGCAGTACATAAGAATGAAGCCATTTAAAGACCCTCTGGAGCATCGAGGTGAGCGGCAGTGCGATTTTTGGCAAGCCTTGACAAAGGTAGCGTTTTGTGTGCCCGTGAGTATCTGAGGGTAAAAGCAAACAGCCTGCATTCCTTTGGCCTCAACGCACACACACACACACTCCCCGCTGCCGAGCTCATTATCCTCACGAGGTGAGGGTGTGAGCGACCACCGATCCCATAAATTACCTTCCCTCTCCACTCCAAGTGAAAGTGATAGCCTGGCATTGAAATCCTTGACAGTAAGTAATGGCTCCATTTCTGGTTGGACAGGTTTGATTGGCCACTAATTTACTCTCTCTCCTTTCATAATTCAGCCCGGCCTGCTTGCTACACTCTGCCGGCTCGCCCCAATTTTGCTGCTAGGAGCGGCGGATTCTAGTTAAAACATGCACCAAGCATGCTCTCTCCGTGCCTCTGCTTTTAGACGATGCAGGAAGAGCGAGTGTTTTGTAGAACTGCAAGAAAGAAAGAAAAATGCCATGTTTCAATTAGTGTAATTTATAACCCCTTGCAGGCTACAATGCCCCCTGATGAGTCAGGAAAGTTCCTCCTGCAGCCAATTGCTGAAAGAAATCCTATATTAGCTGCCCTGACTCAGGTTTCTGGAAACATTTTTGTCTAAAGTTTCCATTCCAAGTGGCTGGATTATTATTATTATTATTTATTATTATTTATTAATTTCAAACCATCACAGTGCTGCCTATACTTGCATTTACAGCCCTATCTATCTAACTCCTTGCAGGATAACAGAGAGGGGCTCCACTGGTACAGTTTGCCTTTATCCTGATGAACATTGGCAGGTTGCTCTGGGGCAAAAGACCTTCAAGTTGTTCCCCATTGCTTCATGGTGAGAGGTGATGCTGGATGCCACAGAGGAATTTGTTCACTGCTCTGGGGAAAACTGCTCCTGATGAAGAGTAGCAATTTGTTCAAGGACGAGTGCCAAATTGCCCGGGTGCAGTGAATTCATATTGCTGTTGTGGTGGAGAAATGGAGCACCTGACCGAGAGTCTACCGGGCCCTTTGCAAGCATCATCGACTGCAATCCCTAGTGGGATCTGCATGGGTCCTGTGCGGGTTGCGGCATCTGATGTACTTTGCGAGCGGCATGCACCGCCCTATGCTGGGCGGATGAGCGAACAGACGTAGTCGCCTGGTTTGACCCATTTTGACTCACCTGAGCAGCTCAAAGGGCCAGGCCATAGGCCTGGTTCATTCCTGGTTCATGCTTCCAGCCCGGCTACCAACCCTGCTGGGGTTCGAAACAGGCCCACATCTGGCAGGCCCGGAACAAACATGCAGGGTTGACATTGGCCTAGGTGGGCCAGAGCAGGCCGAACTGGGACCACATTATGTCTCTTAATACCCAGTGGTATAGTAAGGCTGTTGTGGGTCTGAGCTCATGCTCAAATGATGGACCCCCCTAAGCTCAAGGGGGCAGGGTCTCTAGGGTGGGGAGCAGGGCTTGCCCATGCAGGCAGCACCTCCCAGCATCTCTCATCCCTCCTGGAGTGGCAGCAACCATGCCTGGAAGGAAGCTCTAAGAGTGGGTGGGGGATGGGCCCAGAACTCCACGCCCACCCACTCTGAAAATCTCCTTTTGTCAGGACCCTTTGCAAGTGGCCTAAGTGCTACCAGAAAATTTTCAGAGTGGGTGGGGGCAGAGTGTTGGCCTCAGTCCCTTTCCCTCTGAATATTCTTGCAGTGCTCTAGTTGCTTTGAAAGCCCCCTCAGAGCCTGGGGCCTGGTCTCAGCTGAGCCCCTTCTCTCTGTGGTAGCTACGCCCCTGGCTCTAAACATTCATCTGTTCATTCATCTGATCACTACCTGAGTACCGAGCTGGGCTCCTGATTATTTGAAATACTGGGTTTTACTCTTACCGAGTTACCAATTTTCCATTTTACCGACCAATTTTGGTAATGGAAAACCAGTAAATCAGAATGGGCGGCTGGTATATTGGTACAAGAGATTAGTAAATCGTTACATGGGACAGCCCATCATGTCTCTCCCGCTGTCCCCTCTCCTTGTCTCCCCCTCCTTGTCTTTTAGATTGTAAGCCACAGGTAGGGACCGCAGCTGATTGTATGTTCTGTACAGCGCCAGGTTGTTACTGG
>QEPC01014402.1:2700085-2714862 GCA_003113815.1 Sphenodon punctatus | reverse complement strand
TCTCACCAACTGTCTCTCCGATATCTCCACCTGGATGTCTCAACGCCAACTCAAACTGAACATGGCAAAAACTGAACTCCTTATCTTCCCTCCCAGTCCTTCCTCTCCCTCTTCCCTGTCAATTGCCATTGACGGGGTCTCCATCCTCCCTGTCCCCCAAGCTCGCAGCTTAGGCTTCATCTTCGACTCGCACCTCACCTTCAAACCCTACATTGACTCCATTGCCAAATCCTGCCGCTTCTCCCTCCACAACATTGTTAAGATCCGCTCTTTTCTGTCTGTCTCCTCTGCCCAAACTCTCATCCATGTCCTAGTCATCTCACGCCTTGACTATTGTAACTTCCTCCTCACTGGCCTTCCCCGCTCCCACCTTTCTTCCCTTATCTCTGTTCAAAACTCTGCTGTCAGGATCATCCACCTAGTCCTTCGCTCTGACCACGTGAAACCTCTCCTCTCCTCTCTCCACTGGCTCCCTCTTCCCAAGCGTATTCTGCACTAGCTCCTCGTTTTCATCTACAAAGCCCTTCACAACCTCGCTCCCCCCCATCTCTCTGTCCTGATCTCCCTTGAACCCCTGCTTGAGCACTCCGCTCCTCCTCCATCCCTACCCTCACCCTCCCACACCTCCCCTGCTCCCCCAACCACCTTCGTCCCTTCTCCCTCGCTGCCCCGCATGCCTGGAACTCCCTCCCTGCCCTTGTCCGCCTTGCCCCCACCCTCCACGGCTTCAAGTCCCTCCTCAAAACCCACATCTTCTGCTCCGCACTTCCAAACTCCTGCTACGCATCCCTACCCAGGATTATCCCTCACCTGTTATCTGCAAACTCCTCTATACTGTAACCAAGCCAAGAACCTGAGTTCTCGCATCCTCATGAATGTTGCATCCCTTGTCTCTCCCTCTGTTTTCCCCTTCCCTGTCTCCCCTCCCCCTGTCTTTAGATTGTAAGCTCTCGGGCAGGGACCGTGTCTATCTTGTTCTTTGTAAGCGCCAGGTACATGGATTGTGCTAGATAAATGCTTATTATAATAATTAACAATTAATAATTAATTTCTACAAGGACCACCCTGCCACCTCACACATGCCCGGAGCACCCTGCTTCCCCTGCCAACTCCGCAATGCCGTGCATGTGTCAAGGGACTGGGCAGGCCGGCTCTGCTAGGGCTACGGTGTCAGGGCCCTCCTCCATCCCTGTCGCAGCCCCATTGCCAGAAACCACCAGGGAGCCCCACACCTCCGGGATTTATGCCCTGCTACCCCTAGGGGTCCCCACGCCTTTGTCACCAGTGTCACCTAGTTCCCGGTGAGACAGGCGTCGGGCTCCCAGGACCTGACACCTCCTGCATCCCCCATGAGCCCTGATACGAGGTTTCCCCCATGACCCCACCCCCTTGGGGGCACCCTCCTCATGGCCCTAGAGGTGGTCATGTTCAGGGGTCTGTTGGGAGGCAGTGGGGGCCCCACACCCTGTCCTAGTGAAAATGGGAGCCACTGTGGGCCCTCAGAAGTAGAGCATGTAGTGAGGCCCAAGGCAGTTGCTCCAGGTTGCGCTGTGGTAAGGCCAACCCCGGAGTCAGCGGGAGTGTTGACACTGCTAAGGAAATGGATTTGTTTGTTTGTTCTCAGGACGAGCTGAACGTTTGGGAGCCAGGTAAGCCCAGCTTAGCTGGGTTTTGCTGTTTCAATAAGCATTTCTGTTCATAGCTATCCATGCAGGGCCATGACTTTCTTGGTGTCTTGTAAGGACCAGCTCAGCTTCAAACCCATGCTCCCAGGAGGGGTGGCCACAGCCCTCCTGCACTGCTGCCTCAGCTCCAGCTACTCCCACCAGGGTCCTCTCTGCTGCCCTGGGCACCCCCTTCATCCTGTCTGCCTCCAGGCCCTGCCAGATCTTCCAGCTTCCTGACTGGCTACTAGCTAGAATATAAGCCAGGCTGGTGGTAACAGGAAGCAGGGCAGAGCACCGTTTGCCTTGTTCTCTTCCTGTCTTGCTGCTGTGCTCATTTCTTGTTTCTTCTTTTGCTCCTTGATCTCCTTACCCCCAATCCTGGATCTTGCCCTCAGCCCTGTGATCAGGCTCACTGACTGAAATAGGCACTCAGATATCTGTTTTTTCGGGTATGCCATTTTCTCATGCACAAGAGCGCTGGTGATTATTTAAATGATGTAGCCAAATTACCAAAATGACCGAAAGAACTGAACCCGCCTACACCCTCAAACTGGAAAAATGCAACACAAACAAAAAAACACCCTGAATCAGATACACGATGGAATGCGATTATTACCTGAGCAGCCATTTTTAGTTCAAGTTAGGGGTGGGAGAACATTTTCCCTCCCTGGGGCCATTTTGAAAAATAGTACAAGCTCCAAGGGCTGCATAGAAGTTGGGGAGGGGCCAGTTCATGGATCTGTGCCATAGATCTGACACCCCCCCCCCCATCCTTGTGTGCATGCCCTCATCTCTGCTTCCTTATCCTGAGCTCACTCTTTCAGTGTTTGGGGGTTGGAACTGGATTTAGTGGCCAGATACAAGAACTGGAAAGGGGCCAAATATAAACGAGCCATGAGTCGCATTTGGCCCCTGGGCCCGAGGTTTCCCACCTCTGGGATAGGGTATATCTGATGGATTTACCCATTTTGGGGGGGCGGGGTGAGGTGCACTTTTTGAAATTGGCTCTCTTCTTACTTTAGCATCAATGTCCTTGAAAGAGTAAAAATGGAGATGAAAGAATTATGAAGCCCTTATGGTAGATGGAGAGAGACAGCACTGCTCTGCTCATCAATAGGCTGCCAATAAACTCCCGCCTTACTCCCTTGGGGAACCTTCCCCTGGGCTGGGAAAGTAATTTGATCTCTGTATTTCTTCCGTCAATGCACCTCTGTTAAACAAATATTTCCAATTTTTCAGCTGGATATTTTTGCCCGGTAAATTTCTCTCTCCTGCCAATATCCAGCCACACGGCTATTAATTTCCTCAGGTAAACTGTCACTGTTTTGCTTCCCAGGGCCAGTGTGAGTGTGGAGGAAACCTGACAGCATCATAACATGATGAACGATGCAAGTCTAGAAAGCATCGTCTCGAGCTAGCCATTGCAACAACGTTACTGAGCATGTGCGGTGGGGGGAAGTGCTTTAGCAGCCGGCCTCGCTCTGGAAAGTTTATATTAAAGGTCATGCAAAGATTCATTGTGCATCATTGTTATTCTCAAAGACAGCCCTGAAAAGTGAAATGTGCGAAGAAAGGAGGTAAAGTGGCAGTAAGTAATGACGATTTACTACAGGCCACAAACTTCGGCAAATGGTCCTTTCACTGCAGCATCCCAAAGTGTGTCTATGATTCAAGATTTAGAGGGAGATGAGGAAAGAGGAGTTCAGAGCCCTGGCTAAAGCTTTCAAACTGAATTAGGCTCCAGAATCAAAATTAAGGACCTTGCTATGTGAGCTTTGTCTGACTTTACTTCTATCTCCCTTGTGTCTGCCCTGGTCCTAGGGTTTTGGTCCTAACCCTGAAACGGGTAGTGAGCTGGTAATTTGCAGCTAGTTTTCACATTTTTGGGTAGCCCTTTGGATACTCAAATACGAGCCACAACTGAAAATGGGAACTCACAAATCCAGTTTTTGAGTGTTCTGTTTGGGGTTTCTTTTGGTTTTCTGGTATTTCGGTCACTTCAGTATTTTGCTTGTGTTACATTTGACAAATATTGCTGTAGCCCTGAGTCTGATTTTTGCAGGATAGGGCATGGTAGAAATGTAAATAAATAACATAACCGAAATATGAAAATAACCAACATAGCAAAGTAGTTAAACCATAATCCCCAAATGGAATAATCAAAATGGATACCCAATGGAATGTAAACAGGTATCGATTATTACTCAAATCACCATATTCAGTTTAAGAAGTGAAGACTGGATAATCAGCCAACCAGGAATAGTGTCTGTGGAGTACACCCATTTGGAAGTAAGCCTCACTTGATGCCAGAGCTGCGTCTGGAACATCTGATAGCGGCAGTGGCCAGGTTGCCTTTCACCAACTCCATCTGGTGATAAGACTGGATCCCTTTCTCTCAGATAGGAATCTGGCCACCGTTATCCATGCCTTCATTACCTCAAGTCTAGGCTACTGAAATGTGCTCCACATGGGCTGCTGCTGAAGATGGTTTGGGGGCTGCAACTTGGGCGGAATTCAGAAGCCCGCTGAATTTTGGTAGGCATGGTTTGCTGGGAGCAAATTAAATCAGTACTTCAGATTCTTCACTGGCTGCCAGTAGCATTCCAAGTAGGGCTGAAACAAGAATGAAGTGCGTTGTCATGAGAATCTTGTGACAATCTCACAACCCTGGTGAGATCTTGTGAGATTTCCATGAGTTTCTCGAGAATCTCGCACGATTCTCGAGAATCTCGAAAACACTCCCCAAATGGGCTGGGCCTGTGCAAAATAAGCTCACGTATACAGAATGGCCCTGGTGGCCATTTTTGCACATGCACAGACCAATTTTGGGGACTAGTTTGAGGTTCTCGAGACTCTTGCAAGAATATTGTGAGAACGCCCAATTATCACAAGATTCTTGAGACAAGAAAATTTCATGGAGAAACCTATTCTCAACAAGCTTTTCGAGAAGGGTGAAACCTTGTTTCAACCCTAGTTCCGAGCACAATTCAAGGTGCTGGTTTTGACCTATAACAGCCTGGGCCCCACAAATCTAAAAGACTGCCTTTCTCCTTATGTCCCCATTCCCTCCACAGCCTCTAAGATCAGCTGAGAGTGCCCTCTTGCAATTTCCACCATTGGTCCAGGACCATACATCCCAGGCAGGCAGAGAGCCTTGGAATTTAATGGGCAGGGGTAGATCCTGAGGGGATGGGAAGCAGTGGGGTGGTATTGGAAGTATTTTATGGATCTTACTTTGTATTTTATCTCTCTTATGATGTTAGCCACCCTAAGCCTTAGGGGATAAGAACCAAAACAAAAACAAATACATGCTACAGGTCTAGGTTGTGCATCAGGACCTAAGGGCGTTTATATACGAGACAAAAAAGGCGGCTGATCCTTTGATCAGCCGCCTTTCTTTGCGCTCGTCTACTTGTTCCAGCTGCGTGTTACCGCGCGTCGGAGGGGGCAGGCGAGCCTGCCCCCTCCGATGCGGATCCCCGAAGTGCCGGCTTTAAGCCGCACTTCCGAGTTCCCTTCTGAAGGGCGCACGCGCAGAAGGTCGCGCATGCGCACTGAGCTCTAAGACGGGTCTGATGCTCTTCTGAACATCAGACCCGTCCAAGAGAGGTAGGCGCAGGGGAGATGCGGCACATTAAACGATCCCGCTTGTGAGCGGGATCGTTTATAAACGCCCTAAGTGGCAGACCAATCTGGGCACACAGCAGATAGGGTTACCCCCTATCTCGGGTTTTGGAGGAACTGGGCCATGTTAGTGGAAACAAGGCAAAGTGGCTGTCGTGCCCCTTTCTGACATAACCCCTCCTCTGACAGAGCGTTGTGGTTTCATGATGCTGTATAGGGGGCGGTGCCATGTCAGAAAGTGGGTGTGGCCACATTCATACCCATGGGCATGGGCCACATTAGTAAGAGGGCAGGAAAGTCCCTATGGCTTGCCCTCTTTCTGTTACAGCTATCTCCTGCCATCTAGCGAAGTCCCACTTTCTCCAAATTCCCATGGCTTTCCCTGGAGAAACCAGGGCTTCTCCTATAGACTGAAGACTCTAGATCAAAACCCTGCAGTCTCCGAGTGAAGCCCAGAGAGGTGGCAACCCTACCAGTATGCCTAGGCTTTATAGGGAGGTATACTGTGCAATGGTGTAAAATGGATAATCCACAGATTCCCATATACAACTGACTTTATATATGCAGGGACCCAAGTTCACACCACCAAAAAATCTTAAATTCTGCAACCAGTGAAGCCAAATTCTGCAAATTCACCGTGAGCATTAATATTTGCATAATTAACTTGATTTGCATAACTATGCATGCTGGGAAGCAAATTTGCAACAGGTTTGACATAGAATCACAACTTTGCTAATCAAACACAACTCTAATCCTCTGGAATTTCAGCACCCCAGAATTACCACCTCATATTAAACCCCCAGACCTCCCTTACCCAAACATAGGGCCTTCAGATCCCACCCACAATTCATCTCCCAGGGGCCTAGTTACCCTCGGGTCATGGTCGCACCTACCAGACAGACGGCAGCTGCAGCAACAGTTTTAGTTTGGGGTCAGGCGACAAGTTTATGCCTGAGCCAGGATTTAAAGATCCTACAGACAGCCCCCAGCCCCTCACTGCAGTGTCAATTTCAGCCTGGCACTGCGAGGATTGGCTGATTCTGCAAAAATCACTGCAAATTGCAGCAATGCAGTCAACTTGGGCCCCTGTATATATGTATGCCGATAATTAATTCCAAGCAGATTGAGTCAAATGAATAGTGGTTTGACTTGTCCTATCAATCTGATTGTAGGATATCTAGCTTGTAGCCTAGTCTCCCGAATACATGGGGAGTGATCTGGTGTTGTTCCAGGTCTGTAGTACGGTCACACAGACTCAGATTCCTTTTATTCAAAAACCCAGTCAACCAACAGGATTACACATCTCTTGAGTTTATCGGATATCCCTGGGCTTACTGGCTACAGCTAAAAAGTAAGGTGAACCAGCTGCCATAAAACCAGGTCATAAAGTAATCTAATCTAATCCAGTGTGTGTGTGTGTGTGTGTGTGTGTGTGTGTGTGTGTGTGTGTGTGTTAGAGCTGAAATTACGAGTACCAGCAAAAATGGGTATACCCATCAGAATCATGGTACCAAATGTGACTTGGTAACATTGGGTACTAATCGGTACCTGATTAGTGCCCGACAGCCTACCCAATGTACTGATTTACCGACCTCATGTACTGATTTACTGACCTCCTATACTGATTTACCAGTTTTCCATTACTGAAATTGGTCAGTAAAATGGAAGAAGTAGTAATGGTACTACCTGGTATTTCGGGTAATTGGATGCCTGGCTTGCTATTTGAATACCAATTGGGAATCCAACAGATTACCCAAAATTGCAGATATTACCTGCGGTAGAAACTATGCTACCTGATTCATCTCTTGTTGTATATGTGTAGTATATTATATTTATATATGTGTGTGATATGTACGTGTGTGTGTGTGTGTGTGACTTCTATAGTGTGTGTGTATTGTATGTGCATATAAAGCCTGAAAAATACATTTCATTTAAAAACTCTAAAAGGTCAAGAATCCAAATAATCCATTAAGAGCACCCAGATTTCCCAAGCCTCTTAATCTGTGAGCAATTGGATCATTATTTGCAACGTGATTGCATTTGTGTCTTTTCCATTTGATTGCTCGGCTGTGGCCATATTTCTCCTTCACTCCCCCATGGCGTTCCTGACTGTGCTTTAAATGACACCTGTATTTTTCACTTTGGCAACCGTGGCATGTTGTGTCCCGGTGCAGAATTAACAGCTCTTCATATGGGAAAGGGAAAGAAGCAAAGTTAATTTCCTAGCATCTGTTCTGAACTTGATTGTCTTTAATTGAGTGTGTGTCTTTTTCTTCTTCTGGGCTGGGAGACTAAAAATCAGCAACTGTGGTTAAAATTCCTTGTTGCCTGACATTTGGAATTTTAATTGTGTCACGCCAGTCTCCTCTCAGAAGTGGCATGCATGCAAAAGCTCTGAAAATAATATATACCAAACACTCAAAGTTAATAGCGTAAATAAAAAGAATCTAGCAGGTCTGAAGGCTTTAGACCTGTAGGACCCCAGCCCTACGTATTCTGCAATTTCCCTCCATCATTGATGGGGTCCGTCCTCCCCTGGTTTCACAGGTACGGAGACTGGGGGATGATCCTAGATCTGCAGCTCCGCCTGGATGTCCGGGTGGTGGCTGTGGCGAAGGGGGCATTCCGCCAGTTACATCTGGTGTGTCGACTTAGGCCGTATGTCTCAGACTCGGACCTGGCCACAATCATCCATGCTTTTATTACCTCAAGACTGGATTAGTGCAACCCACTCTACGTGGGGCTACCCTTGGTGCTGGTTCGGAAGCTGCAGCTGGTACAGAATGTGGCGGCCCATCTCTTGACTGGGACGGGCCGACGTGAGCACATTACACCAGTGCTCCACTCTCTGCACTGGCTGTCGATAGTTTTCCAGGCCCAATTCAAAGTGTTGGTGCTGATCTTTAAAGCCCTAAACGGCGTGGGCTCCACCTACCTACGGTACCGCCTCATCCTCCGGATCCTGGATCGGCCCCTGTGGTCGGCCGGGGGTGTCGTCCTTGGGGTCCCGCGGGTTTCCTCCATGAGGAGGGCATTCTCTGTGGCTATACCACGGCTGTGGAACTCCCTCCCTCTGGAGGTCTGCTTGGGCCTCCCTGCTTTCTGCAGACATTGTAAGACCCGGCTGTTCCGCCAGACCTTTCCCGAAGGAGATGGGGTGCGTGGGTTGGGTTAGGGTGGGTGGGGATGGGTTTTATATTGTTTTAATTGCTGTTTTTTATTGTATATTTTAATATGTTTTTAAATGTTGTGAGCCGCCCTGAGATGCCTGAGGCAGGAAGGGGTGGCGTATAAGTTTTAAAAAATAAAAATAAATAAAATAATTACATTCTGAGAACAAAAAACACCAAATTCTGCAGGTAGAATAAATCTGCAGGTAGAATAAATTATGCAAATGGAGAATATTATGAAAAGCTCTCTTTTTAAATAATTGCCTATCTATTTTTCATTCTTTACCCTTTCACCGATACTTATTATTACAAAACACAATTGATTTAAATTTTGAGGGAAACAAAAGTAGTAAAGAATTATTTATTTATTTATTTATTTAAATTCTTACCCCACTCTTCCGAATTGGCTCAGGGTGGCTTACAAAATGGATAAAAACAATACATATAAAAAACATAAAAAAAACCCAAACCCCAAACCTTTCCCCTCATCCCAGCCCACCAAAACCCTCCACAGTGACCCCCTCACACACCTACCCCAAAACCCACCAAAACCTTAATTCCCTATCCCTGCCCACCAAATGTCTTAACAAATAGAAAGGTCTTACTCTGCCTCCAGAAGATGCCAAGACTTAGGCTCAAATGAACCTTTGGAGGGAGTTCCATAACATTGGGACAGCAACCGAGAATGCATCGCGGCAAGCCCTCACCGTATGAAGAAGGCACAGATGGTACCAACAGGGAGGTGCTCCTGGCTGATCGCAGGGGCCGCAATGGGGCATGGAAGGACAGGCGGTATCTCAGATATGTGGGGCCTAGACAGTTTAGAGATTTAAAGGTCTAAACCAGCACTTCGAATTGTGCCTGGAAAGCTATAGGAGCCAGTACAGATTTCGGAGCACCGGTGTAATTTCCTCCTAGTGCCTTGCCCCTGAAAGGAGGCAAGCCACCGCATTCTGCACCAGCTGCAGGTTCTGAACAGTCACCAAGGGGAGCCCCACATAGAGTGCATTGCAGTAATCTAGCCTTGAGGTGATGAAAGCATGGATAGTAGCGGCCACATCCAAATCAGAAAGAAAAGGCCGCAACCTCCTCACCAGATGGAGTTGGTGAAAAACGCTCCTGGCCACCGCCGCAACCTGACAATCCAGGTGCAACAAGGGGTCCAGAAGCACTCTGAGGCTGCAAACCTGTGACTGACCAGAGGGGCCGTACCCCATCAATAACAAGAGACCCAATCCCCTCCAGATCACAAGGCCGACTAGCCATCATCGCCTCAGTCTTATCTGGATTCAACTTCAGTTGGCTCATCATTCAGTCCCTGACAGCAGTCGAGCATTAGGTAAGCACCGAGACTGCAGGGCCTGGGTCGGATGAAAAAGAGATGTAGAGCTGAGTGTCATCAGCAGTAGAATTCACCCCAAACCCCTGAACCTCATATACACATTGAACAAGTGTGGAGACAGACTACAACCTTGTGGGACGCACTAGGGCAAGTCCCGAGAGGATGACGAGCAATCGCCCATCACCACTCTCTGGGACTTCCCTGACAGAAAGGAGCAGAACCACTCAGGAGTGGTCCCAGTCACTACTGCAAAATCCCGCAGTTGTGTCAACAATACCTCGTGGTCAACCGTATCAAAGACTGCCAAAAGTTCTATCAGGGTCAATTGGGTAGAAGGTCCCTTGTCAATCTTTAGGCACAGGGACCCAGGGACACAACGTCTGGGCAGGCACTCCTGCCGCCGCCGCTGCCGCCTCTTCTTCTTCTTCTTCTTCTTCTTCTTCTTCACCGTAGAGGAGAGATGAGGAACCTTTCCCCTCACAGGGGCCATTTTGAAAATTAGCAAAACCTCAGAGGGCTCTATAGAAGTCGGGGGAGAGGATGATAAAGGGGTACTATTCAAAAGATGAGGCTCTGGGTCATGAATCTGTTCCCTATCCTTGTGTGCATGCCCTCATCTCTGCTCCCATCTCCAAATACTCTGCTCTTGCACATGAGGGCAGGAACTGGATTCAGGGCCCAGATTCAGGAAATGGAAATGGGTTAGATAAAAACTAGCTACAGGCTGTATTTAGCTTCAGGCTGAAGTTCCCCATTCCTGCCCTACAGAGTGATAGAGATCAGGGCTGGCCTTATCCCAGGCTGTCAGGGTATGGAGGGGGCGGGGCCCGCACGTACAGCAGAGGAGGGGGTGGGGGGCAGCTCAAGGTGCCCAGGAGGTTGCGCTCCCCACAGCCCCAGTGCCTGTGTCTGTAGAGCCTTCCCCTGCTTTCAGTCTGCTGGGTCAGCGATTACCTGATGAGAGACAGCTGCGGGGCTCTGAACGCCTGCAGTTGAAGCGAGGGTGGGGTCTGAAGCAAGGCACATAAAAGGAGAGCCATTGGGCTCTCTCCTTGCTGGTGATCAGCTTCTTGGTTCCTGTGATCTGGCCAGTGCGTTGGTATTTGGAGAACGTGTGGTTTGCTAGAATCCCTTCCCGTTCCCTGTTCCTGTGTGACGAGTGTTGCATGTGGTGAGTGAGTGTGTTCGAGTGTTGTGTGCTTCTGTCTCCCTTGCTGTTGACCTTTCATGCCTTCCTGTGTGTGGTTGCCCTAATCCCTCCCCATTCCCCTCGGGGGTTCCCAGGACCTGGGGTCCCTACCCTGTCCTCACTTGTTTCCTCTCCTGGGTCCTGTATGCATGGAGGATCACTATAATTAAGGGCGTGACATCTCCGGTGGGCCCCCTGATGAATGGTGGCTGGGTTAGGTGCCTTGTAGCATGCAATTGACCCCACAGCGATACACCATACTGAGGGCTCCTTTAACACTACTAGTGTGTGTCTGTGAACAGGGGTTGTGTACTTGTGTCGTGTGCCCCCTCCTTCGGTCCTGTTTCCCCTTGTTATCCCATATTTCCTATACAGACCCACCCTGGACCCTGCTATTGTCTCTTCTTCTAGGGCCCCCACAGTGGCCCCCATTTTAACAAGGATACCTCTAGGGGTCAGCAGAGGTTGACCTGGAAGGAGCAGGGCTACAAGGGAGGGGGCAGGGCCAGGAAAGGCCCTGCACTTTATCTTTGCCCTGGACCGTGCAAATTCTAAGCTGGCCCTGCTAGAGTTTGCCTCTCTCAATAAGCAAAACTCTTTAAGATGAGGTAACTGCCCAAGGCAAAAAGAGTAGAGATTGTCTGGCTGACCTGGGCCCCCTGAGGACTCAATTTCCCTGTTGCATTCCACCCAGGTTTCTAACAATCTGTGAAAAGCATCCCCTCAGGAATGCACCCCATGGGTGTTTGGTTCATTCTCATTTTTACTGCCTAAGTAGGATGACACAACCGCTGATTCCTAACCTCCTGCTCCGCTGATGAAACAGTGAGGCCCGACGTTTAGGAAATTGCACTCATGTGTGCTGTGCACAGACAGCGTCTGATGTCTGATAAAGGATCCTCTGGTTTTATAGGTCTAGCTCAGATCATTTTAAAGATGCAATAAACCTTTGAGGATCAGATTATTATTATTATTTTCTTCCCCCCCCCCATTTTTTTTTTTTTGGAGAGAAGGGGCAGACGGGCTTGGCACATAAACAGATATGGCTATAAATATTCCCTTTTCATTACACTGCTTCGGTGAACATGCTGTCTTGTTAATGATACTTTGCTTTAATACCACGTTTACTGCTTTGCATCCTCCTGGGCTTTGCCATGAGAGACCAGCTAATGCTTCGAGGAATGGTAGCAGCGTGGCATGTCTCTTTGAGAAGAGATAGACATTAGACAAACACAGAGGGTTAGCAATGAATAAATGAAGTGTCCCATGGCTATTCCACGGGTTTTGCTGTTCCTTTGTTAAAATTCTCGTTCACATCTACCCAGAATTGGAGAACATCTGTATGACAGAGTCACTGGAAGTCTTTGTAAAGCCAGGCCCATTTCCGTTATCTGAATCGGTACCCGAATACCATTTGTGTGCTTGGAAAACTAAAATTTCAGTTACCATTTTTTTGGGTACCCCATCTTACCTGAAAGACTGACTTCTGTATGCTCTTGAGCCAGTCAGTCGTTCTGTTTAGTGTTTCCCCAATTTCTCATATGCAAAATGGTTATTAGAAAACTTTCCTATCACTTAGGGGTGGTATAAGGACAAAAGCATTCACTTCATGAAGATATTACGATAACGGTAATCATTTTCAAAGTGACCCATTGGAGAGAAAAAAATTCCTGTCCCTATTGTAGAGTTTTGTCCCTTCCTTCTGAACCTGAATATCCAAGCAGTCAAAACCAGAAGGTGGTGTCTATTAGGGGTGTGCAATTTTGTGTTGTTTAATTAATTATGAAAACAAATGGAGGCCTATTAGTTTTGTAATTAGGGTAACGAAAACGAATGAATAGACAAATGACATTAGTTTGATTTTATTCAATTTTAATTTAATTAAAAACAAAGGTTTTTTTTTAAAAATGAAAACTAAAATAAAACAAATGAGGTGCCTGCTGCACACCCTAGTGTCTATGCTTTCTGCTGTCCTGGACCAACTAAGGACAAAACATCCGTTACTGCCCACTAGGGCCTAAAGTTATCTCTGTATTTAAAAAGTCACTGCACATAGTCAAGAAGGAAGTGATGGTTCTAGGCAGCAGCAAGTGGTGTGTCAGGCCATTTGTTTAATGTTCTCAGGCTCATGATGACTTTTGCCATTGTGCAGATTCCTAAAAAGTCAATGCACTTTAATAATATTTAAAAAATGTCACTGCACAGCCATACATGTCTGAGTTTGAACTTGTAGCTGGTTGCACAATTAAAAACATAAAAAAGGGGGTCATCAAGGATGAATTGGGCCAAGATGATGTAAGATGAAGGAGGTTTTTCTGGGAAAGTCTGGGGCGAAACATTCCTTCAAAGCACGGCAAAATGGTAGCCCATGAATAATACTGCATTTGGTCAAGGCAAGAGCTGAAATGGGCACACCATTGATTGTCCACAGGTAAATTTTGGGTACCGTATCAGGTACCTGACAGACTACCCGAGTGCTGATTGGTTATCCTGTTACCAAAATGAATAATAATAATTAATAATAAAATAGCTGTTCTCAGTACTGATTTACCGATTAGCAAAGGGAAAATAGCAAAAAATGGACTGGAAGCTGGGACAGTAGCCCATCATCTGCTCATTGGGTACTGATTAGTGCCCCAACGTGATGGGTCAGGTCAAATAACGGTTTAACCATTTTTGTAGGTCCTAATTTCAGCTCTAGTTTGGGGCTCTGTACAACACAAATATCATGACTACAGTTGGAGCGGGTATTTGAAAGAACAGGGAAAGCCACAGGGGTATGCAGAAGGCACCCCTACCGTTTTCCCCTTAGTTTTTGTTTTCATGTACAAAAATGCCTTCCTTTTCTGGGGTTTTCATGAATGACCCTACCGTTTTTGGTAGTTTTTACCATTATGCCATGGGCAGTGATTTTTTTACATTTTAAAAAAATAATAATTAATCAATCAATCAAACATTCACTGTGCATGTGCAAATGGCTAATGGACCATTCTGCACCTGTGCGCCCTTTTCCAAAATCTGTGCAGACTGGCTGCTCTTTCCCATTCTGCACATGGGTGCCCTTTTTCAAAATAGTGCCTATGCTGCTGGTGCTATTTTGGAAAAGGGCTCCACATGTGCAGAACAGGCCTGGTGGCCATTTGTGCAGGGACAGTGATTTGGGGTTTGTAAATGAAAACTAAAAATAAAACTAAACTGAAAACAAATGGTCTGCCTTCGGCACATACCCCAATATATTGTAGGCCACCCAGAGTCTCATGGATTGGGTGGGATATAAATCATGATGGGTGATTTCAGACGTTATGCGGTCCCGAGTCACCACAGTGGATTCCCAGCGGTGGTGAGTCACCCAACCACCCCGCCATGGTCAAAGAAGGCGCTGAACAGATGTGACGGAATCGGGACCACGGCAGGGAATCGGCCCGGCAGACCATGGGCCGGGGCAGTGCAACAGATGTGATGCCAGTTCCCGGCCGTGGTCAAAACACCCAGAAGGCACCAGGGAGGGGCGGGACACAGACATGGCCGGCAAAGGGCAAACGAAGCCAAAAGCACCAAAAGGGAATGCCCACACAAGGGAAACAGGAAGGGAGGGGGAAGAGGGATGAGAGCCGTCGGGGCAGCGCACACAACAGGCACAGGGAAAACGAGCCCTCAGTGGAACATACAGCACAAACACACGCCCGGGCGCACACACACCTGCACGGGAAAGAAAGGGAAGGGGGTACACAATGGGACAGACAACACACACGGCACATCGGGCACAGGAGGGAGGAAGGGGGGGC
>QEPC01014402.1:2666392-2699923 GCA_003113815.1 Sphenodon punctatus | reverse complement strand
CACAGTCACACAGGAACCTGGGGGGGCACAGGAGGGAGCAAGGCCAGAGCAGGAAGGACAGTGGCACCCGGGTCTCCGGGTGCTGGTACACAGTTCAGGACACAGCCTCAGGAGAAGGCACTCACGGAGGAGAACACCTGTTGCAGAGGCAGACAGGGGGCCCCCGCGGATGGGGCCCAGAGCCACAGGCAGGGACAGCGGAACCCCAGGACACAGCCAGCACAGCAGCGAGCCGGGAACATCAGGGAGGGAAGGGGCAGTGACTCATGGTGCCAGGGCGGAGGCAGGAGCACACACCAGGGCCAGTATCCAGGGCCAGGAAGGCACAAGGGGGCCTCACATCCAGCTGCAGGGGGCCACAAAGTGTCCCGGGGCTGGGTGGCCCACCACGTGCATGAAGTGGGGCCACTGAAGCATGCCCCAATGGTACCCCAGCAGAACCCCAAGACACAGCCAGCACAGCAGCGAGCCAGGAACATCATGGAGGGAAGGGGCAGTGACTCACGGCACCAGGGCGGAGGTGGGAGCTCACACAAGGGCCAGTATCCAGGGCCAGGAAGGCACAAGGGGGCCTCACAGTCAGCTGCAGGGGGCCACAAAGGGGCCCGGGGCCAGGTGACCCACCAGGTGCACGAAGTGGGGCCACTGAAGCATGCCCCAATGGAACCCCAGGGCAGACATGTGGTGGGTGACCAGGTAGTATGCCTCGAAGGGATCCTGGGTGGAGAGCCCCACCTACACATCGGATCGGGACCACACACCGGCCAGCTCCACCACCTCCACTTTAGAGGGCTCCAACAGGCCATAGTCTGTAGATGGGGGCCACGGAAGGTGACCCAGCTCCAACAGGCAGTGATAGATCGCCCTGCAGGACCTCTGGTAACTTCGGGCCCCGTGAACACAGCCAAAGAAGGACACAGCCAGGGCAGGGCCCCCCTCTGACAGGCAAGCCATGTAGCCAGACAGGCTGCACACAGAGAGGGTGGACATGGTCTCTGCAGTCAACCACCCCACATGTGAGCACCTCATCTCTGGGATGCGCTCATCGGGAAAGGGACACAGGCCCAGCACCTCTGCATGCAGCCGGCAATCGCGGGCGCTCACCACATAGCCATAGTACCGAAGCCCAGAGCTCATACTCTCATAGGTACCGATGAGGCTGTCCGAGCAGCTCAGAAGCAATTGCATGGCCGGAGAATGCCACAGGTCACACAGGGCCATGGTCTCGCGGAAGGTCCAGCTACACGGGGGCCCATGAGTCTGGGGGAAGCGTGGCCAGCCATGGTCCAGCAAGTGCCTGAGACTAAACAGAATGAAAGGGGGGGGCACAATCCCTGGAGGGACAGGAGAGGAAGCTGGGGAGCTCCAAGGCCAAGCGATAAGGGCACAGGTTGCAACATTGTATGGATACAGAGCGAGGCATGGGGTGCAGACCCAGCCCAGCTGCTGGAACAGAGCACACAGACAGGACAGCCTACACACTAACCAGGGTGCCCAGGACATCAGGCAGATGATACAGAGAGATGGGAGGTGATGACAGCACGCCCGCCTGAGGGAAGGACACAGCTCAATGTCCCCTGCCGGGAAGGTATGTATGGGCAGTGGACTGCCCACGGCCTCCCCGGCCGTCTGGCCCTGCAGGAGGTGGGCCTGCCAGTCTGGGGGGCATCCAGGGCGACCTGGGGCCCCGAGGCTGGTTGTCAGGGCACGACTGGGGGACGGGGCTACACCAGTTCCATCCTACACCAGGTGCGGCCCCAACCCACCCGGGTCACCCACCACCATGGAGCTGGGCTGATTGCGCGCCTGTGGGATGCACCTCACCATGTGTGTGGAGTGGTACCGCTCCCACACCAACCTCCTGCGCATCGAGACCACAGAGGTGCACCTGGCTGCCCAGCTGCGTGTGTGCATGGCCAGGAGCTCTGCAATGGCCCGGGGAGCCCACCACGGGCACAGGCGCTCCCTGGCCCACCTCAGGGCCCATTAGGTGCCCGGGGAGGCCCAACTGGGCCTCCTCCATGCCTGGAGCCAGGCTTCAGCGCTCCGTGAGGTGGCCGGATGGCTCCAGTGGTGGAGGGAGACCATGGGGCAAGCAGCCCTGATTGCAATGCCCATAGACTGGTGGGTATGGGTCATAGAGTGGGCACAGGGGTGGTAGGTCACGGCCCTTGCCCAATGGGATGAGACCGCCTGAAGATTGCACTTTCGGATGGACATGCGCATCCTCCTGCAGCTCGCAGAGCTGCTAACGTCCTGGCTGGAGCGGCAAGCCACCCCCATGTGGGCCTCTGTACTCATGATCCAGTGGGTGGCCATCGGGGTCTGGGCCCTCGCAACACCTGACTCCTGCTGCTCCGTCGCGCAGCACTTCGGCTTTGGGGTGAGCACCATCGCCAGGATCCTGTAGGACATCTGCAAGGCAGTGGAAGGCATCCTCCTGGACCGAGTGATCCAGTTGGTGCACCA
Source organism: Sphenodon punctatus (assembly GCA_003113815.1). Classification (NCBI taxonomy): domain Eukaryota; kingdom Metazoa; phylum Chordata; class Lepidosauria; order Sphenodontia; family Sphenodontidae; genus Sphenodon; species Sphenodon punctatus. The sequence goes on along the minus strand of QEPC01014402.1, from coordinate 2,697,454 downwards.
GGAGGCTGTGATGGCCGACTTTGCGGCTGAGGTGTTCCCCAAGTGTATGGGCACTGTGGACGGCACCCACATAGAGATCCTGTGCCCATCCACTGGGGAGGCCTCGGAATATGTCAACAGACATGGTTACCACTCCGTGTAGCTGCAGGCAGTCATGGACCACCAGGGTTGGTTCATAGACATTTTCACGGGCCACTCTGGTCGCAGTCACGATGCCCGGATCATGACCATCTCCCCCTTCTATGCCCGGATGTACCGCAGAGACTTCGCAGACATGGGGATGACCCAGATCGAGGGGGTGATGATGCCCCCCTGCATCCTGGGAGACCCAGCCTACCCACTTACCCGCTGGCTGCTGAAGGCGTATCCTGTCAGTGGAGGTGCTCTACAATACTCGCCTGTGTGCAAGCAGGACCGTAGTCGAGAGGGCCTTCGGGGCCCTCAAGCAGCGCTGGAGGAGCCTTGCGGGCCGGCTTGACTACACGGTGGAGACCTCCTCCCTTGTGATCGGTGCCTGCTGTGTGCTGCACAATATGTGCGAAACCAAGGGGGCTGTCCTTGCTTACCCTGTGCCCCGGTGCCTTCCTGGCCCCGTGCCTCTATATGTGAATGCTGAGAACCCACGGGAGTACAGATATGCAAAGCGCATCCGTGCCTCCCTGGCAAGGTGGATCAGCCAGGAGGCCACGGCATGAGGTGCACACCCCCATCTCCACCTCCCTGGGGCCCCCACCAGCACCCTGGGTGCACCCCTGTACAGCCACCTGCCCGTCCACTGGCCCGGGCCCATGAAATGACCAAAGGAGGCAATAGTTGTGCCCAAACATTTATTTCTGCACACAAGTACCACCACCACCACCACCCACCTCCCTGTGCTGTGCTCCCCCCCTCAGACCGATCTCCCCCTTCCCCCCTACCCCGCACCCCCCACGTCTCCGGGGCCTCCCCCTTGACTGCCCTATGGTTGCCGTGGAGCTCTGGGTGCTCCCCTCCCCCCGCTGTCTGTGTCCCCAACTGTGTCCTGGGAGGCCTCTGTGTCCTGCGGGTCGGGCTGTGGTGGGAGGGTGGCTGGGCCCCTGGCCTCCCCGGCCAGCAGCTCCCTCCTGAGGCCTACAGGGACCGGTAGGCAGAAGCACGGCCCCAGCAAGCATGCCGGTGGCTGGGGCAGTGGTGGAGGCAGTGGGGGTGCCACGGGGGCTGGCATGGGGGTTGGGGCAGGCAGGTTGCCCGGTGGGGAGACTGCCATGACATAGGCACTCATAGTACCCGCATGTAGGAGCAGCGAGGTGCCTCTGTCATGAGACCGGTCCATCTTAGTGGAGTGCTCCCTGACCATCTGGTCTATGGCCTGTTCTAGCCACCTGAATGCCTCCACCTGCCTGCTGTGCTGCTGGCACTCCCACCTCCTTTTGAGGTGCACCTCCACCTGCAGCCTCTGGCCCCTGGCCTCTGCCTGCTGCATGGCCCTTTCGGTGGCTGCATCCATGTGGTCAATGGCCTCGATCATCCTCTCACCCTGCTCCATGGTGGAGCAGACAATGTCCTCCGCCTGCTTCTCCCTGTGGTGCCATACCCGTGCCCAGTGCTCCCTCATCTGTTGGGCTGGGGGCACGGGTCCGCCTTGCTGCTCCTCAGTGGGTTGCCCTGTTGTGGTGCATGGTAGGGGATGGTTAGCCACCCCAGATGCCCACCTCCCCTTCCATGATGCAGGTGGGGGCCCCTGCCCCCCCTCTGGGTGCCCCCTGTGGGCGGTCCCATCCCAGGGTCTGGTTTCCCCACCTGGACTCCCCGGGCCTCTCCTCCCCACCCTTGTTGTGTTGCCTCACCTGGGGCCTCTGGTTGCTCCTGGGTTTGCTCGCCTCCATACCCCTCGCCAGGCTGTTGTGGGTGCCGGGGTGTGCTGTGCCCTGTGTGGATATGGGGAGGGGTGGGTGGGGTTCGGTGGTCCGTGTCCAATGGCAGACCCCGAGCCCCTTCCTCGGGGCCTGGGGTGTTGGGGGGGGGGTTGCTGAGGGCGGGCCCGTGGCCCATGTGCCCTCTTCCCCCCCCTTGGGCTCTCCCCCCCAGTCTGGGTCCCATACCACCTGCCTGCTTACCCTCTATGTCAGTCTTGGAGCCCTCCGAGGCCGGCCCCTCGGTGTGGGTGAGGTCCCCCTGTGTCCACTGGCTGATAGTTAGCACTGGGTGCCAGCCTCGGATCCTCCTGCTTGGGACTGTGGCTGGGGGCTCTCAAGGCTGGTGCGCAAGGGGGGCCTGCTTGTCCCCGAAGTCCTGGGGTGTTCCTCTTGGGGGGCAGGGCTCCTGGAGCCGGGGTCTTCTCCGGTGGCAGCAAGGGGAGGGGGTACCTCGGCCTGTTCCCTGCCCTAGACCACGATGCTCTCCACGTATGCCCGGACCGCTGGTTGTTGTCCTTGATAGCCTTGTATCCCCTCCTGAGCTCCTTGGCCTTTGACCAGCACTGGGCCACTGTCCTGTGATGCCCTGCTGTCTCCAGTTCCCGCACGATCTCCTTGAACACGTGCTCATTCCGTTGGTTGACTGCCAGCTCCAGCAGGTGCTCCAGGGTTCCCCCAGATGCGGATAAAGTCCTGGGTTTCCCTGTGCCCCCATTGCCCCCCTCAATGGTACAATCATTTCCTGCGCGCACCCTCTGGGTCATGGTCCTCCCCCTCCTCCTCCTGCTCCTCCTCCAGCCCTCTGACCCTCTTCTCCAGGGACTTGGGCTCCCAGGCCTGTTTCCCTGTCTGCGGATCGCAAGAGGGGGGTGGTTGGTTACCGTGTTGTCACAGCCCCAAGTCCCTCCCCCTTCCTCCCCCTGCCAGCCCGCCCAACCGCCTTGGGGCCCCCATGCCGCCTCCCCCCCTTCGGTCCCCTTACCTGTTTTCGGGGTGCCTCATCCCCCGGGCCAGTTCCCTTCTCCGGGGCTGCCTGTTCCGGCTGCTGCTGCTGCTGCTGCCCCTCCACCGCCTGCAGGTGCAGCACTACCCCCTCCGCTGCCTGCGCCTCCCCCACCTGCTCCTCCTCCTCCTCCCTTGCTCTCTCTCCCACCGCTCTCCTCTCCCTTCCGCCTCGCTCCTTCCCGCCTCGTCCCCCTGTTGCTGTGTGCTCTTTAGATCTCCCTCCCTAGCCTGTGTTGCTGCTGGTTGCCTAGCAGTGATGCTGCGTGCTTTGTCCCCGACTGGGAATCATTTTGGTTGATTCCAGCTGGTGGTTGCCGTTCAGATGTTACTTTTTTTTGTTTCCCATTGGGAATTGCATTGGACACACTTTTGGAGTTGGTCCAGGCTGGAGCTCCAGAAGCATGGTTATTTTTGACCCCTGCTGGGGATTGACTGTGGTGAACATCTGGCGCCAGCGAAACAGACGTTCAGGGTGCTTTGGCCCCACCGTGGGATTGACCGTGGTTCACTGTGGTTGGCTGTGATCTCGTAAAGTGTGAAAATACCCAATGATGATGATTGATTATACATGCCAATATGAGTATTGTCCACCCATGACTCGCTAATGGGTATGTTATTTTACTGATACACCTCAGCGCTATATTTTAAATACTGCAGCAAAAACAAACATTTGGAGTGAACAGAAGATTTGGTAGACTTTGTAAATTTCACTAATACAGATTCTAAGTTAACATCTTACCTGTGAATTTTGTAATGAAGTTCACAAGTGCTTCTTGAATTTCCCCATTAGTTTTTTTTTCATTTGTAATCTTCTCTTTATTTATTCGTTATTCCAAGATCCCATATTTGTGAATTTAACATTTATGTAACTTGTGATCAGCTGACTCTTGTCCTCCCCCTGCCTGTTTCAAGCAGCAATGTGTTTAGTTTGACTTTAATTATTTCCATTCACTTGCTTGATGGAGCTGAAATCTGTTAGATCCGCTCAATGGGATTTCATGAAATTTAATTTAGTTCACTTTGATAAAGAAGCAAAGGAGGTGAAGAAAAGTCAAATTTTATCTGAATGTTTATTAAAAGGAGCCCATCATCTTTGAATTTCATTTGCAGATATCCAATTCATTACTCCTTCAATAAAGATTTCCTTAGTAGTTTATTGCTTGGCCGTTTTAGAGCTATTGTTTACTTGTATCTTTCCCCCATGGCATAAGTGTGCTGGTTTTCTCCTTTTCCATGTGAATTGCGATGCTTGGTGAATCTGGGACTGGATTAACAACTGCTGCCCCCTTTCATCACCTGGTTATAAGCATCTCTTTGCAGGCTCATCATGACTATCATCTGTTTTAACTTTGGGGGGGGGGGGTTCAGATGTAACATAGCATGCATGCGGCTTCTGGTGATGTCATCAGGTACGCTTCACAGCCTGAACATTTGGGCCGTCATGGGTTTGCTCCACCACCTGGTAGCCCCCTCCCACCAGCTTGTTCTCAGAAACTATCCCAGAATACAATGCACGAGGTTTTCACGGGCTAAATGATGAGCTGTTCATCCCCCTCGCAATACCTGTACTCCTCTATATCCCCGTGGCTTCCCTATATCCTCCACTCCTTGCCATTGGATTTCCCTGCACCTTAAAATGATTGAGAAAATATTTTGGGTGGTACTTTGTAGTTTTAGATCTTTTTATCAAATCTAACCAATTAACAATGCTGTAGCTGGGAGCATCCCTCCCGTAAATCACACGTCTCCACGGTTTCCCAGATGACTTCCATCATGCGGCAGACGTGGCGTTACATGTAAGTGCCTGTCATGCATTTTACAGCTCTGAAGGCTGCAGGTGTCAAATACGTGGTGCCTGAGTTGTAAAGAAGTGGCCTACATATGGGCAGACACATGCAGACATACAAGCTGCACCAAGGGAGATTTCTGAACAGCAAGAAAAAAATCCTGACTTCAAGGGCAGTAAGGCAATGGAACTTGCTACCCAGCGAAGTAGTGGGGTCTCCATCATTAGGGGTTTTAAGAAGAGGCTGAATGAGCCTATTTCTGAGATTATTTAGATCTGGAAAATCCTGCACCAAATAGGGGGCAGAACTTGATGACCCTCACGGGCCCTTCCAGCTCAATGATTATAAACTGCAACATGCACGGCACGGACCTCAAACAGGCAGCTAGCATTTCGTAGGATGGCACCCATAATCCATTGCTGGAAAAGAGAGTTTGGGGCTTGGTTTATCTAGAGGTGACAGATTCATGAATACGTGCAGGATCCATAGCAACTAGGGTTGAAACAAGCAGGTAAATTCTTGCTCATGAGTAATTGCACCATCTCGGGAAATGGGGTTGATTTCCTGCCCATTTCCAGGTAACAATGCAATTTCTCGAGTCTTTCAAAACGGTGAGATGCCATCCTGATGCACTGACTTTCCATTTACTGTTTCCCACATACTGTGTATTGTTCGTTTACTGCTTACCCACAGTTTTTTTTTTAAAAGAAGTGCCTCCCTTCCACTGCCTCCAGTCAAAATTATTGTAAATGGCACCCTTTGCTTTGAGCTATCTGCAACTCGGCTGCAGCTTTGTAAAGGAATCTGCATACCAGCCAATGAGTGACAAGGAAGGACAAGGGAAAATGAAATGCAGAGATGGATGAAATGCAATGTTGCATTGGTATCACCTCTCAAGATTTGAAATTGACTGGAAAGTGGTAATCAACAAAGTGGTAAATGGCAAAGCAGTAAGCCCATTATTGTTAGAAACGAAATGTTGATCGAGACATTGTTGAGTACCAAGAGGTTCTCTATTTGCCCAAGATGGTACTAGAAACCGGGATTTCAACAGGAATTCCTGTTTTTGCAAAATCTCGTTTCAGCCCTAAGAGCATGATGAAGTGACTGTCGTACTGTCTCAGATCCCGGGGTCTCCAACAACATGTCAGAATTGGGGGCAAAGAATAGCCACTATTGCATAGAAATTAATGCCAGGCAGCCTGTGCTACAGAAAACGCTCTGGATGACACATAGGGTTTATATAACTATGCATTGCACCATACCTGGTTTTTCCCCAATTAAAAATCACGACTTCAGTTTTTGTCATCAGGACAACTCTAGAAGCTATTGCTTGACTGGTGTGTGTGTGTGTGTGTGTGTGTGCATTGCAATGAGACTGAGCTGCAGTGTTCCCCGAGGGGATGACATGATGGGAACTCTAGGGTATTGTGTCAGGAAGACAGAGACTTTTAGCTGAGTGGCAGCCAGTGGGAGCAAATTGATATCAATCTGCAGGAGCTAGCTTTTAATTACATGTCACTGCTTTGGGGATCATTTTGAACCTTTAACAAGAGGTTAGTAAGGAGAGAGAGAAAGGCGACTGTTTAATTGGAGGGATGTAAAAATGAAAACTCTGTATTGCCAGGATAATATGGTTCCTGAGACAATTTATTATTGTTATTTATCTAGCCCCAGGAATGCACCCTGACACCACACACAGTCATAATTAGAGACAGGTTCCTGCCCCGATGGACTTATGACCTAGGGGAGACAAAGGAGGGGAGACAAGGGAGAGGGAAAGAAAGGGAAAGGCAGGAATACATTCATGAAGTTGAGAAGTTACAGGTGCAGGTGTTCAGCTGAGTTACAGAGGGATAATCTCTCACAGAGTGAAACCATCTTTTGACCCCCCACCCCTCAAACACACAGGAAAAGGCTAGCCATCCAGACCGTTTTGTCTGGGGGGAAACCCACATTGAGTATTGATTTATGTCCGCCTGTGTGGCAGAGAAGGCAAGTCTTCAGCCAAGTGGGGTGAAGATGAAGTCCTGCGCCTTGCTCTTGGGGGAGTCCTGCTACTGAGTTCCTGGGACCATCAGGGACCGTAGGAAGGACCACTCTCTAGCCACCAATGGCATCAGGATATTCAGATGCTTTGGGTTTCCCAATGGTAGGATTGACACCTGTCCGGTTTGCTCCTGGACAGACCAGGAATTGTGGATCTTCATCTGGAGTCCCATTGGACACCTGATCTTGGATGCCCAATGTTTGGGAATCGGACCTTCATGAAGCAGTGAACATTTTCAATTTCCTTTTTAAAAAAACCAAACGCTTTACGCATGCGCAGAATGGCCACCATGGCTATTATGTACATGCACAGCCCTTTCCCAAGATGGCATGGGTTGCATCAGTGCCATTTTGGAAAAGAGCAGCCAGGTCTGCATATGTATAGACAAGCTTCTCTTTTCCAAAATGGTGCTGATGTGGCCCGAACCATCTTGGAAAGGGCCGTGCATTCACAGTGGCCATTTTTTGCATGCGCAGGGTGATTCTCGAAATGTCAGCGAGAGCCTCTCAAGATCTTCCTGGCAATTCTCTAATCTCATGTGACTTTTGCAAGAACGAAATCAATTCTTGGTTCAGCCCTAATAAATCCTCTCCTGGACAGCCCATAATCCTTTCCTGGAAGAGTATTGGGCTGAATCCTACTTTTGGCCCCCTTTTTTTTAAGTCCCAGGAACTTTCTTCTTTTCAATGTGATGACGTCCAGAAGCCATCCTGTTCATATTTACTTTTTGCTTTCTGATCACTCTGCTCAAACCTAATTAAAATCTATTGCTGCTCTCAGCATTTTGGGGTCTTGACCACAGAGGTCTTGTCAATATAATTCTCCCCGCTCAGCACTAATTTATTGCAGATTAGCTCTTGTTAACTATGGATTAAGGAAAGCAGAAGGCGATGGCAAACAGCCAGCACACGCAGGTGAGAGAAACTCTCTTGTGAATGGAACTGATAACCTTTGCGTGTCATCAGCTGCATTCAGAGGAGGGCAGCAAAGATTATAGAAGGGCCCGAAAATCCAGTCTTATCAAGGAAGGTTGAAGGAACTGGGTACGTTTAGCCTAGCAAAGAGAAGATTAAAATAGAGGTGAAATGAGTATCCTCAAAATCAAGCAAACTCATTGAATTCAGATAATCCAATCCAAAAGAAATGAACCAAGTAATAAACACGATATGATCAATCACCAGATTTTTGCCATTTTGGATATTTTGTTTGTTTTCGTTGGTTTTTGTTCAGCTCATTTATTTTATTAATTTTTGTCAGGAAGAACACAAAGATGTTGTTGTTGTTGTTTGTTGTTATTATTTTATTTTGCTGATGAAAACAAAACAAACGAATGAAAACTAAAGAAATACCTGAAAAGGCAAAAAATCGAGTGTTTGATCATTGTTCGCATTTCATCCAGGTTAAGTACGCGTTGCTTGACATGGGGGGGGGGGGGAGAAAAACCCTGCAAGCATTGTTTTCTCTACTTGTTTCCAGCAGAGTCTAGATTAAAGGGAGACATGATGGCAGCCTTTAAATATCTAACCGGCTACCACAAGGAAGTCATCAAGGTACTGTTCTGTATTGCTACGGAGGGCAGAACTAGAAATAGTGGTCTCGTGTGACGGGAAGGTAGATTTTGGTTAGATAACAGGAAAAAGCTTTCTCACAGTAACAGCTGCGTGGGGACGGAACAAGTTGCCTAGGAACTGAGGCCGTAGGCTCTCCGTTGCTGGAACTTTCCAAAAAGAGGCTGGGCAGCCATCTGTCGAGGATCTTGTAGCCGTAGTCATCCTGCATCCAATCGGGGGTTGGACTAGATGACCCTGGATGTCCCTTTCCAACTCTATGATTCTACATCTTCTTAGAAAGAGAGGAAAAAGGAGAGAGGCGGAGACGGGTGCATAATGGGATACAAATTGAACAAAATAAATACATAAATAAATAATAATGGAAAGGCTGCCAAGCGTACAGGTATACTTTGCTGTAAATTGGATGGCCCAAGTTGGCGGTAAACAGCACAGGGTCCCGTATTCTCTGTGTTTGGCAGCAATGGGCTCAGTCTGCCACCACTTCCCCAACTTTCTCCTCCAGCAAGAACGGCTCATTTAGTTATTTATTTATTCAAGCTCAGGGCGGCTTAATAAAAACACACCTCCTAAAATTACAATAAAACTCCATTTATAAACCTCATTAAAAACCCACCCTCACCCCTGCCCCCTCTCACCCCAACCCCGAACCCTTCCCGCTAAATGCCTTACTTAAAGAGAAACGTTTGAGACTGCCTCCAGAAAATGCTCAGACTCAGGCGCCAACAGACCTCCGGGGGAAGGGAGTTCCATAGCGTTGGGGCGGCAACCGAGAAGGCCTCTCTGTGGACCCTTGTCATGCAAACAAGGTTAGCAGGTGTTACCCAGAGGAGAACTCTCCCAGCCGACTGCTGGGGTTGCAATGGAGCATGGAAGGAATGGCGATATCTCAGATGTGCCGTGCTATTATGGGGACCGTCCCTCCAATGGAAGAGCTTAGGAGAGTGTTTCCTCAGGATCCAATCACCCATCATCCTACAGGCCCTGGAGAGTGCTGTCTACCCATTGCATTTACCCAGAAACCTGAGACACTTTCTGCATGCATCCTGAATTAAACTGGGGCAGGGTTGGAGTATAATTAGTGCCAAGGCTCGGCCCTGGTGTCCTTCAGATCTGTCCCTGATGCTACTTTGCAAGACCCCACCCCCAACCCACAGATGGATGAAGAAGAAGCACCAGCCTCCGCATCAGTCTTTCCCCTGTCAGAGTTGGGGCAGATGGGTGGTGCCAATTTATTTATTTATTTATTTATTTAAAAAACTTTTACCCTGCCCCTCCTCCCACAGGCAGCCCGGGGTGGCTAACAAAATCAATAAAATACAATAAAACATATAAAAACATCATAAATCAACAACAATAAAAATGAGGAGAAAAAGAAATCCCCAATACCCCCTCACCCCACCCCTTACCCTCCCCCTTCTCCCTCGCCAAACACCTGATGGAACAGCCAGGTCTTACAATTCTTATGAAAAACTGCTGATTTTCAGCAATGCCATCCCCAGGCCCCATCAGGCTTAATCCATTCCTGAGCTACGGCTGGAAAAATATGAGTGGGAAGAGGGACAGGTGGAGTCATGAGGCCTGGTGGGCTGTTCTACCAGTCCCTTTGAATCCCCCCCATGCTTCTAGGGTGGCACTTCAGGGGCAGGCGTGAGCCCAGTATCACCCCTTTTAAAACAAAACAAGCAAACACACAAACAAACAAACCAACCAACCACAAGTGAAGCTCTGGGAAGGATCCTTGTGCAGTGGAAATACTGTGTGTGTGTGTGTGTGTGTGTGTGAAAATGAAGTCCCTTTCACATGAAGCCACCAGTAATCAGAGCTGGTGAGTAATAAATGAGTAGTAAAGAACTATCACAGATTTTTCAGCCTAACCTACCTCACAGGGTTGTTGTGAGGATTCCTAGTTGAGTTAATGGTTAAATGTTAATGGTTAAAATTTAATAGGTGGAAATGTGAGACACCCCGAGCCTAAGAGAAAGGGTGGGATACAAACTGAAATAAATAAATAAATAAATAAATAATTTCTGCTCATTTTTTTTAGCTGGCAGTTTTTCCTTGGCATCAACCTCTGCCCACCATCTCCCCTTGCAATGGAGCTTTCCCCCATCCCCTGTGCCGCAGTCCCTTTATTTCTCCTCCCCATCTCCCGAGGTAGCGCGGCACACAAACGGTTAACTGCATTTGGCTTTGCTGTCCTTCCCGGTCCCTGTAGATTGTGCTGGAAGACACGGAATGAAACCAATCGAGCTAACGTTACAGCCAGCAAACCCCGTGAAGTAAGAGTAGATGGGCGAAGAGAGAGAATGACCCCGAAGAAAACAGCTGTCAAGGGCAGCCATTGGCTTCTCTTTCATGGAAAGAGAGACGTAATGAATTCTAAATTAAGAGAAACTAGAGGCAAGGCAGTTTGTCAGCCCCTCCAAGGCTGCTGCCGCACAAGCAGGCACTTTAGATGTATCGACTGCAGTCGAGCTTAATGTAGCAGTCGGTACATTTCCTCGGTGCCTGGGAACACCAGGCTATCTGTCAGGAGAGGCTTGAGCCATGGTATGCTCACCATAGGCTAAACCTCTGCATGTCACTCGGCCTCCTTTCTGTGAGTCGGCAAGCTTAGCACCGCTCTGCGTCGGCGCATAGAAAGGAAAGCCCGTTTGTTCAATGGGGTCAGTCAGCCCATGTTTGCATGCACACCTCACGCACAGCAAGTGTAGGTGATGCGCATGCTGCATGTGATGCGCATGCTGCATGTGATGAGCACAGGGCTTGTGCAGCACGGGTGCATGCATACCTTGTGCACAATGCGCATGCTGCATGTGATGTGCATGCTGCATGTGATGAGCACAGGGCTTGTGCAGCACGGGTGCATGCATACCTTGTGCACAATGCATGCGCAAAACATGGATTGGCCCCGACGTCTTTTATTTTAGTAGTGGAACACCAGTATTGAGTGTAAAGGGGGGCACTTCTCATCCATGGTATCTTTTGCCCTACTTTATGCTCTTGGGCTCTGAAATGAAGGACAGTGACTCTCGAAATATGGGACAATGCGGGACATAATTTGCTTTCTGCAGCACCAGCCCCTTACAGAGACCAGGCCTGAACCCTCGGCCTGCTGAGTTTTCAAGAGAATGCTTAGAAGAAATCAGCTCCGTGATGATGATCCTGAAATGGTGAGGTTTTTTGTTTTGTTTTTGTTTGTTTGTTTGTTTTACTCCAAAGATTGACAGTTTTCTCCCAGGTGTTGGGAACACCCTATTCTTCTCCTTGTGATGAGAATGACTCATTAAGAAACAATTAAGGACTACCACAGAGACTCCTCTAAGTAACTACAAGATGGGAAGGGCTGTTCTGGGCTTTCCTGGGGAAACCTGCTTGGCTCTTTCAGGGTGGAGAATACAATGAATTGTCCCCATTAATGGTTTGCAAATTGCCCTCCTTTTCTAATGCAGGATTTTATAACAGTTTTCTATGATTGTGGGACAGATAACAAAATAGGTGCCCAATTGGAGAAATCCCTGAAAATCCGGGACACTTGAGAGGTATGCCCACAAGTGTTCCTCTGCCTCAGAAAGTTCCCTTGATGCTTGTAGGGCAGGAAGCTCAGAGAGGTGGGTGGCTCCAAAGAACTGCAACATCAGTGGGGCCAGCCAGTACGGTCTACAGAATTGAATTTTATGGGGAATGTGGGGGGATACAGGAGAGTCCTTTTCCCACAGCCATTCCAAGTGTTGTGACATTACGAAGCTCAATAAAGGGGAGTGGTCACTTCAGAAAGGGACAGGAACCCCCTTTACTCTGCCCCCCTTTGACATGGCCACCCCCTATGTCTGAGCATCATGATGTCACAGCAGTTGGAAAGGTCTCATCAAGGGTGGGGCCAGGCACAAGCCAGTGGAGTGAAAATGCACCCCATTGCATACACATCCTTCTGGCACCCACAGGACCAGTTGATCCTCTCCCTGGCATCCTCCAGGGGAAGGCCACCAGGAGAAAACCTTTATCTAAGCTGCCATTTCCATGTGAGATGGACAATGTTGCTGCCACAGTTTCTCTGGTGGCTCTAGTAGAGCAGCAGAAGAGACAAGACCAGGTCAGCAGATTCCTGGGAAAACAATAAAGGGGGGGGGCAGAGCCCCTCCAGGATGGCCAGACATACAAATTTTAGAGGACACATGAGAAATACAGGTTACAGGGTTCCTTTGGCACCAATGGTGCCCAGCAACCTGTATTGCTCATAAGTGTCCTCTAAAATTTTCATATCTGGTCACCCTTGTCAATGCCCAAAATCACTGTGTGTGGGGGACACAACACAACAAAAGAAGAGCCATAATGGCTTGATTTTTAGATTACAGTTTTAAATCTGAAACAGCCATTTTCGGACAATTTTGGTTCTGTCCAAAACTGAAATTCCCATCCCTATCCAGAAGAGGACACCATCTGCGGACACCTCATTTTAAGAAGAACATTAACAAATTGGAATGTCTTCAGAGGAGGGCAACAAAGATGGCAAAGTTCTGGAAAGCAACACTTATGAGGAAAGGCTGAAAGAACTGGGTATGTTTATCCTAGTAAAGTGAAGATTAAAGAGAGACATGACAGAAGTCTTCAGATGAGGGCCAACCTTTACCAGAGAGTGACCTTAGGGCAACCACCCCGGACCCCATTTTTTCTCAAGTTTTGGGAGCCGCACAGTGGCCCTCATTTTCCCAGTGCAAGGAGTAGTGGTGGGCTCGGTTTGCTTATTGCTTCTTCGTTATCTGTGCGTGTGCAGATTATTTGTTCAATTAAAGCTTATTTTAGCCTCATGCACTGTGTATTTCCATCTGGATTCGAAATGCTAGTAGGGATTGTTTACATACCGCCAGATCTTTCAGTATATTACAATCCAGGTATTTGGGATGATATTATAGAACAGACCCGTTTGGCCAGTCAAAAGTTTCCAGCTGCTTCCCTCCTTATAGGAGGAGACTTCAATGCCCATTTGGGGAACCTGACACAGCAGATGCCCCCAAATTTGGAAGACTCTTCAGATTTGTTTCTTCTCCCCATTCGTCACTCTAGAAATCCAATTGTTGGACCAAGGAAGGTATTGATGGACAGGTTTGTAGGAGAGTTAGATCTTTTCATTATCAACGGATGTGTAGAGGGAGACAGGAGGGGAGATTTTACCTTTCATGCCCCCCAGGGTTCTAGTGTTTTAGATTTTATACTAGTATCGCCTAATTTCCTCCGTATAATTCACCGCTTAGAAGTGGTCCCTTTAGGGGTATCTAATCATCTTCCACTAAATTTGCTTTTTGAAGACCCCTTAGTCAGAGGGACTCCTGTTGATGCCTCTATATCGTCCCTAAGGGATGAGGAGGCATCTTCCATTGTTAGGGTGAAGTGGTCGGAGTACCAAGCTGGGTTGTTAGATTCCTTTTTTGCTTCCCCTGCAGCGCTTGTCCTAAGAGAGGCAGTAGTAGCTTGTAATTCAGACATAGTGGATAGATATGAGGATTTAGTATCCCTGCTTCTTCCTGTAATTACCCGGAGGAACCTGAGACCACCGAGCACTGAGGTCCAGGCTGACACTCTCCCATCCTGGTTTGATTCAGAGTGCCGTAGGGTTAGGTCTGATCTTCGCCGGACCTCTAGGAAACTTAGGGGATATCCTAATCAATCCCTTAGGATTAGGGTGGTGGAACTTCATCAAAAGTACCAGAAGCTCCGGAATACCAAGCAAAACATCTTCTTTCAAACCCAGTGGGCTAATCTAAATGCTGCGGCTAAAGCTAATGACTCTTGTAAATTCTGGACGATAATCCGATCATCTCAAAGGGCCCGTAGTTTTCAGGGGAAGATAAGCATATCTCCGTCAGAGTGGCAGAGGTTCTATGAGTCTCTGTTTAATTGTTCAGGAGGGGTTCCTCCTACTCCTGATCTTCCTCCACTGACGGAGCTTACCCAATGGCCTCCGGTAACATCTGAGGAGGTGGTGTCTCTTATAGACGGTTTAAAATTAGGGAAAGCTCCAGGGCCTGACTATATCTCACCCGAGATTTTGAAGAGCAATCCAGAATGGTGGGCCGGGGTACTTGCTCCCTTATTTACGCATCTCAATGGAACTGGGACTTTCCTAGTCGCATGGAGAGAGAGTATTATTGTCCCCAACTTCAAAAAGGGAGACCCCAAGTGCCAAGAGAACTATAGGCCCATCAGCCTTTTGTGCATAATTGCTAAATTATACACTCGTTTCCTATTGATGAAACTGCAAAACTGGCTCGAGGAAGCCGGTATATCAGTACCCGAACAGGCCGGATTTCAAAAAGGTCGTGCGACAACAGACCACATTTTTGTTCTATCAGCCTTAATTTCTAAGTAAACTGCTGACCGGAGGAAATTTTTCATCTGTTTCATCGATCTTGAAAAGGCCTTCGATTCAGTCTGCAGGGAAAGGCTGTGGCTGAAGTTAAGGGACCTAGGTATCGACCGTAGATTACTTTATCTGATGATCCTTATTCATTCCGGGAACTCCTTAAGAGTCCGTTACGACACTCGGGGTGCATTGTCCGGGCCAGTGAGAGTGTATGCAGGGGTGAGACAGGGCTGTTTGCTGGCTCTGGCTCTTTTCAACCTGTATACGAATGATGTAGTCCAGGCCTTGGCGGATAATAACACTCATGCCCCAAAGATCGGCTCCCGCAGAGTTTCTCTTTTGCTTTACGCAGATGATACTGCCCTATTATCACAGACGCAGATAGGGTTGAAAAGAGTAATGCAAGCTTTTGGGAATTACTGTCAGCATGAGTTGTTAAGAATTAATTTTGACAAAACCAAGGTGTTAGTTGTTAGAGCCAGCGGACCCTTGAGAATGCATCATTGGGCAATAGGTGGAAATACCATCGAGCAGGTGCGTAGTTATAAATATCTGGGGGTGATCTTTTCTTCTTATGTACATTGGAAAAATCACTTTGAGGCAGCATATTCTTTAGCAAGGAAGACCTCGTTGGCCATTACTAAGTTCTATTTTGGACAGGGAGGCAAACTAGTTTTGCCTGCTCTCTGAGTGTTCCAGTCTAAAGTTATAAATCAACTTCTTTACGCTTTCCCAATATGGGGATTGAGGTACATGCTTCATTTAGAAGACATTCTGAATCTCTTCCTCCGGACTATATTGGGTGCTCCTAGAGGAACTCCCCAAGTTATCTTAAGAGCAGAGGCATTGGTCCTCCCACTCAGAACCTATGCTAGTCAGGTTTTGATCAATTTTTGGTTAAGAGTGATGCTCTTCCCTGTTTGTAATACTTCCCTCCTATCCATGGCTATCAGGGAAGGACTTGGAGGGCCATGGCATAGGTTGGTAGAAGAGGAGGTTCTCCGGTTAGGATTTTCCACTGGGAGTTCAGGGGTTGTAGGACTACAAGCAGCCAGGAGCTTGGTTAAAAGGAGGATTCTTGATCAAACCCTGCAATTAGAATCTGCGCTGTTGGCACAGCAGAAGGTGGCACCTCAATATTTACCATTTAATTCTAGGGGCCTTGGTGAATACTATCTTTTTAACTGGACAGACGTCGGGAAACGGAATGCTTTTTTAAAGTTAAGGATTAACTCATTTCCTTCAGCACTTTTGGAGGGCCGGTATAAGGGGCCTGGAGTCTGAGGGTTTGCCCTCTGTGTAATTTAGGGGAGATAGACATGGTCGCTCACATTTTGCTTCGTTGCCCTCAATTTGATGAACTTAGGTCACGATATTTAGAGGGAACGGAAGGTCAGGAGCTTCGGAAAATTCTTAGCCCAATGGACTCGGCTCTGACTAGAGCAGTCTCTGGGATGGCCCTGGCCATTTTGTGCTTTCGCAAACATTGGTTCAATAACTAGGAGTGATAGGCTTGTTTGTTTATAGAAGTGAGTCCGCCCCCGATAATGAGCTAGGTAGGCGATTCCTTAAACCCCCAGGGGAATCTTGACTTAAGGGAGAGGGGGTCTTATTGCGGGGAGTTATATTATTGTTATGACCCATGTATATACTCCCTCCGTCCATGTTGCCCTAGGGTCTTTTAGGGGTGGGGGTGGCTATCAACAGGATTTTGGGGTTCTGTTTGCTTCCTGGTGGCTAGAAGTGCTAGTGTATTTCGTTCCTTCCTGAGGCAAGTTGGAAATATTTTCTTATTCTAGATTCTTTTTCTAATTATTAGGGATAAGAGAACGTAAGGGGATCCCCGTGGTGGCCGGGATTCCACTCTTTTGGGTGGGTCACGGTTTCTTATCCCTGTTTTAAATTTTGTATTTTAATGTGTTATGTTGTACGTGTATGAATTTTTTGTTACAGCCAACGGCTAAACAATAAAAGATTGATTGACTGATTGATTTATTGATTGATTGATTGATTGGTGCAAGGAGTACGGGCCCCACTCCTTCCCAGGGGGGCCCACTAGAGATCCAAGCATTTTATATTTGCCCTGGGCCCTGAAAAGTTTAAGGGCAGCCCTGCTTCAAATATCCAAAGGGCTGCCACCAAGAAAATGGCAAGGAAGAAGTCTGCATTGCTACCAAGGGCAGAATTAGAAACAATGGGCTCAAATGATGGGAAAGTAGATTTTGGTTAGATTTGAGGGAAACCTTCTTAACCGTGAGAGCTGTTTGGCAATGAAATAAGCTGCCTAGGAAGGTTGTAGACTCTCTGTCACTGGAGTTCTTCAAAAATTGGTTGGACAACCATTAGCTGGGGATGTTGTAGCTATGGTTAAATTGATCATCCTACATCCCAACAGGCTTTGCAGACCCCTAAGGTTCCATTCAACTCTGACATCCTGTGATCTCCCTGAGAAAGTGGCACCTGCCCGCCAACTCCTTCAAGGTTCTCAGACTCATGTCCTTATTCAGCCGCATGTTCCTTTGTCATTTTTGCTCATTTTGTCTCACTCCTTCGTTTTGCTTCCAAGCTTCTTGAACATGTTGTCTACTCCCGCTGCTATGACTTCCTCTCCGCCAACTCCTCCTTTGACCCCCTCCTATCTGGCTTCTTCCCCCTTCACTCTACTAAAACTGCTCTCGCTAAGATCACCAACCATCTTCTTGTGGCTAAATCTAATCGCCTCTACTTCATTCTTGTCCTCCTTGACGTCTCTGCTGCCTTTGATACTGTTGACCACTCACTCTTGCTGCACTCACTTCCCTCCCTTGGCTTCCGTGGCTCCATCCTTGACTGGTTCTCCTCCTACCTCTCTGACTGCTCCTTCAATGTGTCTCTTGCCAACTCCAGCTCCTCCTCCCTTCCCCTCTTGGTTGGTGTTCCCCAAGGCTCTGCCCTTGGCCCTCTCCTCTTCACTATCTACACCCTGTCCCTAGGCACACTCATTGCCTCCCATGGCTTCCAATATCACTTCTATGCTGATGACACTCAACTCTCTCTCTCTACTCCCTCTCTCTCTCTCCATCTATTCAAGCTCACCTCACCAGCTGTCTCTCTGATATCTCTACTGGATGTCTCAACATCAACTCAAACTCAACATGGCTAAAACTGAACTCCTTATCTTCCCCCCTCATCCTTCCTCTCCCTCTTCCCTGTTGATCCTTATTGATGGGGGGTCACCATCCTTCCCATCCCCCAAGCCCATATCTTAGGCTTCATCTTTGACTCACCCCTTTCTTTTAAACCCTACATCGACTCTGTTGCCAAATCCTATCACTTCTCCCTCCATAACATTGCTAAGATTTGCCCTTTTCTCTCTGTCTCCTCTGTCAATACCCTTGTTCATGCCCTGGTCATCTCTCACCTCGATTACTGTAACCTCTTCATTGGCCTCCCTCGCTCTCACCTTTCTCCCCTTATCTCCGTCCAAAATTCTGCTGCCAGGGTCATCCACCTCACCCATCATTTCAACCACGTGCAGCTTCACCTCTCCTCTCCTCTCTTCACCGGCTCCCCCTTGCTGAACCAATCCTGCACAAGATCCTAGTCTTCACCTATAAAGCTCTTCACAACTTTGCTCCCCCCTACCTCTCTGCGCTAATTTCCCTCCATATTCCAGTCCGTGAACTCTGTTCCTCTTCTGTCCCCTCTCTCGCCCTCCCACACCTCCCTTACTCCCCTAACCGCCTTTGTCCCTTCTACCTAGCTGCCCCCCATGCTGGAACTCCCTCCCTGACCACATCCGCCTCGCCCCCTCCCTTCAAATCCCTCCTCAAGATCCACCTCTCCCTCTCTGCCCTCCCCGACTCCTCGGTCCCCTCACCTAATTCCTGCTGATACCCTCCATCCAGTACAATCTGTTACCTGAGGTCTGTGTGATCATATCCTCACCTCACGGACCAACCAACCATCATTCTCGATGTAACCAAGCCAAGTGCATGCACCTGGGACCACGCATCCTCATGAATGTTACACCCCTTTGTCTCTCCCTCTGTTCCCCTTCCATCATCTCCCCCCTTCCCCCATCTCTCAGATTGTAAGCCCTAGGGCAGGAACCGTGTCTATTCCATTACTTTGTAAAGCACCAGGTACATTGCTGGCACTATATAAATGCTTACTACTACTACTACTACTACTACTACTAATTTTTATGCCTTTACTTAAAGGAGAACCCCCCCCCCTTCCCCACAGAAGATTAATTAGGACAAATGCGCTGCCATTAATATCTGCCACGTTTCAAAGAAGATGATTCACCCTGTGATTAAAGCCAAACGTTATCTCAGGAATAATTAGCCCGCAGTGGCTCATAAGGCTGAAGAAAAAACGCTATTTATCAGTGGCAGCTTTAATGCAATTACTTCTTCACTGCAGCCTCTTGGCCTGATAAATCATATTCTGGACACTCGGAGAAGCTATCAATTCCAGATTATGTTTCTCTGGACCCACAAAGAGCATACACAGAGGGAAACAAAGAAGGTGTTGGCTTTTCAATGTTTTTAATTGCAGCAAAGCTATCAAGGCCAATGAAAGCCAAATGCCTCCTCCACGCTCATTTCTTCACTCCTCTGTGACCTCTTACAATAATAATTGGAGTTGACTGAAATATTCATTATGAACCACAGGTGTAGTTTTCAAGTTCGGAGCCCTTCCTGCAATGGCAGCTTGGGTGCTTAGCACCTCTAGAAAGATATTTGCTTGCTTCATCCTGCCCTTGAAGCATAGATTCAGGGCTGGTTACATATAAAAGCAAATGCATAAAATGAAATCAATCAAATCAATGAAAGTTCATATCTACCTCCGATTCCCAAACCCATCCGCAGCCACCAAAAGCCCACCTAAACAGGAATGCTTTTTCAGGGGTGAGAAACTGTTGCCCTCCTGAGAACCACTTTGAAAAATAGTCCAAACTGCAACGGCAGATTATAGGGCACTTAACGAGTGCTCTCAGGAAGAGGAGTTTCCAAATCATAGGACTTTTCACATGGGTGGCACCCATGCTAGAACACCCAGAAATCTAGTGTAGGTGTCGCCCATGTGAATCCCGTATTATTATTATTATTATTATTAAACATTTATAAAGCGCCAGTAACAACCTGGCGCTGTACAGAACATACAATCAGCTGCGGTCCCTACCTGTGGCTTACAATCTAAAAGACAAGGAGGGGGAGACAAGGAGAGGGGACAGCGGGAGAGACATGGGAGAAGACAAACAAACATTCAGGCGGATGCAAAGTCTCAGGTGCGTGTACTTGGCTTGGTTACAAGGTGGTCGGTAGCAGCAGTCAGCAGAGGAGGGCTGACAGTAAGAGCAAGGGGAAAGACTAGAGGGCATTGGGAAAGGGGGTGGGAGTGCGCCGTGCTCCCATGCATCCCCACGCACGGAGGCACCAGAAAAACCGGAGGTGCCTCCATGCATGGAGATGTGTGGGGATGCGTGGGGATGGGGGTGCGCCCCGTCTGGACCCTCCCCCCACCCATCTGCACACGGACCACGGTGCACCCACACGCCGCTGTGGCCCGTGTGAAAAGGGCCATAGATCTATGCCATGGATCTCTCCCTTATCCTTGTGTGCATGCCATCATCTCTGCTCCCTGGCCTGTAAGGGTAGGGATTGGATCCAGGGACCAGATCCAGGAATTGGAAAAGGGCCAAATAAAAACTAGCCATGGGTGACATTTGGCCCCGGTATATTTGGTTTCTGACACTTGCTTTACATTGTTTCAAAAAGATGCAGAGGCTCGAGCTCTGGGGGACCTTGGGGTGAAGACAGTCCCCAAGCTGAGAACCAGCCACCAAGGTCTCTGCCTGTGTCCTCCCTGTTTGTACGTGACGCATGAAGGACATAGCCAAAACTCCCAGAAAGTGACCAAAAAAAGTCCAAGAAAGTGACAAAAGTGATGAAACGTTCCAGAAAGTGACAGAAAAAATGGCGGAAGCACAGAATCACTGGAAATTGACAATGTACTGACAGACACTTGCAAGCACTCCCGAAGGGTCAGCATTTCCCTTTGGAATGGGAACACGTGCTCTCTTCTCAGCCCTACGTGTGCGTCCGTGCGCATGCAATCCACATGTACCCTCGCTATGGGGACTGTGGCGTGTGCACAAACTGCACAGAAACCCTGTGGAACTCATGCATGTGTATGCACACAGGACCGTATGTGCGCATAAGCTGAACACACAGGTGTTCTGGATCACGTCCAGAGTCTTTAAAGCCTATATGGGAAATGAACGAGGGATGTGATATGCTAAGGGTGTGATTGATGGGATGAAGCAGAAGGAAATGGCTGTGCTGTTTGTGTTATTATTAGGCATAATGATTCCTCGTTTAAGTCCAAATCCTTATATATGTGCAAGGTATAGCTGAAACAAGTACCCGCAAAAAACAGGTATACCACCAGCTGAATTTCCGGTACTCGAATCAACTCAAAAATAATGAGTACTAATCGGTACCCAATTGCAACCTAATTCGGGTACCGGGTGACCCAGAATGTCCCGGTATGTTGATTTCTGGTCCCAGAATATCGACTCCTGGTAATTTTCTAGTTTTCTGTCCTGATTTACTGACCCGTAACCAGAAAATTGAAAAATTAGTACAAAAATGTATCGGTTTTATGGATATT
This sequence comes from Sphenodon punctatus, assembly GCA_003113815.1. NCBI lineage: Eukaryota > Metazoa > Chordata > Lepidosauria > Sphenodontia > Sphenodontidae > Sphenodon > Sphenodon punctatus. Next base: position 2,676,125 of record QEPC01014402.1, on the reverse strand, counting down.
TTGGTACCCATTAAGTGACTGGGTAGCACATTGAATGCCCAAGATGGTACTAAAAATGCAGGTATTAGCTGTGGGTACCAAATGGGGTGTCTGTTTAAGCTCTCCTGCAAAGCCCTAACAAACAGGGTGAAGAAGGGCTGATCCCATGGTCTGGCCCTGGATATCCATACTACCTAATGCCAAAGCCAGAGAGGGAAGCAGCTGCAAGGCCAAGAGGGTGCAATATGGTTCTATGAAGAGGGAGATAAGAACTTGTCAGGCGTTGGAACCAGAAAGAGAGTCATGAGCAGGGTCAGGTTCATAGCATGGGTTTGTGGTTGGAGACTAAGACCAATTTCAGACCTTCCCCCCGGCGCCTATTCTGGCTGCGGGAGGGAATGTGCAGCCAGGATATGTGTGGGGTTCAGCTGGTCTGAAAGCCACCCCCCCCCCACGTGGCTTTGCCGGCAAACACCCGCAGAGATACAGAACAGGATTTCCTGCTTTGTATCACTGCTCAGTCTGAGGGTACTTGCTGGCAAAGCCGCACATGGGGCTTTCAGACCGGTGGCACCTCATTCATATCCTGGCTGTACATTCCCTCCTGCAGCCAGAATATGCACCGGGGGGAGGAGGAAGGGCGGGTTGGATAGGTCTGAAAGTGGTCTGTTAGCAATGGCAAAACAGTCTTTGAGTGCGAAGGGACTGAGCCGCTGTGCCAGCTGCTACTACTACTCATTTCTATAGTGATACTAGTAGGGCTGAAAGGAGAATCGTGCATGTTCTCAGGAGAATGTGCAAGATTCTTGCAGCCCTCAGTGAGATCTCGCGGGATCTCACGGAGATTTTTGAGAATCTTGTGAGATTCTTGAAAATCTGCCATTCTGTGCATGCGCAGCCCACCAGCAGCCATTTCATACGTATGCAGAGCCCTTTTTGAGGGGACTTGAAACTCTTTTGAGATTCTCCAAACCCTAAAAATGCTCTGCGCATGCGCGAAATGGCCACCTGGGGCTGCGGCAGCCATTTTGAGCATGCACTGTGCCAGTTTTTGGCCACACAAGATTAGTGCAAGAACAGATTGAGAATTGGCCTAAGGTGCCAACGCAGGGCCTACAACATTTGTTTTTCACAGGTGTTCCTTAAAAATGTGCATCGCTGGCCACCCTAGGGACATGGCACCTGGAATGGATCGCCTACAGGAGATTTCCTTTTTTTGTAAAAACTAGCTTTTAGGACAAAGGCGCATTGAAATTCTGTGGGGGAGAAAATAAGTTAAAAACACAGTTGCAGCTGCTGTGTTGCCTCCCCCTGCCCCCACCCCCTTTTTGACATGCCGGGTTACTTTGGAATTTGTCACAATGGAACCAGTCCAGCAGTAGGATCACCGAGAGATTTATTTTAGATGGGGAGAAAAAGAAAGAAAGCTGTTAGGATTTCTTCCTCCAGCTGTTTCAAATGCTGGAGAAGTGACTTCAGTGTGACTGATAGCAAATGAGGTATGGGCTGATCTGGTGCCCCGTAACCCCAATGGGAGCCTTTCCGTTGACCCCAGTGGGCACTGACTCAGACCTTAATTGCACGGCACCTGTTTGCACTAGAACGGCTGACTCTATAGGATTAGGACCGGTGGCTTAGCAAGGCTGTGGCAAGCCAGAGCTCATGCCCCAATTATGGGGTCCCCTAATGGCACGGGGGTGGAGTCCCCTAAATAGTGACCCTCCCAAAGGGCTCCTGGCTAGCCTTGGCCTCCCCCCGACAAAGATGATGGCACTGCCCTGGCTCCTGGAATTACTGAAACCCAACCAGGAAGGACATTTTAAGAGTAGGCAGGGACAGAGCAAGCACACCACCCCTGCCCACTCTGAAAAATTCCTTGTTGGCAGGGGTCCTTTACAAGTGGCCTGAGTTTCAGAGTGGGTGGGGCCAGAGTGTTGGCCAATCTGAAAATTTCCTAGCTGTGCTCAAATTGCTTCTAAAGTATGCCTACCCCTCCCAAAGAGGGGCAGGGTGTTCATCTGAGCTCCCTCACTCCATTGTAGCTACACCCCATATAATGCTTCTCACTTATTTCTTCTGATATACCCAACTCGCTTAGAGACGTGGCTGTAGTAAGAATGGGGGAGGGGTAGATGGAAGGGACTCGTACCCTCTTGAATTTGTGGGGTAGGGAATAATTCTCTTCTTAATTTCCCCCCCTCCTCATCCCCCACAACCACCACAGAGGCCACTTTTCTCCCTGATGGAATTTCCCAGTGTGACAGGGATATGGGAAAGTTCTTGCAGGACCAGGTCCAAGGTGGGGTCCAGTAAGTCTTAATGGGGATGCCTCCTAGCTGCATAACTACTGGGCCAGTTGGTGTGACCGAGTGCTCCTAGACAGGCACGACAGAAAACAGCAAGACAGCTGAGGAGTGGTAGAAATAGAAGACTAAGGGTAAAAACAGACGTTTGTCCGGCGTGGCACTGATCCGACCTGGACTGGGAAACCTCTGATGACATGACCGAGGCTGGGTCAGGGCAGCAAGCTAACATGCCTGTGGCTGGGGAGTTGCCACGCTACCTGCACGGCCCAGGCTGGGCATGGAGTGCAAGAGATGGGCCGGTGGCCATCCCTGTGCCTGTGCTGCTCCTAGCGCCCTGCCATGATGTGCAGAGAATTACAGACCACCAATCATGGACAGCCATGATGCCCCTGGCCTGGGACAAGCACGGCATCGCACAACAGACATGTCAGCCGGCTGTGGCCTGCTTCGGCCTGGTTGGGCTGGTCAAGCAAATCGCTGAGGCACAGCCTGGGCTAACCACCAACACACCCCGAACCAATCCCAGGCCAACATCTTGTGGCACCACAACAGACGTCCTGGTGGCCCCCCCAGGCCAAAGCGCCCCACAGCAGGCCTAAGTGATTCTCCATCACGTCTGTTTTTACCCTAAGCTGGGACTCAGAGAAGGGGGGGGGGACCCCTCGGGAGAAGCTTGCATAGGAAGGCGGGACTGCTGTCGGGCTTGAAAATGGCTCTGGGAGTTGGCAGGCACTGATAGGAAATGTTCAGAGTGGGTGAGGCCAGAGTGTTGGCCCTGCTCCTCAGCCACTCTGAATCGCTGACTCTATTATCAGTCAATGGGACTGGCTAGAAACTCTGTGGCTGGGAGTCATAGGAGGAATTATGGCCCCGGGGGGGGGGGGATAAAAGGTGTTTGCAGGATGGAGGAAGGGTCCAGATCATAGCTCTATGCCCTCATCTCTGTTCCTTGCCCCTGAACTCACTCTCATTGGGTGTTTTCAGATGAGTATGCGGATGGAAGGCGGGTGTCCGTGGCCAGCGCATGGCTCTGCCATGGAGCCCCAACTCAGGCAGAGTGCATGGGGAGTGATTGAAATAGGTGGCTCCCAGCGTGGTTCCCCTGGTCACGGAGGCAGCCTTCACTTGCCTCACACGATGCACTCTGGAATCGGATTTCTTGGCCTCGGCATTGCTTTGTGAGTGGCCAGGGAGCGCACTTCCAGCTGCTCCGCCTTCAGACGGGCAGTCAGATCTGTGGCTCATGGGTGAGCATGCGGGGGAGCGTCTCTCCTGAAAGCACCCACTGTTGAGGTGCATAGGCCAGATCCAGGAATTGGAAAGGGCCAAGGGACCAAATAAGTAACCGCTGCAGGGCGGAGGTTCCCACTGCTGATCGACAGAATCCGAGAAGTTCTTTGTCTCCTCTTAAGCAGAGACTCACAGGGGTGGCAGATTACATTGTGTTTTTATTACCATTCTGAAAACAAGGGCAAGGATACAAATCTGATTGCGGTTTGCTGAGGAGTTTAAGGGATGATTTGTACCAATGTTAGGGACAATTTGGATTTATTAAGACTGACTTTAAATGTCGTTTGGAGTATTCCCACCCCCCACCCCAAATCAATACTGCAATAAAAGATATTCTCGAGAGAGGCCAACTTCATCACAACATCTTCTGCGTAATGACAGCCGAGTTTCCCTAGACTCTATCAGAGGGCTTAACCCAGGGACTGGGATTAGGAAGGAACTCTAAAATGTTCCCATCTTGTTCTCACTGTGCAAACCCTGGACTTGTGACTGAGAGTCTGAAAGTGGTTTTAAACATCACAATCCTCTGGCCTGCGCACGCTGCGGCTATGTGCGGCACATGGTCACAGCACAGGCAATCAGACATGCACGTGTGTCCCATGTGTAGCAAGCCCTGCGCAGCACAGGCGCATCCTGGGCCAATGAAACCCCCTGAGCCCACACACTGCCGAGGCATGGCTCCTGGTGCGTGGGATGCATGGGATGGGGGGACGCACTGGTCTGGGTTGTGTCTTTGCACCGCGGGGCTTGCTGCATGCGCGGCACATGTGCGCCTGAGCACCTCCCTTCTGGCCGAGCACTGCACCTCTGGGCGGCGTACATGGGCCAGAGGAGTTGCACCCACTCTGTTTAACAATGGAGGAAGTTTTCAGCAGCGGCAGAAGGAACAGTCACATGTTGCATTAGCCGCACAACCATCTTTCCACAGATGAACACACAACCCTTGGGGTGGGCTACATGCCAAATCTTGGACAGTCGCGCCTCCAAAAAGTGGAGTAGTTGCCTTTTGGCTCATTCTACCACAACACTCTTTTGGAGGGAGTAGTGTCATAGCCACGTTTGCCGGGTTTTGCATGGAAATCAGAACCACCTTGGTAATCCTTTGTTCTCTGTTTTCCAATGCAAGGGAGAGGCCATTGCAAAGCAGGGAAACCAGCGGTTGTTTGAATTCATTGCTGAAAGACAACAAACACAGAATAAGCACAACTGGAAAGTTTGCAAAAGAGAAGGGTATTGTGTGAATAAGCCCTGGGTTTACGGCCTCTACATACCATGGGTAAAAACACTTCAGTCCTTGAGAGCTCAGGCCTCCATTTCCAAAATATCTCCCAGTTATAAATATTGGCTCCCAAATCAATCAGTTCCATCATATCTTGAACAAATTACAAACGTAACCCTCAGGAAGGCCTTTACTTCTCTGAGGCTGCAGTTAATGCCAACAGACATTTTATATGGATGCTACTCAGGTGTGCCATTCAAGGATCGCTTATGCATTTATGCCTCGAGTCAAGTGGAGGATTTAGTGCATTATCTCGTAAAATGCCCTCTAGATGCACTCCCTCGTGATCGTCTTTTAAAACAGACTAAAGCTAGCTAGGAGTGGTCCTCCCTTTGTCTGTTGGTATGTTTTCTCTCCGATAAGAGAGTGGAGGTGTCAAAGGCTGTAGCCAGCTTTGGAGTAGCGACAAATCATTTAAGACTGCGGCAGGTTAAACTGCAGGAAGGGTCCGCCCTTAATGGTCACTATTATGAAGAACGGAATGTGTTCATCTTCTTCTTTTTTCGGATTTTGTGATATTCTGTTTTTCATGTATGATTTTCATTGATGTGTTTTTGTAAACCCTGATGTTAGATCGCTGGTTGGTAAACAACAACAATAAACAAACAGGTGGAAAGTTTTTTTCTTTTTCATGAGTCAAGTACTAAGCTCTGAGAAGAGTAAGGCCTTTCCAGGAGTTTATGGTTTGTTGATAGGAAAGGGGCATTATAAGAACGAAATGCTCCTCTAATTCATTGGGGGTAACCATGACCATTGACTGGCGTGTTTTCATATCTAGAAATTTGATCAGAGTCTAATCCTTTGGCTGGAACTTTGTTATAAATTGAAGTGTGAAAATGACTTTTAATTTGTTACCTATGACTTTTATTTAAATTGTGTTTTTCTTTGTATGTTTGTTATTTATGGTCATGGCAAATAGCCAGTGCCAAATAAATTGAATTGGAATTGGTAAAAACAGAGGTGCCAGTGGCCCTTCTAGGTCTGATTTGGCCTACTATGGCTTGGGAACCACTGGCACGTCTGTTGTGGTGCCGCCAGATGTTGGCCTGCTTCTGCCCTGGGCTAGCCCAGGCTCTGTACTCAGAAAATCTCCAAGGTCACAGCCTGGGCTAAGAGCCAATGCAGGCTAGCACATCTATGCAGCCCCACCATACCTGCCCTGGATTGGGGGACACCATGGCCGGCTGCCATGGCTGCCCATCATTGGCTATCATGACTGTCCGTCATGGTGGGGGGGCGGGGCGCTGGGAGCAGGACACAGGCAGGGCCGTAGTCCACATCCGTTCCAGCCCGAGAGTATAACCAGCTGAAACTACCGCAAGCCCAATACCTTATCTGCTGGGTTTCCCTGGTGTAGGCTGCACATGGAACTAAGGGGGGTGGTTTTGGTAGGCATCAAAGAGCATGAAGAGGAAAGAGGGACCAGTGGTCATAGTAGTTTAATTCCCTAAACCAACCAGTGACCTTGAGACAATCAGTTACTGTGTCATCTAGTTGTTAAGATGTTGGACTTGGACCTGGGAGATCATGGTTCATATCCCATTTTAGCCATGAACTCATTGGGTAGTCTTGGCAAGCCACTCTATTCCAGCCTCAGTTCTCCATCTGTAAAATGGGAATAATAATGACCTAGCTCATAGAGTTGTTGTGTGGGTGAACTAAATAAGGATCACAAAACACTCTGAACACTGAAAGTGCCATATGAATGATAAATAATAACAACTGTGGGTGATAATAGACATGACGGGGGCCAGCTATGGGCTGTCTGGGCCAGAGGCACATCGGCATGTCTATTTCCTGGCCGCCAGATGTGGGCCCACTGCTGCCCTGGCTGGGGTAGGCGGCTGGCCCAGATGTGGTCCCCTGGAAGTTCCTGGGCCCACAGCCCGGACCAAGGACTGTGCAGGTAGGACAATGCAGGCCAGAGATTGGGGGCTGCTCTGGCGCCTGGTAGCCATGGTAGTTTGTGATTGGCCACCATGGCAGTGGGCTGCGGCGCGTTGGGGGTTGGGCTGCCCATGGCAGGGGCTGGACAGGGGAGGGCTCCCCGGCCAGCCTGGTCAGCCACATGTTTATTTTGTGCTCCGACCTGACCCTGCAGAGCCGCCTCCCCCTCCTGGAGCGTGTAGCCGGCGCACCGGCTGTACGTTTATTTTCACCCAATGTCCAAGTTCCCCCATTTACAAAATGTATTATCTCTTGCTTCCCTCGCAGGGTTTTTGCGAGAATAAATGCATTATTGACTGTGATTGAGATGCTCAAATATTACAGTAAGGGGAGCTGGGTAAACAGCAGAACAATGCTCTTCTGTTTTGGTTTCCAACTCAGCAAGAATGTTTAAATTGAAAAGTACACTGTTTCTATTGAAATCAAAATACTCATAACAATATTTCTATTCATAGTAGCTTCTGGGCCCTCCGCACCCAAACTCCCCATGAAGGGCTCTGTGCTTTGCTTGCAGCCCTTCTAGTCATTCTACACATTTATTAATTCATGTCTCCTACAGGATCTGAATTGCAAGGTGTTTGGACTTGAGGGCCAATGCTAATTAACTGCTATAAATTGGAGCCAGCAGAGTTCAGTCCCAAACCCTGGGTTTAGTGGGGTTCCCAACAAAATGCACATGCAATCACATTCCAGGCAGGGTTGAGGTGGGCATGGCTATGACTGCTGGTAGAAGAACTATTCTTACCGCCCACAGCAATGTCTGCTCTGACTTCAGCCAGGAGGATACGAGGGCTGGATTTGTGGTGGACAGAACTGAACAGGAAAAGCAGAGCCCATATGAAACTTAACCTAGCCTTGGCTCTAATGATTTTCATTTTAGTCAGTCCCAATGTATCCACTAAATAGGACTGGACCTGGAGACCAGGGTTCAAATCCTGTCTTACCCATGTACTCGCTGGGTAACCTTGGGCAAGTCACTATCTCTCTGCCTCAATTCCCTATCTGTAAAATGGGAATTATAATGACTTATGTCACAGGGTAAGTCACTCAAAGGTGAGCTCAGCGTTGGGTCCCAGGAACCTGTTGGCGGGGGTTCCCTCCTAACATAGGAATATTTGACAGACACATGCTGACACACCCGTTAGAGAAAAGAAAATGTTAGTATCATTAATTTCTGATGATCAAATAAACCTAACATTCCCTTCCCTGTGTTGCAAGGGAAGTAACAATATGTATGTAACATACAGGGTCTTTACAAAAAGAAGCAACCATTTTCCTGGTGTTTATTTCCTAGAGTTAGATACCTGTAGTACTGTATTCTAAATTTTATTCCCCAATCCTGTTTAAGTTTAAATTATTTTGTTTTAAAATGTTTTTATTATGTTTTTATGGAATTGTACGTCACCCTGAGATGCCGTAGGCATGGGGGGCGACTCAGAAATATTTTAAATAAATAAATAAATAAATAAATTGCTGTAAAACAGGATGTAGTGCACTGAGATATCAACTCCTCACAGGTTAAATACATTTTCCATGTCCGTTTCTAAATGGGCCATGGCTGGGGGGTGGTGTGGTGGTGGTCCGTGGGCATGCCTCTGTGGGGGCAGTGTGTGTGTGTGGGGTCCCCCCCACATCCACCGTATGGAGTAACCTGCATTGTCGCCGATTGCTCCATGAGTGGTGAGTGGGTCATGGGAGTGTTGTCAGGGCTTGGGCACGGGGACGAGGGAGGGGCGCCTTGAGGCGCAATCTCCAAGCATGAAAGAGGCAGGGGCCCTAGATACAAGCTCCCTTTAGACTCGACCCCGCAGTGGCCGCCCTGAGCAATAAGGCAGGGCAGGCAGCAGAGACCCCAGAGGTCAGAGGACGGCTGCCCCCCCCCCGTGCCGGGGAAAAATCTGACACCGGCAACGGAGGTGCCCCCAGGCCAAACCCCGAGCAGAAAGGGGGAGGAGCTACGACTGGCGCTGCGTCGCTCTGCGCGCGTGCAGGCACGCAGAGGGGGCAGGGCCAGGGGACTTAAGCAAGAGGCACAGAGCTCCCGATGCCGGCGATCAGTGAACCTGTGAGGCTGGCCGCTGCGGAGTGGAGTGCTGTTGGCAATATTCTGTGCTGTCGTAAGAGTGTGTTTCAAGAGTGGACGGAGAGTGAAAGGTGAGTGCTTGCGAGGGTGAGAGAGAGAGGGAGAGAGAGAGTGAGGACAGAGCTAGAGTGAGAGTGAGTGCACAATCCCTGCTACCTCGAGGTTCTCCCCATCCCTTGCCCCTCCTTCCCAGTCGTGGGCGTAGGTCCTTCTTTCCCCCCATTCCTGTCCCCGTCCCTGGGTGCTTCCCCCTTCCCTGACACACTGGAACCTGAACACGCGGTGTACTACCCCCAGCACCGTACGACCGAACGTAGAGCAAGGCAAGCAGGGTGTTACACCCCTCGGGGAGTGCAAGGGAGGCTGCGCACACCGCTTCCTGAACGCCTTACCCCTGTGATGATATGGCCCCGTCCTTGTCAGGGCATATAGGCCACCTTACAACCTGAGGGGTATCTTTTTCCATGCAGTAACTGTGTGCGCACCTCCTTGCCCCGGGAGTTCTTGCCAGGTGAGCGTGTCACACGTGGGTATTGCTGGGTCTGTGGGTCTCCCTAACTACGCCCCCGTCACAAGTGTGCACCCCCGCATTTACACGAGATGCTCCTCCATGTAGATGATGGGTCTCCAGGCAGGGGAGTGTCTCATGTAAAAAGGGCCCATAATGAGCCTCTTCTTCAACCAAGCAATCTAACCTTTGAAGGACAGCCGCAGTACTTGCAAGCGTCAAATGTTTGGTTATTATTTTTATTATTATTATTAAACATTTATAAAGCGCCAGTAACAACCTGGCGCTGTACAGAACATATAATCAGCTGCGGTCCCTACCTGTGGCTTACAATCTAAAAG